>PVIH01002420.1:0-88208 GCA_004025045.1 Sigmodon hispidus
TAACACAGCCTGGGTGTTCCTCCAGGGGACCCAATGGGTTGTCCCACTGTCCCCTCGACACCCCCACCCCCCCACCCCACCTCCCCCACCCCCCACCATACCCCCCCACTCCCACCTCATGTAGTCTGCCCTCCCTGTTGCCTCAAGTCACACCACCCTTTACCTGGGAGCCAAACATTTTTTTTCCCATCATCAAGTGCCCAGTTCTAGGGGAATCCCTTACCCCTCCCAATTTTCTGGAGCCCTTGAAACTGCTACGTACCCAGCCATTGAGTCTCTTTCTGAATATACAGGACAATTTTCTTCCCTGTGTCTGGTCACCCCTTTCTTCTCCAGTTTCTCTCTCCCCCCCCCCAGAATTTCCTCCGCAGAATCCCGCCCCCCCCAGGATGACATTCACTCTCAAAAGTTTCTGCCACACAATGGACACCCTCTTATTCCCTAGCTGCCACCCCAACAGTAGGCACCACAAATGCTTCAGGCTGTGGCTAAATTCACTGCCATCCGTTGTCTCGGCTGCCTTTCCTGGTGTGGCAATCTATGCTGTGAGTTCCTCTGCTCTCCACTTCCGGCCGCCTCACCCAGATGGCAGTCCCAGGCCTGATACAGAGAGAAGCTTTCTTGTCTATCTTTCAAAAAGTGATTTATTTACCACTCCAACACTTCCTTAACTGAGGGTGGGGGGGGGATGATGCTCTATTACGATCAGGGGGAAATTGTCGACCCATATTTGCTGTTTTCTTCTTTGTATCATGTACCTATTTCCTATAGTAAGCTTTCAAGACTGGAACTGGGGTCTCTTCCCATTCAAATGCTCAGAGGGAAAGAACTCGCCTGAGGACCCATAGCTAGCGCTAAAAGCACCTCCATTAATATTCATAGCATTTGTTCATTCTTATTTATTTACGTCCACAGACTGTGTTCCTATTTATACTTCTATCCCCAGAGCAGTTTGTATATTGGTTTAAGTGAAGAGCTCATCCCTCAACGAATGTAGCCATTTAAATTTTACATTTGTATTTGATATTAATGGCTCTTGCCCCGTACACCAGGATGCCATGCTCATCACACTTGATATTTAGTATTTGATATTCCTGTGGTAGCACTTGTGATCAAGACAAAACACCTTAAATAAATCAAATGTCTTGAGACTATAAATATGGGTTGTATATTTGTTAACTGTTCTCTCTTGTGGTAGGCTGTGCCCAGAACAGTTACATGAATGAATCACCACCATCACCTCCGTTCATGCACATGCGCTCACATTTGCATATATGCACACATGCTGCCTTTAGTCTGTGTTCTTTTGCTGTAAAGAGACACCATGGCCACAATAACTCTTACAAAATGAAGCATTGAGTTGGGGAGTCTTGTTTATACTTTCAGAGGCTTGGTCAATTATTATCAGGACAAGGAATGTGGCCATAGGTATGGTTATCTATTTTTAAGCATCCTGGGAGCATTTCCTAAGATGCAGGAGAGAGAATCACAGGCTTTTGACCAAGTGGGAAAGTTTGTAGAATAAATGTCCATGTATTGTCTATTCTAGGGATTTTTATCTCTGTAAAATACACACCGAAGTATTGTATATAGTCCAATATTCAGTAAGACAGAGATAGAAAATGACACTGAAAAATCATTGTCCAATGAAAAACTGTAACACAAACTTCAGATTCAGGTTCAGCTACCCAGCTTTTTTTTTTTTTTTTTTTTTTTTTTTTTCCAGATTTCCACTTTATAATCATAGGAGATCCACACTTGGGCAGCATTGTCAAAAGCTTCCATGGGATACAAAAAAATTAAGTTAATAAAGTCTTCGTTACAACATATAAGAAAACTGAGGCTGGCATCCATGAGTCAAAGGAATGACACAGGACCTAGCACAGGGAGTTCATTTGGTGCCTGTGACTGCTGGTTGTACTGCTTGGACCACATTCTCCCAAGGAATCTTGGAGCACAGGAAAGAGGTCTACAGGCATCCATTTGGAAAACCATCCTTCAGAATCTGCCTCAGTATCTTGGTCCCATTCTGAGCCTGGTTCCAGCCTCCCCAGGACTCCAAACTCCATGACATGAACTTTCCTGTAATCCCAGCACTTGGGAGGAGGAGGCAGGAGGCTAGGAAATTCAAGGTCATTGTTTTAGCTAAGGCTTTTATTGCTGTGCAGAGACACCATGACCATGGCAACTCTTATAAAGGAAAACATTTAATTGTGTGGCTTACAGTTTATTAGTCCACTATCATCACAGCAAGGAGCATGATAGCATGCAGGCAGACATGATGTTGAAGAGAGAGCTGAGCCAGCCTAAAAAAACTCTTGGTTTGTTTGTTTATCTTTTTCTTTCTTTTTGAGATAGGGTTACTCTGTGTAGCTCTGAATGTTCTGGAACTTGATATGTAGACCAGGCTGGCCTTGAACTCACAGAGATCCATCTGCCTCCACCTCAAAGTACTTGGATTAAAGGTATGTACCACCACATCCCATCCATTTCTGTTTTTCATTATATTTTTATTCTTTGAAAAGTTCATACAATTATATAATGTGATCCTAGCTATCCACCAGTATCTCCTTCCCCATTGAACCTTCGCCCCATCACCCTTCCAATTTTAAGACATCTCTTTTGTAATTGATGTTAATAACCCTGAGTCCAATAAGTATATAGGCATGGGTGTGTGAGTATCCACTGACATATGAACAACATGTCAGCAGTCATGTCCCCAAGAGAGACTGGCTCTTCTTTTATCAACAACCATTAACTGCCAACGGCTACCACCATAGGAGTGAGGACACAGGGGTCCCTCCCCCCCAAACCATGCACCGGCCATTTGTCTACAAAGTAAAGTCCTGCCTCACATCTTGGCTTTTGTTTCTTCTCTTAGTCAAAGATGCAGTTTCAAATGTGTAAGCTGGAAGTGGAGCCGTCCAGTCCTCTCAGCTCGATTGTGAGCTCCAGACCTTTGTTGTAGCCAGTAAACGCATTTCCTTATTCCATCTACAAGCCAGTTTGTGCTGGCCCATGTGGTTTTAATAAAACATCTTTCATTTTGCACTGGTGCATTAGTCACCTTTCTGCTTCTGTGACAAAAAGAAAACAAAACACCAAAAACAACTTAAGGAAGAAAGCTTTTATTTTAGCCTATGGTTCCAGAGGGATGGAGTCCATCGTGGTCGGGGAGACAGGGCAGTAGGAGCAGAAGGCGGCTGGTCACATTCCATCCAGACATAGGAAGCAGAAAGAAAGATATTAATAATATGTGTTATGACTGTGCTCTGTCTCAGGCACCTTGCATAGATGTCATATATATGTATTCAATCTCACTCCATTTTTATAGTTTACTGATGAGGAGGGCTCGCTCTTAATTTTAATTTTGCCAGTGGTAAAACAGAGGTTGAGGAAGAAGCTAATAATATGGGAACACCACAACTATCAAAACAGAGGTAAAGACATACATGTTTGCTTTTCCCCAGAGTTGGAAGACTGAGGATGGGAGGCCCACATCAGGAGGAGGGGAAAAAAGGGCAAGCAGGTTGATGATAGAGAATATGTAGGTGACACATAGATGGATGTACGGAGGATGATAGATGGATAACTAGATAGATGGTAGGCAGATGGACAATAGAAAAAAGATAGAATACAGATAGACAGTAAATAAAAGAAATAGATATGATAGATGATTATAGATAAATGGAGCGTTAGGCAACATATGACAAATACATAAAAAGTGATAAATGTATAAGTATAGATTGGTAATCAATAGATAGGTAATGGGTATAGATAATAAATATATGATGCATAAATAATAGAAGATAGATATACACGACAAATGATAAGTAGGTAGTGGATGTAAATGTGCAAATTATAGATGAAGATGATAAATATAAAGGGATCAATAAAATTTTAAGTAGATACATAGATGGATCGATGCTAGTTATATAAACAGATATGTAAATTATATACATATGATGGATGGTTATGACCCTACCTAGCTAGATGATGGATAGAAAGCCACATAGATAACTATAAAACTGTCACTAGAGAACCATGTATATATGGCAACATAGATCTGTTTCTCTACAGATCACCTGTGTGATTCAATCTATCTTCAGTCCATAACTACCACAAGAAGATCAAGAGAGCATGTCTCAGGGGATGGAAAGATAGCTTGGTGATTACATACTCTAGGTGCTCCTGAGCCCAGCATCTGAATCACAGTATTCATGTTAGGTGGCTCACAGATGCCTATGACTCCTGCTCCAAGGGATCTGATACCCTCTTCTGGCTTCCTTGTGCACCTGCACACTTGTGTGCATACACTGACACAGATGCATGCATGCACACATAAGTAAAATAAAAATAAAAGCTATTATTTACAAAAAAGAGGGAAGCATACCATCCTGGGTTCTTGAGAGATTTTATAGGAGCTCTGTCAATGAACTGGAGGGAGGTGAAAGCATGACCTAGCTCAGTGGTTCTCAACCTTCCTAATGCTGCCACCTTTTAATATAGTTCCTCATGTTGTGGTGACCCCACCCCCAACCATAAACTAAATAATTTAATGTAAATAAACATGTTGCTACTTCATAATTGTAATTTTTGGTTATTATGAATTGTAATGTAAATATCTGTGTTTTTCCATGGTCCTAGTCTACTTTTGTGAAAGGGTTGTTCAACTCCCAAAGGGGTTGCAACCCACGGGGTAAGAACCACTGACCTAGAGAGACCTCTGAGAAAGCATTTATGACTGCTGCTGGAGAAAAGGGATAATTAGAAAATTCACATTTTTGCCAGGTAGTGGTGGCACAAACATTTTCCCCAGCACTTGTGAGGCAGAGGCAGGCAGATCTCTATCAGTTCGAGACCAGCCTGGTCTACAAAGTGAGTTCTAGGACAGCCAGGACTACACAGAGAAACCCTGTCTTGAAACAACAACAACAAAGAAAAATTTAAATTTTCTGAAATAAAAATTTATATTGTACTAGTCCAGAGGATAAAAATCATGATAGCAGAGTCAACAAAAAGCTGGAATCAGGACCAGGAGCAGCCTCCTCAGCAGCCCTCGTGAAACACTCTCTTGGGTGGGTACAGTCACCCTCACGGGTCCTGCAGAGAACAAGTGTAGTTACCATGCAGAGCACAATAATTGTGACGAAAGAAACAGAGAGTAGATGAGAGGGCTATAAGAGGAGGATGATGATGATGTGTGTGTGTGCATGTGTGTGTGTGCATGCGCTTGTGTAGGCATCTAGCAGCATGCATTGCTCCCTACATTCTATTCACCCTTTATCAGTCAATAGATTCCTCTGGTGTTTTTACGTTTCTTTTCAAATAGCGGTCAATGCATAGTGATCAGCATGGGGTACAAACAGCTCTTTGAGGCCTTGCTTTCAATGCTTCTATAAAGTGACTCACAGCCCAATACCTGGCTTGTTTGGTGGCTGCAGCTGTCCTGGTTAGTTTTTATTGATACAACCTAGAGTCACCTGGGAAGAGAGAACCTCTATTGAAGAATTGCCTTCATCAGATTGGCTTTGGGAGGCGGCATTTCTTGTTTGTTAACTGATGGAACAGGGCCCAGCCGCTGTGTGTTGTACCACTCATAGGCAATTGGTCCTTCTCTGTATAGGTTGAGCCAGAAAGCATGCCTTGATCTCCCTCAGTGACAGCATGTGGCATGGGAGGGTAGAAGTCAAATAAACCCCTTTCTTCTCCAAGTTACCTTTGCATGCTCATATTTACGTGTGTGTGTGTGTGTGTGTGTGTGTGTGTGTGTGTGTGAGAGAGAGAGAGAGAGAGAGAGAGAGAGAGAGAGAGAGAGAGAGATTGCATGTGGAGCTCAGAGGACAACCTTGGGTGTTAATCCTCAGATACGGTTCACCTTGTTTTGAGACAAGGCTGGCCTTGCTCTCCCTCAGATCCCTGTCTCTCTTTTAGGTTGCCTCTGCCCAGAGCATCTCCCCTTCCAGTGTCTCTGGCCAGACCCTCAAAAAGCATCTTTCCTTGGAATTCAGAAGAGAAACATGTGGCCGAGGAGGTCAGTGGACTTACCCAGTACAACTCTGAAATGGCCTGTGGCCCAATGTGACTTCGTTAGAAGGTATTTTATTTACTTTGTTAGAAAATGTTCTTATGGTCAGTTGTCTGAGTCTTACTCTTTAATTCCATCATTTGAGGGGTTCAGGGTAAAGAGCAGACTTTAGGTGTGCAGGATCACCATACTTCAGCTGGTCCTATTTCTAGAACTTTAGTCTCTGCTACAACACAAAGCAATTTCTAAAGTAAGCGTGGTTTGCTCCCCTATATCCCTATTCCCCTCTACCCGGCATTTTCCACAAAGCGAACATTGTAGATATAGGACGTCGGAAGCGTGTTGGGCAAAGATGAGGTGTCTAGCAGGTGAGAGCGGGTTGTAAGGCACAAAATATTCTATTGCTATTCAGCAGCTTTGACCTGCTCACAGTCCCTATTGCTCTGGGGTCACCTCATGTGTGTCCCTGCATTATGGGATGGAGGGGGGGGGTAGCAGGCATAGTGACATAATTAATTCTCATCTGCCCTGGCTAGGCACCAGTTGGCTTCGGAATCTCTTGAAGTGCAGCAGGGTCGGGGGAGGGGGCGATAGGCAGCGGACTCCCCCCACATTCCACATCCCAAGTGGCAAAGTGATCTTAAATTAATCCTCCCGGAGATGCGCTACACAGTGGGTGTTGTTCAGAGACTCATGCTGGAAGAGGAAGAAGAAAATAGTATTTCCGAAGCTAGAATTTTAAAGGGCGCAGACAGAGTGAGGTAGCATCTCACTGTTGCTATTTCTTTCTTTGTGGTTTTTTTTTTTTTTTTTTTTTTTTTTTTTTTTTTAGAAAAAAAAAATCAAAGCCCTACCAACTATTTCCTTTTGAGAATGGAGCGCCCCTCCCTACACCTGCCTTACCCCAAGTACTGGGCTTGTGTGAAATAGTTTGCTAGCCTTACACAATTCGCAGCAGGCATGGGCTATTTTTACTGCAGAACGCCTAGGCAGACCTACTGAGTGGGCAGAGAGGAGAGAGGCTAGCCTCCCACTGCTGACCCAGGATGATGGCTCGTGGGTGGGACTCAGCCTGCAGCATCTCTGCCTTCGTTTCTACAAGAGCACCCGTGGGCGACCCGCTTCTGAGCCCCGTCAGTTTAATCCTCACCACAGGCAGACTCAGCACCCAGCAAGGCATCAATGGGCTTGCTGTCCTTCATGGAGGGGCAGATACCCTTCAGGGAACCTTTCTGCTCACTGCCAGGTTCCAAGGTTGGCTGAGGTGACCTCTCTACTGCAGATGGGAGCCCCTTTGATCTATTTGTTGTCTTGCCTCTGTCACAAGGACCATGTTTTTGTTACTCTTCCCTGACTAGTAAGTGACTACATTGTTAATGATAGCGGGTCACAGATCTGCATGTCAGAGGCATTGGTGGCCTCAGAGAAGGCTCCCAGCATGGCCGCTACTGTGTAACATTCTCTGTAAGGGCCTTCAGGTCAAGGGGTTTTCTGATTCTGTGTTCAGGATGGGCTGTCAGGTTGCTGGCTGTGTCCTCTTTAGCAAATGTGTGAAGTCACAAGTATTTTTCTGAAACAAATACAGCCAGAAGGATCAGGATATTGACACTCTGATGGGAAACACATCTTCCATGTTCTCTGTAACTTTCTGTCTTTTCACCCCAGCCTTCTGCATTCTACCTAGCCCAGCAACCACAGGTTTCAGTCTCTAACAGGACAGAAAATGAAATGAGTCCTCCAGGTAGAAGGGACTTCTTTCCACAAGCTGTATAAAGTGATGAACTAAATGAGGTCAGTGAGATAAAGGAGACAGGCCAGTCTCTAGCTATGACTCCCAAGATTGAGAGGAGGGCTCAGATTCCCCAATCAGAGCAGCCTTAGTGGACCAGATGGCCAGGGAGCCAGCAGGGGGAGACACTCCTGTGTTTCTCTTCCATATGTACACATATGCATGCTTATTGGCATATGCATGTATATATATATATATTTACAAAGAGACACACTCACTGTCTTAGTTATTATTCTATTGCTGTGAAGAGACATCATGACCAAGGCAATTTGTAAAAGAAAGCATTTAATTGGGAGGGGCTAGCTTTCAGTTTCAGGGGGCTAGCACATGGCTATCTTACTGGGGAGCATGGCAGCAAGCAGGCAGTCAGGGTGCTAGAGCAGGAGCTAAGAGCTTACATCTGATCCACAGGCAGAGAGGCATATTGGACCTGGCATGGGCTTTTGAAACCCGAAAACCAACCCCCAGTGACCCACCTCCTCCAGCAAGGTCATACTTCTCAGAACATTTTAGGGTCATGTGACTGAGGAGGGCGCTTCCTCTCCCATGATGGGTTCACCCCCGACATTTCCAATAGAGACTGAAAAGCAGCCACACTGATGACTAAATACTCAAGTTCTCCACTGGCCAACACTTCCTTATTGGCTGGTCTTCCTACCCACACTCTTACCCCCCTACCCCCTGCCCTCAAATCTCAGAATAATTTTCTTTTTCTCCTGGCATTTAGATTCCTAAGACAATTTAGGAGGGTCACTGCGGGCAAACATACATCCTGTGTGGCTCCAGCTCTGTCCTCTCCATGGAATTTCCATGGTGCTTTTCTTTTCTTTATCCTGTGTGAAGGGAGCAAGGCCCTGGACACAGATGGTACCCCTCCAGTGCCGGTAATTATCGCTGCCACGGTGGCTCTGATAAAGTTCTAAGGGTTGCCTTGGGCGCTGCTGCTCTGTCTTTGTTCTGCCGAAGTCACTTTCCTCCTTAGGAAATGAAGAAAGGTGAATGGCACTATCTAGGGAATGAGGCGGGGGATACCAAGAGACTAACCATTAAAACGCTATTAATCTCGCCACCTTCAAAGGGGCATTGGCTCGGAGCTCTGCCAGGGGAAGGGATTCAAGAGAACCAATCAGCAAACACTGAGGTTTCTGTGTTTCTACAGAGAGACCTGCTCTCTGAGATGGGTAGAAGTAGTAGCACTACTTGGTGGCCTATAAGTGCCTGGGAGGACCCCGTATTTCCTGCTAGAGCTCATGAGGTCAAGTTTATGAGGCAGGCCTTCTAAGTCAGGGAGGAACTGAATGCTATCCCACTGGCAAGATAAGAAGGTGGCCTTTGTAGGAGGTGGCACTATTAGGAGGTATGACTTTGTGGGAGTAGGTGTGGCATTGTTGGAGGAAGTGTGTCACTGTAGAAGCAGGCTTTGAGATCTCCTTTGCTCAAGCCATGCCCAGTGCGGCACACAGTTTACTTCCCATTGCCTGTGGATCAAGATGTAGAACTCCCAGCTCTTTCTCCAGCACCATCTCTACCTGCACACTGCCATGTAATGGACCAAACCTCTAAAACTGTAAGCCAGCTCCAATGGCATGTTTTCCTTTATAAGAGTTGTGGCCATGGTGTCTCTTCACAGCAACAGAAACTCTAAGACAGTTGGACTGTTCATTTCTATGGGTGGTGAATTGGAGTTTATGACATGCAAAGACCACTTTCTTCCTTGGGTTGTGTGAGTTGAAGTTCTCAGGAAAGAAGCTGCATCTGTGTTAAAGATTCTATAAGACTGATTGACTGAGTAGAGATTTGGGGTTGTGGAGCCTTGGAATAGTGCAGCTCTGGAGCCAAATCATCTCCTTAATAGCCACCTATTGCCCATCTCTTTGTCTGATTTTGTATCCTTTTGGCCATCAGGTAAACCTTTAAAAATATATGTATTTATTTTTATGTATGTGTGTCTGTATGTACAAGTGCCATGTGTCTGCAAACACCCACAGAGGCCAGAAGAGGCAATCAGATTCCAGGGTGCTGGAGTTATAGGCAGCTATGAATTGTTCTACATGAATGCTGAGAATTGAACACAGGCCCTTTGGAAGAGCAGGCAAATCTCTTTTAATTGCCAAGTCATCTCTTCAGTCTAAACCATTTGTAATATATTTTTAACAGACCCAAAAGCTAAGAGTCATCAGATATCATCTGAGACCTACAGCTCAGGTCTTCCTAGGGGTTCTGCTCTGTAATCTCCTGTTCTGTGGCAGACTTTTCTGGGGAAACCAACACACTCACACATGTCTACATATCCCAGATTGTGAGCCCCAAATGGATCAAAGTATAGATAGCATCAAAGTCCAACTTGGCAAACCAATGAGTTTTATTGGGGTTATTTTCCAGAGTCTGGGTGGGGGTTACTTATAGGAGCAGAAATGTCCCAAACGCAGCTACATCACCAAAGCCTACCCAGGCATGGGTGATGGCTCACAAGAACTGGAAACTTGGAGCACACTGCACAGCCTGCAGGCAGCTCAACAAGCTACAGAGCATCTTTTCCTGGTGGCTCAGTTGGTCTGGGCCTTGTCCAAGTACCTCAGATAGTCTGAGTTTCTTCTAGGATGTTCAGCTGGTCCCTGTTTCATCCAGGTGCTAGGTCTTGTCTCAAGAATCTTCTTTGCAGTGTGGCTTACCTGAGAATAACTCTCAACAGTCTTTGATGCTCATATACTCTTTGGAAAGGAAGAACCTAATAAATCTAGTAGGTTTCAGGGACTTCCTGAAGGTATTTGAGTTGTGTAATTCCCATTTTTTAGGAGCTTCCCTACTGAACAATAGAATGTTTCAATCATGGAGGAAACTGCTACACAGCCCTATCTACCTGATATTTCTGTCTTAGTTACTGTTCGATTGTTGAGATAATGCACCATAACTAAGGTAACTTATAAAAGGAAGCAGTTAATTGGGTGCTTGCTTATAGTTTCAGAGGCAGCAGGCAGGCAGGCACAATGCTGGTTTAGTAGCTGAGAGCTTGTATATTGATCTGTAGGCAGGAGACACAGAGAGAAACTGGGCCTGGCATGGGCTTTTGAGATCTCAAAGCCCACTCCCAGTGATACACCTCTTTCCACAAGGCCACACCTACTAATCCTTCCTAAACAGTTCCATCAGCTAGAGACCAAGCATTTAAATATATGAACCTATAGAGAACATTCTCATTCAAATCACCACAGTTTCCATCAACAAAGTTGAAAAAAATGTCTTGGTTCATTACTTCTTTCTGTTACTATAGAAATTTTGTGAAACTGTTACCTCACTGGAACATGGCATTTAGGGTACCCTGAATCTGAGTTCCTGGGCCATGGTCATTCCTATTTGACTCCTGAATGAATTACCTCCTATTCTCTTTGAGGAGAGAGCTATGAGGGTTTTTGTGTATGTATCAACAATACCTCCATTTGTGCTGGTTCAGGGGAAAAAAAAAATTCCGGGGGGTTTTCCCTGTGCTCTTGGGTGCGCAAGGACCTGCTCGTTCATTCTTCCTCTCTGATTTCTGATTCTGCCAGGGGCACTGTAAGAATTACAGTGCTGATAAGGGGGAAACTGGGCCAGGATTTAAATTAATGCTTTTAGACAAATATCCGTTCAATCTCCAATTCTAATGCTAATTACATCTGTGGATCAAAGGCCACTCACTAAAGTTTGGCTTCTGAAAAACAGGATGAGATTTACTTTCTTGTTTGATATTTTCATGGGACTTGATGGGGAGGGAGAGGGAGGAGAAGGAGATGGAGGGAGGTGGGTGGGGCTTCTGCCCCAGCCTTCTGTGTGACGATGTGGGAAGGGACATCGGAGTTTTGAAGCTTCTGCTTCACCCTTTTCTTTCTCCTCCCAGGCTGTCTGGGCTCCAGGCAGAGAAATGATACACCAGGAGTGAACTCCAATGTAAGCCTTGCAAAAAAAAAAAAAAAAAAAAAACAACCTGATGGGGGGCACATCTGGGTATTCAGAGGGAAGTCTCAGACCTTCCTTGCTGTGAACTTGATCTTCCTTAAACAATAATGCATGTTTAACATGGGGAGAATGGGCCCCTTTGAACTTCTTAACCATGAGCGAAGAGTTTTTAAGGTCTAAGTCTCCTTTCCCTACTAGAATACAGAGTTAGTACAAAAAAGCACACAGAATAAGCGCTTTACTAAAATCTCCTCCCTGGAGAACATCTAACTTCATCCCCTAATGAACCAAAGTATGATTCCATTAAAGTCTGCCCTGGGGAACAAGGTGAGCTTTCTTACAGATCATAAGTGACCCGATGAAACCACATTGCAAAGTCTCCACCCAGCATGGATGATGGCTTCTCCATACTGAAAATGGAGACTATTTTCTAGTACTCCTGAGCCAATACACTCTAGCCTGTTCCCCTACCCACCATGTGAGACAATGTGTAATTAGAGCAGAATTTCATACAAATGGCTAGGGCCAGGTGGGAGGGGGCCAAGAATTGTGGTGACATCTCAGATGAAGGTCCAATGACCTCCCCAACCCCTCCTTCTAGGAGAGAATGTCCACAAGCCCTACTGTAATAGATGGTCACAAGAAGGCACAGATAATCTGATAAAAATGATGGCAGTTTCTCTCAGAGGAAAAGCTCCTTGCTACAGAGACAGGTGAGGCAGAGGCACCAGAGGAATGGAGACCCAGCCCTGTGGCAGAGCAGATGAGGGAGTGGACAATGTGGTCAGGGTAGAAATCCAGACCGTTTCTGACGTAGAGCTTGAATTGACCTGAAGCCAGGACAATCCAACATGGATGACAGGGGGCACCCTGGGGTTAAAGGAATTCAGAAATAAATATAAAACACAGGCACTGGAGTGCCTGCCTCCCCTCTATCCAATGTGATTTCACTCAGGTCCACCCATGGGTGTGTCAACCCAGACAGAGTGCCACGGAGGCCCGATACAACCTGTGTTTGTATGTCTGGATGTTAATCTTTTTATCCTTACCCTCTCTTCTCCTGGTCTCAGTACCTACTTTAAAAAAAAAAAAAAAAAAAAAAAAAAAAACTCTCTCGCTCATTCATTTATTTATCCATCGATTGGATGTTGTTGTGATAAGCACTGATCAAAAGCAACCTGGGGAGGAAAGAGTTCGCTTCAGTTTACAGGTCATAGTCAATCCATTAGGGCAAGAACTAAAACAGAGACACGGAGGAGCACTGCTTACCTACCGGCTTGCTCACCCTACCTTCTTAGCTCATCCAAGACCACCTGCCCGTGGGTGACATCACCTATAGAGGGCTAAGCCTTCCTAGATTAATCATCAATGAAGAAAATGCCTCACAGACATGTTCACAGGCCAGTCTGATGGAGGCATTATCTCAGCTGAGGCTCCCTCCTCCCAAGTGCCTGGAGTTTAAGTCAAGTTGATAAAAACTAATTGTCACAATGGATAGTTCCAGAACTGATCTGCAAGAAAGCACGGCTATTGAACAGGCCAAACAAGGAATACAAAACTACTGTTTGAAAGTAAATAGGACCCACATGGCAGCTAACAACTGTCTGTAGTTCCAGTTCCAGGCAAACACCAAGGCAAATAAATAAATAAATTTTAAAAAAAATAAGAAAGTAAATAGGATAGACAGGAGGGTCCATTCAGAGAGGCCATTGTGGGAAGACTTCCCACAGGAAGATCCACTGAGACAAACTTGAAAGACAATAGTCAGACCTCACAGAAAGATTTAGGCAGAAGAATATTCTAGGCAAAGGATGGGAAAGGTTAAAGCCTCAGGTGGAATGTTCTAGAAATTTATCAAAGCCTTCCAGCCCTGAATGTGAGTGCAGAAAGTTTGAGGAAGTCTGAAAGACTGGGTTGGAGAGGTCACAGTGACCCTGAAACCAGCCCAAACAGGGTGTAGCAGCTCGATTTTTAATCTACACTAACCAGGGAGCCCTGGCTGCTTGCACTAGGTTGTGTTCCATTTTTGACAGCAGTTTTCAGAGTGTGGACTATCCTGTTCCTTTAGATTTGCAGGATTCCAGGGGGCCCTGTCTAGGCCCTGACTCTCTGCTAAAGTTCCTGATGCCCGCCCTTCACACATCTTCTGAGATCAAAGAGAGAGGCTGCCATAGCTCTGATCCCAACCATGCCTATTCCTGACCTTTGGAAAGTGCTAGGAAGTCTCTGAGGTCACTGATGCTTTCCATTGGGTCATGTGAAGTAGGATTCCACTTGTGATGTCTTCTTGGGCATATGTGCTTCAAGCAGTACCCAAAGTGGACAGCTTTCCATTATCTAATTCACTGTCTTTCTGGTATAGGTGACCACCTCTTCAAGTAACAATGCCAGTAGCTAGGTTAGGCAAACTCTTATATTAATATGCATTCTATGTGTGCCCTTTCTTTGGTTCCAGCTAAAATATTTTTGGAAAATTGAAGCTGAGTATGTTCAGTGTTCCTGCCCTTTTTTTCCAATTATTTTTTACTTATGTGCGTCTGTGTGTGTGTATGCACATGAGTGCAGTGCCCTCAGAGGCCAGAAGAGGGCATAAGATCTATAGGGCTGGCATTCTAGGCAGTTGTGAGCTGCTTTGACATGGGTTCTGGGAACCCAACTGAGGTCTTCTGCAAGAGCGGTACCCACTTTCAGTTGCTGGGCCATTTCTTTATCCCTGCCTCCCCATTTTTATGATTCAAGTAAAACACACCCAGATATGTTCCTCTTTTTTTTAACCTTTTGACAATTGACTCCATGACTTGAGCAAACCATGACCAGGGATGTGTTCTTGAATTATGAGTTCCAACTGAACATGCTCAGTTAAATGCCCACCCAAAAAAGTTTTTTTTTTTTTTTTCTGTGTGGCTATGTCTAAAGTAACCAAGATTCCAGTGAGTAAGGTGCTACTTTTCTCCATAGAGATGCTGAAAACATTTTATCGGTTTGTCTCAGGTTTGGAGCCAAACTCCACTTCTATTCTACCCATAGCCCTTTCAGCCTGCCCCTGCTCATGCTTTACACCTAATACACTCATCTGACATTTTACACACACAAATACACACAAATACACACACACACACACACACACACACACACACACACACCAGCTCCAATCAGCTTGGTTTTGCAATAAGGCACCCTCACAAAACAGGGCCACCTTGTCTGTTGTTCTGATTTTCTAAAATGTTCTTTTGGTGTCTATTCTATGATTCTTTAACTTTTCCTTCCTCTGAGAGGCTTCCAGGATCATGACACAAGAAATGCATTACCCCTGTGATGCCATGTTACAATGCACTTATCTTCTTTGAATTCTGTTGGAATATGCGCATTCATTGTTGAATAGGCTAATGTATCCATTGTCTGCCTTGCTGTCCAGGAGGCTTTGGCTCCCACTTTTCTGGGGCCTCCAGCCAGACCCAGCTGGGCTAATAAGCAAGCATGAGTTGTGGTCAGTTCCGCTTTGCCTCACTCTCACCCTCACTGTCTCTCCAGAGCCGGGGCATTTTGCAATAAGTCACTTAACAACAATAAGCCAATGAATATTTGTCAGGTCCTCTGTCAGGTGCTGCTGGGAATTGGGGATTAAAAGATGAATCAGTCTTTCGATCGGCCCCCGGGAGGTTCACGGTCTGGTTGGGAAAATAGACACCTAGGCAGATAAACACGCTCCTACATGCTTACACTCCCATTGATGACTGTTCCTGTGTGTGCCAAGCAGAGGTGATTTTGCCCAGCCTGGGGCGAGGGTCTGGGGGTTTAAATGGGAAAGGCTATTAGTGAGTGGAAGGATCAGGTCTTCAGATCTAGGCCAGGTGTGTGACTGCTGAGGTTCCAACCCCTAGGATGAGCATACAGGATGGGGAGGGCCTCCCAGCAGACACGTCGGCCTCCTGCCTGCAGGACACACAGGTGGGGTGCTCAGGCAGGCTTCTGTGCTCCTGAACAGGCTGGAACGTACTTAGGAATGAGGTCGGGAGCCAAGCACGGAACCCTGGGGACAGGCCTCAGAAGAGCATTCTTTCACTGTGAGAATGTATGAAGTTGGGGAAAAAGTGTTCAGATGATCCATAGACTTCCCTGTGATGTCCTGTGCTGACTTGTAATGTGTTAAAGAAGAAAATATTAACTACCCCAGCGTCTCTGCCAGCTCCAGGATTGGAAGCTGAGCCCCCAGGGGCTCTTTACCTGTGTTGAGTTTTATCTTTCATGTTCCTTTATGATGCTGGACTGTGGCCCACTGGTTGGGATCTCTGAACTCTCTATCACTCATTCTCACTCGCCAAAGGCAATGACCGACCACAGGAACTCACCCTTAACATAGATGCTACCTTCTGCCTCCACGGCCTCTTGTAGCTTCCCTACATCCTTTCTGTAAACATCTTACCCGCTTTCTACCTCTATGGTCTCCCGTTAGCATCTCCCAGCTTCAGCCTCGAGATCTCCTGTGAGCATCCCTTGGTTCTATTCCCCATCTCCCTCCTCTCTCTTCCCTTAGGAGACAGCACATTGGATTCTTTCAGCCAGATCTTATGGTTTAGTCTCACCTTTAAAAACATGTTCTAACTATGCCTACACCATCGTGTGCCAGTATTTCGATACTATCTGTGAACCTGTCTTTAACAATGTGGACTCCCTCACATGCCCCCCGCCACTGGGAAAATTTATACACTATCAGAATTTGTCTTGGGAAACTCTTATCTTGCCAATTTTTTCCTGAAAGAGAATGTGGAAGAAGGGTTTGCCAATAAAAAAGTGTTTGGCATTGAACTCTCCCCTTCTTACGTGCCAGCGCCAGCAGGGAATCTTCAATTCCACCCTTCTGGGCTGTGCTGATGACTTTGATTATTGTAAAGCCCAGGGGGGAAATGTACAGGAAAGATTTAGCATGTCTTTCAAGACTCATACAGCGATGACGCCAATGCCTGATAGGCACGGGTCCTGTCACCATCCCTACCAGAGCGCCAGTACGCCGTGCAGAGACTCAGTTCTTGACAAAAGCCTTAAGAGATAGAGACACATTTTATCTACTTGCACACAGAAGAATAAAGGGCAAAGAGAAGGTCCATCCACTCTAGTCTCCAAGGTTGTACATGGCTTTGAACTCCTGACCCTCCTGCCTCCACCTCCAGAGTTTTTGAGTATATAGTACAGGACACTATGCCCAGCTTAGAAGCTCATCTTCGCCCTTGCTTGCTTGGAGAGATTATAATGAGCAAGCTGAAATTGACAGTGACCTCACAATTACTATGTGGCTCTCAGAATGCCTTCTAAAAACTACAAGTTGGTTTAATAGCCTGTATTCAGAGGTACAAAAGCCTCAGATTCACCTTGTCCCATTGATCCAACCAGCTCCCTCCTGGCCTCAGTATTGGTGAAGAGGTGGTCATATGACTCATTTGGAGCCTGTGCACAGCCTGGAGACTTTCTGTTTTCTGTTCTTTTGTTTGTTTTGGTTTTTTGTGGTTGTTTGCTTGTTTCTTATTTACTTTGGAGATGGTGTAGTCTATCTGACCTGGAAATCATGATGAAGACCAGGCTGGCCTTGAACTGACGGAGATCTGCCCCACCCTGCTTCTCAGGTGCTGAGATTAAAGGTATTCACTACATAACCCGGCAAAAATCAATTCTCTACCACTGGGGAATCAAATATAGGTTGTCAGATTTAGGGAGAAGTTCTTCACCTTTACAGGCACCCCCTGCCAGCCCTTTTGGCTGTTTGTTGTTGTCGTTTTTTAATTGCCATTTTTATCGGTTCACATCCAAGCCTTGCATGTAGCAAACACATACTCCGCCCCTGCATTGCACGTTGGCCCTAGGCTTGCACTGCCAGCTTCAGTGAGGAATATCAGCATAAGGTGCTTCAGACATCTGTGTTCCAGAATAGCGAGAGAACAATGATCCTTCGGATAGAGCTGAGCTATGGACTGAAACCAGGACACTGTAGCATCCTTTTTAGCTCTGGCCTGGACTCTATCTTCCTTTGCCCTGAGGCTCATATGCATGGCACTGCCCCTGCTGTTTAACAGGTATGAGGAGGAGACAGCAGAAAGAATCTGATCTCTACTCCCCCATTTTAATTGTGTTCTGTTGGAGGGTCTTCCACAGAGGCTCGGACCTACTCTGCATTGGGTCCTCCTGAGTGAGCACTCACGGTTTCCAAACCCTTTCATCTTTTGTACCCCTGTGGGTTCACATCTGAGATGGCTTTCATTGGCATTCAGTTGGCCGCCGCTCCCGGATGCTGTAAAGGTTTCAGACGAGGTCAGCCATAGGACTCAACCCATTCTTTGTGTTCCCATTGGCAGACTGGTTCCCTCAGAGGCCAAGAGCTAACTAAAGGTCATGCACTTCTGCAGTAGCGGAGTCAGATTTGCAGAGCAGTAGCTGATGCTCAGAGTTGAGTGAGGTCCCGTGGTGATAAGTGGGTATGGGGTCTGACTCATAGGTTTATCCCATTCTCCAGCAGGCTTTCTAACCTGCAGAGGCATCTGCTGTCATTTTGCCCACTGTACAGCCCCCATGTTCTTTGTTCATGTCTATCCACATGCCGGTCATACTGGTAGAGTGGGTACCACAGTTGGGAGTCATGGTTGCTTTCACTGTGGCTTATAACACTCATTTCGTCTGTAGGCTAGAGGTCTAACAAAATAGTTCTAGGGCTTCACTTGGCACTGCAAAGGAAATTTCTACAACTTCTAGAGACTTCTGAAATATCTCATGTCCTGGCTTCTTCTTCCCTTCATGGTCAGGACATTTCCTGGTGGCTTTTCCCTGATCATCCTTATCTCATTTCTGTCCAACTCTTCCCTCTTTCTGATCTGCCTTTATGGAGGGGACCTAGGATTATAGCAGGCCATCTTATTAACCCACAGCCTGAAATCCTATTGTCCATGTAAGGTGACATCAGTGGACTCTGCGTTAGGGAGTAGATGTCTTCTGGGTCCTTATTTCACTATTGGCCGGTTATAGTACATCAAAAAAATTCTCTAGAGAGCCAGAATGTTGGCACTATGAAAACTGCATCAAGGTTTAATGCTCCTGTGTCCAAAGTAGGCTAAAAGGTCGTCTCATTCTGGTAGAATTCCTTGAAATATTATAGTTAAAGAAAGGTTTTAAATGCGAGAGCCACCTCACATGACATGGTGAGTGCCGCATTACTTAGAAGAAAAAGCATTTATGAAGACAGACAAGGGATGCAATGCCTGCCTCCCACCTCCCCTTGATTCAGTGATTTCCGTAGGAAGCCCCTCCCCTTCCTTGGGCTAGTCTCTTAAACCTACCCCTTAGCCTGGCAGGTGCAGAAGCTGTCACCTCCGGAGATGAGGTCATCTCCCAAGTTGTCAATCACTGTCATTTCTTCCCAACTCCTAGTCTCAAGGCATTGAGCCATTAGCTTTTCCCAGAGTCTCCTCTACCAGTTCCGGGCCTTTGCTCTCCTGCTCTGGGGTAAAATTTCATAGCCTTTGATGTTTAAATTTCTTCTCAGATCAGGGAGCATGCTTGGGGCTCTGCCCAGGGCATGCTGGACTGAGCCAGGCATGGTAAGAATAGTCTGGGGATCAAGAAAAAGGCAGAAAGCAAGGGCTAGCATGCTAGTGATGAGTGACTGCAGCAAAGCCTTTGACCTCCATGACTTTATGGTGATATGAGGTTACCAAGGAGATCACATGGAGGGCCTGGGAGGATTTCATCTGGGTGTTTAGGGATACCAGGTGATTAAGGAGGGTTTTAGTGGTCCCTAACTTGGCATCCTCCCAGCTTCTGGCTCTTACCAGTTAGCTATTCAGATTTCTCCCTGTCCACCTGTTATCCACTTTTTTTCTTTCCCTCCACCCATTGACAACTTAGGAGGGTATCTTGGTCTTTTTCCTGAACCTAGCTTATGGTAGGCCGCAAGTTCATACCTCCAAAAAGCAGAGGAGACCCAGAGATCATGGAAAAGGCCAGAGATCATGGAGGCTAAGGCATAGTTGGATGGGTGTGTCTGCAAAATGAGGAACCCCCAGACCTTGGAAGACCCATGAAACTGGGGGCATATAGAGCAGACTTCTTGCCAACGATAGACTCTTGTCCCCCAGCTCATGAGCTTTTGCCTTCTGCTCCCTAGTCACCCAGTTTGGAGTTTGAACTGATTATTTCTACATCTCTGTGACCAAATGCTTGACAGAAGCAACTCTGGGAGAAAGTTTATCTCAGACACCATAGTGGGGAAGCTGTAGTAGAATCATCCAGTTCATGGTGGAGTGACCTCATAACTCACATCACAAAGGACCAGAAAACAGAGAAGGACCAGAACCAGGAGGTCATATAACCCCTAGCATCTGCTGCCGCCGCCTCTTTTTCTCCATTTAGCTCCTCTTCATAAAGGGTCCACAGCCTCCTGAAACAGTGCCACCAGCTGGAGAAAAGGGATGGAACAAACCAACCTTGGGGGATGGCATGTCACATTCAAACCACAGCTGGATCCTCTGTTACAACACCTGTAGAAATGCTATACATTCTCCATCCATGTCTAGCCATAATCCAGGAAAACTGAGGCAGCCACAAGATGACTCCCAAGCCATGTCTTGGTACATTTGATCCTTTTCCTATTGTCTCTATAAGAAGCAACACTCTTCCCACCATGTGAGCCATCCCAAGTCTGACTGCATCTTCCTATTCTTGTGGCATCTCAAATGTCACTCTAAGTATTAAACTATTTCCTACCCTCATCAATCATCAATACCCTCAAGTGTGAGAATCCCAGGTATTGATGATTCTGTTCTCATCGGTTCTGTTCCACAGAAACTAGGCTCTGACCATCACTCGCGTGATAGCTTACATGGTTATTTCTCTGGGTTTTCCTTTCTGAATCCAGAGATCTATGACCAGCACCTGGTGCCTACCTGAGTCTGAGAGTTCTGTGGTCTTGGGATATGCAGAAACACTAAATCCAAGGGAGAATCAGGGGCCATGCCCTGAGTGCCAGCAGAACCTCTTTCCTGGAAGCCCAGAATATTGTGGCATATTTCAGCACTCACAGAATTTCATTAGTCCCTTACGTCTGTGACACATTCCAGATAACAGCAATTTAAGGAAGGAAGGATTTATTCTGGCTCATGGTTTGATGGTACATAGTCCATCACACAGTCCATTGTGAAAAGAAGTAATGGCTGCAGGAATTTGAGACAGCTGGTCACATTGTGCCCACAGTCAGGAAGCACAGAGATGTAGACAGTGATGTTTAGCTCTGTCATATCCATTCCTGTATCCCAAGCCTTAGGATGGTGCCAGCCATATTCAGGGTAAGTCTCCCACCTCAACCAAGCTAAGCTTGAAGATCCCTTCATAGCAATTCTAAACCTTATCAAGTTGATAAACAAGATTGTTATAAAATATTATTTTAAGGTGTGTTATATTCATTTATGGTGTGGAATACATTTGTTTAATGTTGCAAAAATGTGTTGCTTTTCTTATGTTGCATTTATTTTAACTCTGTGAAGCTGTGTTACTTTGCCTGTCTAAAACACCTGATTGGTCTAATAAAGAGATTAGCCAATAGCAAGGCAGGAGAAAGGATAGGTGGGGCTGGCAGGCAGAGAGAATAAATAGAAAGAGAAATCTGGGAAGAGAGATCAGGAAGAAAGATAAAGGAGAAGAGGACATCAGGGGCAGCTACCAAGTTATAAGAAAACCACAGGGTAAGAAGTAAAAAAGAAAAAAAAAGCCTAGAGGCAAAAGGTAAATGGGATAATTTAAGTTAAAAAAGCTGGCTAGAAATAAGCCAAGCTAAGGCCAAGCATTTATAAGTGATAATACACCTTTGTGTGATTTTTGGGAGCTGGGTGGTGGGCCCCCAAAGAGTTAAAAACAACCAACTACACAAGACTGACCAGCATAGTTATCTCAGATGGAGGGAAACACAGTTTCTTCTTAGCTACTTCCCTGGATCCTTGTGTGGTTATCTTCAGTCACACTTGTCCAGCACACACACACATACACACACACACACACACACACACACACCACCATGCCACTGGGTTCTGTGCCCATGATTCTTCACACACCTGCCCTGACTGCTGCTGCCTACACCATGTGCCCCTTCCCTGTGCATCTTCAGGGCTGGCACTCCCTGAACAACCTAACCATTTCCTGGCTTCTTGGCTCTGTTCCCAGCTGCTGGTCTTCTGGAATAAGCTGTGTGCTCAGCGTCAGTTCACACCCTTGCTTGACCTGCCTTGCTCCAGTTTCTCTCCGGGAGTGGCCATCTACCATTTGCTGGCTCAGCCCAACTCCTGGATCCCTTTCTGACATCTTTCTGTCACATCAATAATGTGTTCCTCACCCAGTCACTTTTGCTGCTCTGCTGATACAGTGTGTGTGTGTGTGTGTGTGTGTGTGTGTGTGTGTGTGTGTTACTCGAGACTGCATCTAGGGTCTCCAGAGGACCAGGAGAGCTTTCTACCAATAAGCTATATCTGTAGGCTTTTGGTAAATTGCCCAAGCTCCTCTTACCTCGGCCACCCTCCCCTAACCTTCAAAAGCTAAGATGACAAGCCTAAGCCACCAGGCCTGGCAAACACTGCTACATCCTAGCCTAGCCTCCTGGAGTCTCATCTGGTTAGCCACAGGGGCCTCCGGCTGGTCTGTCTGTTCGGGGATTAGCTCTGCTGCTAGCCTGTCCCTGATCCCTCTCACAGCAGATGGCACCCAGATACCAGCCATGCCACATCCATATGCTCAGAAGCCCTCATGGTTTCTATCTCACTCACTAAGAACTTTGAGCGGCGAGAAAGCCTCAGTCAGTGGGACACTGTCCTCTTCTTTTCATTAACTCTGGTTTTGGCCACACTGGTCTTGCTTTGGTTGAACTTGCCACACAGCCTCTAGCCAGGACCTTTGTGCACCCTGTCTGTCTGGAGCACTCTTTGCAATAGCCCACAGCTCACACCATATCGCTTCCATTAGTGTTCACCCCAATCCCATCATCCTGATGACTCCTTTCTGTGAGATCCTATTTCTAAACACAGCACCCTCAATTTTAAGACCGCTTATTCTTTGGCCACCGAGGAAATTCAGGGACAGCTTGCTTCACAATTAAAAGGCTTGGGTAGGTGACTCAATGAATACAGCAATTGCTGTGCCATCGTTGAGGACCAGAGTTCAGAACTCATATAAAAGTCAGGCAGGTGTAGTAGGCACCTATAATCCCAGCACTAAGAGGTCAGGGACAAGAAGCCCCAAGGCAAGCTAGGTTGGGGCTGGCTGCAATCAATGGGCTACAGGTTCAGCAAGAGACCTTCCCTTGATAAAATCCAGAGTGATTGAAGGAAGTGATCAGTCATCTTTGAGTCTCTAAAAGCACATGTACCCATACACAGGTGAACATGCACATGTGGAAAATGATAGAAGAGAACTGGGGATGTAAATCAGAGGCAGAGTTTTTGCCTAGCATGTGTGAAGTTCTGGGTTCAAATCCCAGTATCACTACCTCTCCCCCAACACACACATACACACACACACACACACACACACACACACACACACACACACACACACACATACACTTCTTTGTTTCAGTACATGGATGGGACATTAGTGGCTTGGTAAACTTTTGCCGTCATAATCCATCCTGCAGTGGATGTCCTGGATCTGTGTGAACATCTTTTCCCAGAGCACAGGCCTTATGAATCACTGTCGCAGGGGTGTGGTGCTGCTTCAGTGCAACAACTGTTGCTGGGTGGTCACAAGCACAGCCTGAAATGTGGACAGTCGTAGGCAGAGTGAGAATCTACCTCTTGTAATCTTTGACTTAAAAAAAGCTCCCATCCATCCAACTTCCAGCACGGGCTCAGGTCACTTATTCATGGAATTTGATGAAGTGTTCATTCTAACAGATACATTGGATTTTTTTTTTCCTGATGATTATTAGGATAACTGCACAAAGCAAGGGAGGGTATTCTCAAGTCATGGCCTCATGTCATAGCCCTGAGGAGGGGCTAATATGGATTTGGGAGACCCAGGGAGTCTCTGGTTGACACAGAACTAAACCCAGAATGAGGAAGAACTTTCTCGAAGGAATACTGTTCTCCTGAAACCACAACGTATCAAGCAGATGGAGTGCCCATCACATTAGTACCTGTGGAAGCAGCTGCCACCAAAGTCAAGGCATGCAGCAAATGTCTTCAAAAATACTGTATGTCCTCCAAGTCCAGGCTGACACTGTGTCCTGGCCTGGGACTGGGAAGCTAGATTTGCCATTTTCTCAGAAGCCAGCACCGTGCTATTTCTAGAAGGGCTTCATTCTATCCACAGTTCATCCGCCTGTTTCTTTCTCAACACCTTCTCTCATTATGCATGATTCTGCATCTTGCTTACTGAGGTCCTATTTCATTTCATGGGGTAACGCTGAAGAAAGAATGTAAGACTGGGAACCGTGATTTCAAGGCTATGAAACCAGGGTCTTCAAAGTATTAACTGCCGCAGGTATGGTGCACCTATCTGCACCATGTGTTTCCTGCTCTGTGTTTGGACAGCTGCCTGCCTAACCCCTGCCATGCACATGCAAGTTGCAGCTTCAATCTCCTGACCTTGACCATCAAGGGAAAAGGGGAAGCAAGCTTCAAGTTGATAAAACGTCTCCCCAGGAAGTGGGTCAGGATGAAGATGCCGCTGCCCCCTGCAGACTTATTGTAACAAGAATAGCTTCAAGGAACTTGGTGCATTGTGTGCTGAGGTGGGGGGAGCGGAGAAAGGGGGATGCTGTTCATTACAGCACCCGAGCCACACTCCCAGGAGGCTGCAGAGGAAAGGCTTGTTAGTGCACACGGTAAATCAAGCTGTGAACCAACCTGGACCACTGGAGGACTTCAAATCAAATGAGACCGTGTGTGTGTGTGTGTGTGTGTGTGTGTGTGTGTGTGTGTGTGTGTGTGTGTGTGTGTTCATGCATCATATTATGCTTTTACAGTGACACCATGCTGTGCTGGGTCACAGTCAATAGCGATAGATTTTAGCTACATTAGAGGCCAAAAACGAAGAACCAGACCAAATAGGAATCCTTGTCTACTAGGATAGCCAACTTTCTCTAGCTGCTCCTGCTAGTCACCTTCAGAGGAATGTAGCTTTGAAAGTTATTTGCCCACCAGAAATGAGATGCCCATATCCCTCAGACCCTATTTCTAAGGCTAGCCCCACTGCAGACAGAACCAAGCAAAGCAGCAGCGAACCCACAAGGTATCTACAGGAATACCCATAGCCTCCCCCAAATCCATTCCTCTCCTTGTAGAAACAGATGGGGCTGGATTTCGGGTGTGGCAGGCAGAAGTGAGGGACCCTGGAGTCACCCCCACATGCTCCACCTCTGCTTCTCCTCCATTTCCTATGATGGCTGTGGGTGAGTGAAACATCAGCCAGGTAGATGTAGAAGAACAATAGCTCTAACAGGCTGAGGCCTGAACTGCTGGTGCATCGGAGAGGCACAGGCAGGGTGGATGGACCATGTCCTGAATGTGACAGCAGAAATGCACGAATCGCAGCATCTGTCAGCCACTCCACAGTCCCCTATGTTACATCCCTGAAGCAGGTTTTCCCCATCAACATCACAAAGAGAAGAGTATGCCAGGCTTGGCATAGGGTGTCACACATCTAAACAACAGCATTTAATGTGCCTGTGACTCACCTGTGCAGCTGACACTCAGCTGAGACTTGTTTTAATTCACCTCCTCAGGCTTGGGAGCATCTCACATCTTCTGGCTACAATAAAGGCTAACCAAAAGTGAATGAATGAACGAATGAATGAATGAACAAATATAAATAAAACAGGTCTCCAGGGAGCTGGAGAGGTAGCTCACCAGTTAACAGGGCTTCCCAGCTCATCATAGAAGACTTGAGTTCCATTCACAACACCTACATGGAAGCCGGCAACCATCTGTAACTCCAGTTCCTAGAGATCTGACGCCCTCTTCTGGCCACCATGGGCACTGCAAGTGCATGCTGCACAAACATATACATGGGTGGGCTTCAGGACACTGCTGTGAGACCCTCCCACTCTTTCTTTCCAAAACAACTGCTGAGTGCCCACAGCCCATGTGACTGCATGGAGGAACTCATTGGACACAGATGTGCAGATGAGATGCCAGCTGTCTTTGATTAAGCCAGAGCTTATGAGATTTGCCAAACTCAGGAACAATGTACTCCTCCATGACATTTACGTTTTACGAAACACAGTTGAAAAGTTTTGGAGTGTTGCATTAGCATGCAACGATATTGTTTTTGTTCTCCAAGACAAGTAAATATGTTTAAATCTCTCAGTTTTAATTGGCAACTATATACAGGTGCAACTAATATGAACAAAAGTGATTTGTGGTCCCCAGTAGCTGTTAATTGTTGTTTTTCAAACTCAAAGTTTGAGACGTGCTTATCTGAGAGGCTTCAGAGACCCCTGGACCCTGTGAGTGTACAGAGGCACACGTACAATGTTGTACTAAACTGTCCTCCCAGCAAAGCAACCTCCTCCTCCTCCTCATCATCACATGTGAGCATCCATCAGGAGCAGCCTGTGAACTATTGATGCTCCCTCAGTGGAGGGTGTTATGGGACCCTCACCTGAGTGTCCAGCTGCTCCTTCTACTCATTTGTATGCCATTTGCCCTAATTGCTTGCATCCTCCCATGTATCAGTGAGGTGCCAGTATATATAGTCTAGGGTATGTTAGTGAAAGAGGACTCCATCTATGCAGCTAAAGGGAAGCCATCATCCTTGATGAGTGAAGACCTTCCATTGTTGTTTTTTTGGGGAGAAATCACTTACACTGCTGTCAGTAACCCTACCCCCATGTTCCAGAAGAAAGCCCAATTAATTCAGTGGTTCCCCAAGGTGAGGAACTTTACCTCAAGTTACTTTCCCCAAATAGTACCATAGGTTGACATCCTATGGGTTGTAATTGTGACCTTAGAAGGAGGATTAGACATTACTTGTGTCTCCCCAGGGCAGAAATTCTCAGAACACACACATACAAGACACATCACATGCATATGTAGCATGTCAATCATTTGTGACTTTCTCCTACGTAGAGGGCAATGATCTCTTATGCAGAGAACCCACTACAGCATGTGCCCACAGCACAGGCAGCTAGAGAGACTCATGCGATAAGGTGACCACACCTGAGTGACAATACCACGTGGCGAAAGCATTTCCTTGATTGTAGATACTCTGGGGGGACTGGTGGGCGACTCTTCTGGTGCTTTGAACTCTTCACTTCCTGAACAGGGAGAGTTGTAGAAAGCTACCCTGGCCTCCTGCTTCCTTGTAGATCTTTTTTTAGAATGCATTCCATCCCTGTGACTAAAACCAGATGTTCCGTGGGAGCAAGGAAATGGAGAAAAAGATAAAACACCACCATCACCTGGGCCCCATCTGTAGATAAGTGCCAGGCATTCCAAATCAGGCCACCTAAAGGTGTGTGGTGTGAGCTGTGTTCACCAACCCCAACGTAAGAGCCACTTTACAAGTTTTACTAAGAAGGACTGTAGAGACAGCTCAGAAGTGAAGAGAGCCGGCTGCGCTTGCAGAAGACCTGAGTTCAGATCCCAGCAGCCATGTTAGTTAGCTGTCAACTCTAGCTTTAAGGAATCTAATGGCCTCTTCTGGCCTCCAGGGGCACTGTACACACACACACACACACACACACACACACACACACACACACACATTCTGTCTCTCTCTCTCTCTTTCTTAAAAACTAGTTTAACTGTGTAACAGGATTTTGTAATAAAAGCTACCTTCTACACAATGTTGAAATCATAGATATTTCAATAACACTTACAAAAATAATGATTATAGAAGAGACTGCATAGTAAAAGTATTACCTGTGTTCAATGATAATAAAAGTGAAATGAGCCAGGCAATGTTGGCCCACACCTTTAATCCCAGCACTCTGGAGGCAGAGGCAGGTGGATTTCTGTGAGTTCAAGGCCAGCCTGGTCTGTAGAGTGAGTGAGGTCCAGGACATCCAGGGATACACAGAGAAACCCCACAAAAGGGGGAAAAAGCGAATGAAAAACTGAAGCGAACAAACACATCAATATTAATGAAGTAAAAACAAAAATGCTTATAAGTATATTAGGCAAATACATTCGTGTACATTTTTAAAATAAAGTACTTGCCAGGGAGGATTTTCCAAGCGTGTTTTGGGGGCACTTAAAAAGAGGACTTGAATAGATTGGCATGTTCTTTTTTGTCTCTTTAAAGACTGGATTGTATGTGTGTGTGTGTTTTCTCACATCCATCTTGAGTGGCACAGAATGCATGTAGAGGTCAAGGTCAACATTCAGGAATTGGTTCTCTCCTTCCGACATGTGGGGCCTGGAGTCCAATCAGGTAGTCAGACTTGAGTTATCTTGGTGACCCTGGTTATATATATATATTTTATATATTTTTATAAATATATATTTAGGAATATATATTCCCAAAATATTCCCTTTAGGAATCATGAAAACTAAAGCTCTCGCAGCTACCCAAATCCATTAATAAATGAGACTAAAATATGGCTCCCATGATTCATGTGTTTTTTTATATGTCATCTGACAAAATCTAAGATCAATTTTCAAAAGTCACACATGGAGATAATAAGATAGCAAAAGGAATAACGAGGGACTGACATATGCCCACAGACAGACAAATGACAAATCAAGTTTTTTGAGTGAATAAACCTGCATTGCCAAATAATCAGAGGCCGCAAAGCTGGGGTCACTAAAACTGTATGACTGATGTGAGAGTAAGATTATAGTGGGTGTTGAATAGAAAATCCAAAGACAGAATGAGTATATTTGACACATTCAAATATTTCAAACTATTAGAGAGAAAAATGTAGAAATAGCAGAGTGAAACAGGGGGGCTGAGTTATACTTTCCACTAGTACAATAAAAGATTTATAAATCGTTTTAAAATTCATTTTGAATTAAATTCTAATAAAGTGTGCCTGTGTGAATGTGTGTGTGTGTGTGTGTGTGTGCGTGTGTGCATGCAATAACATATACATGTATGAAGTCAGAGGACAAGATTCAGGAATAGGGTCTCCTTCCACTATGGGTTTCCAGGTTATCGGCTTACATGGCAAGCACCTCCACCCGCTGAACCATCTTGATGGTTCTTAACAGTATTTTAAACACAAATGAAGGGCTGGGATGCATCTCTGATTAAAGTCTGCTTAGGACACACCAGGGTCTGGGTTCAATCTCGTGTGTGTGTGTGTGTGTGTGTGTGTGTGTGTGTGTGTGTGTGTGTGTGTGTGTGTTAAAGAACTGAGAAATATTTTGTCACTTCAGGGATTTATATGTGACAGTGTTGATAAAATTAACATGAAAACCAGCTGGCAGACTTAAAGACATAAAGGTTAAAATTCAGACCTTGCTTAGTGCTGAGGTAGTAAGGCCCTGGATTTGGCCCCTAGCACAGCAGATTAAATGGAATCAGACAATGAATAAAATAAGAAGACAGGAAACTATAAGGGGGAATTAGGATGCAGAGACCGGGGGATAATGACCTTATGATCTCTGCTTCACTGTGTTTGTTTTGTCTTTTTGAGACAGCGTCTCATTCTTAGCTCAGGCTGGCCTGGGTCTCACTATGTAGCCCAGGCTGGCCTCAGACACTCTGTAATCCTCCTGCTTCACATTCCCAAGTGCTGGGGTTGCAGGTGCGCATTACTAGACCCAGCTAAACTGTTACCATGTGTCGCTTCTATCAGTTAATGTGATAAACACCTGAACAAAGCAAAGGCCAACGGTAATTCCAACAGGAAGTAGGAGTGATGCTGAGTCAGGCTGCTCATCCTCGGTTCTGATGAGGACTTGCAAACTGAAATAAAAGTGAGGTGCCACTAAGGCTACCAAGATGCCAGTACCGGGGTGCAGCTAGCTAAGTCCTGATGCTAACAGACAGTGAGAGGGAAACGTTCTCATGAGGGTGACAGCTGGGTCACCTTCCTGCAGTGCAACTCAACAGGTGCACCATGAGCATTCGTTCACAGATGCTGTGGCTCCAGATTCTACTTGGGAACACTGCCAAAGGCCTTTAACAACTGCACAGAGTGCAAACCCTCTGTATTTGTAGGAAAGCATGCACACAGATTTATACAGGTACACACACACACACAGACACTCACACACATACACACACAGAGTCTCACACAGGCACCCCCACCCTCACACACATACACACAAGCATTCAAATACACACAGGCATTTATATACACACATAGAGACACAGACATCTACAGGCAGACACATAGACATATACAGGCACACACACACAGACACACCACATACACACACAATACACACAAGCACACAGACACACACACCCCCACAGTGTACATGCAGAGATCAGAGGACAACTTGGAATCAGTTTACTCCTTCCACTATGTGGGTCTTGGGGATTGAACTCAGGTCAGCGGGCTTGATGGCAAATGCCTTTACCTGCAGAGCTGCCTTACCAGCTCAAACGCCAACTAAACTAATAGCATCCAAACTCCTGCTCAGCCATTAGCAGAGAACAGTGCCACATGGAAAGGTCTTAAAACAGCATCATTCACAAGCTGTTGGTGAGCATTAAGAGAGCTTGCTGCTTTCACAGAGGACCAGAGTTCCAATCTCCATCAGGTGGTTCACATCTGCCCGAAACTCCCACCCCAAAGGAGCAGCAATTCCTTCTTCTGGCCTCTGCTGTCTTGGGCAAAACGCCTAGAAAGAGGCAGTGACTCCAGCGAACAGCAAATCCTGATATTAATGGGGTTCTTAACCCTCTCTCCCACAAACAGAGGCCCTGAGATCTCAGTACCCATGCCCAGGCAGGGCCCAGCAATGCCATGGTCATCCAGGCTGGGGTTGCAATGTTCCTTGGCTTTTAGAAGCAGATACCATCTCCAGCATTGAGAAAATCCTCAGGTAACCCGATAAAACTGCATGACCAGCTGAGAGCTTTACTTCAAATATTTACTCACTGGCACTTCCTTCACCGTCCTCTACAAAATTCTCCCGGGACCCCGGCAGACAGTGGTAGGTTTCAGCTTTTCCCACAGTCACACAAGGCTTGCTCTGCTTTCCCACAAGCCCTTGCAACCTTCAACCTGGAGACCCTATTGCAGGAATTTTTCCATGGGAATTCAGTACCAGGACTTTCATGAAAAAGCATGAAACACGTCATCTCGGATGTTTTTGCTTTTGTTTTTTTCCAAATTGTGTGTCAAATAAGAGACATGTAAATTCTCCAGAACCATCTATGTCTAGGCACTTAAATGGTGTAATTTTTTGTTTGTTTGTTTTATCTACATTTTTAAAAAATAATTGTATAGAGCATAGCTTTATACAGAAAAAAATTGTGGCAGTTTTAAAAAATATTTGGTCAAATGAGTCTGCCCTTTAATTTGTTTGAGCTATTTTTATTTTTCAGGCTTCTCCCACAATCCTTCACTGTGAATAAAGAGGCAGGAACCCAGGTGAGTGAAATTGCTGATGTTCGAACTTACACAGGGCACAGAGTATGGGAATCTAAATTGTTCGCAAAGTGTCAAAAAATTGCCTGGGAAGCTCTTGGGAATGGCAAGTCAGGGTAGACGGGAAGGAGGGAGGCCTGACCTTCTTGGGGTACACGAGATCCCCAATATATTTAGTCTAAATCTACATGAACCTCTGAAGACCATGGAGCCCTGTTCAAATAGGTGCTAGATGCCCATCCCCACGGAGCCCACTGAGCAGGCCTGGGGAAGGCTGAGTCTGAATCTGTAACCAGATCCCAGGCCCTGGCTCAATGTCGCCTCTGCAGTCATGGGTCCAAGTCCAGAGGACACGTCATTTGAAGAAACACTCATGGCCTTTAGCAGTGTACTGTAGAGCTCAGTCCCACAGGCAAAGCGGCTGCCATCCTCATCAGACCAGCATTGCCTGCTTGTAAAAGTCTATCTGTTAACATCCCACAAAGGAGTGGGTGGAGAGGGTCACTGTACCTAAGATTCCAACCGCCTCTTCTAGTGACTTCATACAGTGCAACTCTGCCCTAAGTGCATGTGATGTGGCCTGAGCGACCGTCTAGGGGAGGGGCTAGAATATATATGCTGAGGAAGTAGGATGACTCTTCAGCTATGGAGAAACCATCATCCAGGCTGACTGGAGGAGACCTTCCAGGGAGACTTGCTGTAAGGATTCCTGGCACTCCACGTGATTGAGCCAACATGGCTCTTGTGAGATGCACCTGTACGGAGGCACGTCCTAAACGTGACTACGTAAACCCGTGCACTCCCCTTCTCTTAAAAAGAGACCCCACGTTTTGGTCTCTCTCTTATCTCCTTCTGCCCTCCTTTTGTTTCTGTATCCGCCTGGGAATTCTTTTAAATAAACCGTTGTGTGGCCTTGGTAGTGTGTATCTCTTCTCACACCAGAAACCAACACTTGCTTTGGGCTCATCCATACTCCGCAAGTAAGCCCAATAAACTCACTGATTTCTCCCATACACACACCATGAGCTTTGATAGAACAGCATTTTGAGTTGTTGGAACCTTACGGAGAGGAGGTAGTCGTTCTGTATGTCTCTCTAAAGAAGGAACTCTTGCAACATAGGAACAGGAAATAATTAGATAAAATAGCTCCTACATCTGGCTAGCATTTATTTCTCTTAGTGATACAACCTGTCAACACCACGCAAACTGAAATAAAAGTGAGATGATGCCCTCAGTACCATCAAGACTAGGGTTAGGGAAACAGCACAGCCGTTAAGAGCCATGAAGGAAGGTTCTTGTAAAGGACCCAGGTTCGGTTCCCAGCACAAGCTCACAAGCAACTAAAACTACTTCTAGGAGATCCAGTTCCACCTTCTGACACCAGCACTCAATGTACATACGTGATGCGCATGCATATATGCAGGGAAACACTCATGCACATTAATAATAAATCTTTGTTTTTAATCAGTAAGCAGAGCTAGCATGGCCCTGATGCTGAGGTGTATGGAGATGATGTTTACAGAGCTCTCTATCATGAGGACACACACCAGCCTCTACCCCTGGGAAGCATTCCAAGGGAAAGAGTTCTTGACCCTGCAGTTGTCCATTGGATGTCGGCATTTGCTATGCTAACTCTTCTTGGATGCTCATATAGAGAGACTCATTTCTTAAAAATAGATTGCTGGCCCCTGGGCTCTTCCGGCATCCTAAACATGTTATTAGCTGGCTATTAGGTAACACAGCTCCGGTCAGAGAGGAAATATCTGCTGTAAAGCCTGAGACCTAAGCCCGGGCTCTGCGCATTGGCCTGAAGCCGGAGTCAGTTTCTGGAGCCTTGCTCTCCGCACTTGTAAATGTGGCCTGAAGGTCAAAGCCCTCAGCTGACTCTTGCTTGGTTGCAATGCACACTGGCCCTGAGAATGAATGCTCTGCCCTCAAGTCCCATCTACTGCAGCAGAAGAGCTGCCACCAACCAACCTGCCTACCAGCCACAAGAGCAGAGGGGCTGCATCCCTGTCCCACCCACTGTAGCAGGGGTCCACCTCCCAAGGAGACAGGCTTGCCTGGATGCTGATCTCCCAAGGACACTCTCCAACCTGACTTTTATAGTCAGCTGCATACCCCAGCTCCACCCAGCTGTCTATTCCAGCTCCTTGAACTTGACCACCCTCTGCAGAGGCCCAGGAGTGTAGACCAGCAAGGGGTGCAGGCCAGCTAGGGAAAATGGAGGGGACAATGGCAGACAACACAGAGGCCTCCCCATGAGCCAAAGGGGCATGTGACATGTAGAATACCATTGGTCAGAGCCAGTTTGCACTGACTCAGCCCTACTCAGAGTTTCCTAGGGTTCCCATGGAGAAGGCAGTCAATTAGGTGTTTGTATTCCTTTTTTTAAAGATTCATCTATTTATTATGTATACCGTGTTCTGGTGCATGTATGACTGCAGGCCAGAAGAAGCCACCAGATCTCATTACAGATGGTTGCAAGTCACCATGTAGTTACTGGGAATTGAACTCAGGACCTCCCGAAGAGCAATCAGTGTTCCTAACCTCTGAGCCATCTCTCCAGCCCCAGGTGTGTGTATTCTTAAGAAAATATCAGTCTTTCTTTGAAAGTCATCCTTTATATTTGCTCTGGGAAAGAGACCTAACCACCAAAGACTGTCCCCCACCCCCACCCCTCCTACCCCGCAGACTAGGTTGTCATTGGTTGGGCTAAATTAGCTGACCTCTCTCACTTAGGACAATGAAGTACCTGAACATAACTGGATTGTTGCTTGATGTAGCCCCTTGTAGGAAAGGGAGAAAACAGCCCACCCACCACAGAGCACCTACTAGCTAGTGCTATGTTCCAGTCTTCTGTTGGTCCCCTGAACTCACATAAAAAGCTGGGTGTGGGACACATGCTTGTAATCTTATAATCCCATTGATGGTAAGATGGCAAATGGAGATAAGTCATCCCTGGAGCTCCATGATCAGCCAGCCCAGCCTACTTGGCCAAGGTCCAGGCCAACAAGCAACCAGTCTTAAATAAAAGGTAAAAGGTACCTGAAGAATAATAGCAAGGTTGTCCTCTGACACTCACATTCCATATGCAGAGCAAATGCGCTACACACACACACACACACACACACACACACACACACACACACACACCCCTCTGTTGAGGATGACTGGTCTGTATCTATTGTTTGCCACCATGATACCTGTCTGAGGTCCCTAAGTAGGGAGTATGCTCAGAGGGAGCCTCGAAGCATGCAATCATTTCTTTTTGGATGGTTATGGTGAAAAGAGACTTCTAAAGACCCCAGGACCGGTCTTGACATCCTTGTTTCTGATTACCTAGACACTGGACAACCAATACCCTGCAATGACACTTTGCTCTGAAACCAACTTGTCAGATATGGACAGTAAAGGTGCAGAGACCAAAGCTCAGGGGACTTAGTGGCAGCCACATTCCAGAAACAGCTGGCAAGCTTTTGAAGCCCATATTTTGTTACAGGCCATGAGCAGCTGCTTCTGCTCACCCATCCCCCTGTGCTGGGGTTAGTGGTGGGGAGGACAGGGTGGGGCTTCAACAAGAGAGAGAGAGAGAGAGAGAGAGAGAGAGAGAGAGAGAGAGAGAGTTCAACTGTCTGCAGAGGCCAAAAGAGGGTTTCCGATCCCTCGGAGCTGGAGTTACAAGCAATGTGAGCTGCTCAACATAAGTGTTAGGGACCAAATTCAGGTCCTTTGAAAGAGCAGTACTAGCTTTTGACCACTGAGCCATCTCTCCAGGCCCGTGCTGTGTCTTTTGTATCTATTCCAGGCTTACACAGCCCTCTGAAAGACAGTCCATTTTACCCTGGGCTTTGTTGAAGAAGGTCTTCCTTCATAGCTGGTACACTTATGTCTGCCATCCTGTGACTTAGTGGCCCCTAACTCCTCATCTAGTCACCTGCACCAAGTAAAGAGGGAAAAGCAAAATAGTGGAAAGATGGGACCAGCCAATCAACACCTTCATGGCCACACACCCCTCTTCCTTACCTGCCTCTGAAAATTACAGCAGCTTGAATGGAAATGTCTGCTCTCAGGCGTGTGTGTGTGTGTGTGTGTGTGTGTGTGTGTGTGTATGAGAGAGAGAGAGAGCGTTCCCAGTGCTGGCATGGCATGTGCCTTCTGGAGACAATTCCAGGCTGTCCACGACAATATACACCCCAAGGCTGTGAAGGTCCATTTTGCTTTAGACCCAAATGCTGCAATGACATTCTCAACTCTCATATAACAGGTAAAAATAGCCAGTGAAAATCCAAAAGGACCCTATTTCCAAACAGGAAAGTCTTCATCTGTTAAGACAGGGCAAAGAGCTTGGATGTGTGCCCATGGTTCTAACCCATTCACTGTGATTTATTCATTAAGATGAGATGGGAAAAACAAGATAGAGCCAGGACACACGCCAATTAAACAGTGCTTGCCCAGCATTTGGGGACTAATGGATTTAAACCTCATTTACAAAAATAAATAAGTAAGTAAATAAATAAATAAATAGCACAGTTTATTGTTTTAAAGTTGTATTCCCGGGGCTGAAGGGATGGTTCAGCAGTGAAGAGCGTTGGTTGCTCTTCCAGAGAACCTGGGTTCAACTCCCAGCACCCACATGGCAGCTTAAAACTGTCTGTAACTCTAGTTCCAGGGAATCTGGCACCCTCAGACAAACACACATGCAGGCAAAACACCAGTGGACATACTACAAAGCTAACATTTAAAACCAAAAGATGTATTTGATGTAGTCTAGGCACAGGAAAAGAAGAACTGTCCAAGTGAGGGGCTTTGAGGGGTCATGTGGGGTTCACCTTCTTGAGAGTGAGGGACCTGGTAGGGCTTAGGGCCCCTGAAGGCAAGCTGATGGAGAAATGAGACTATCCACTAAGTGGGCTGAAAGAAAGGAGCCACAGAAGCTTCTCCAATGGATGGAGGCACACAGCTTTCTGTCCCAGCCGGTCTATCCCAGGGGAAAATGAGCTCTTCCCTCCTGTTAGTTATATTTGGGAAATTCCCTGCTTGGAACAGTCCATTCTCCACATCAAACAAATCTACCATCCGAGTGGATTAAAGCATCAACCTAGAGAGAAATGGAAACACATGTCTGCACGCAAACATGCACACAGATGTTCCCAGCAGCTCTGCTCTGACAGTCCAAACAGGAAGATAGCTAAATACCTCTGTGGCTCAGTAAACGCAATGGGGTCCCTCGACACAAAGAGTGGGATTTTGCCATAAAAAGCAGTGGCACTCTGACACCTTCTGTGGTGTAGATGACTCTTGGAAATGTCACTTTTCGTGGACAAAGCCAGCCACAAAGAAATTTCAGCCCAGAATTATAGATCTGCAAAGATGGAAAGATTAGAGGTTGCAGTGGGGGTTGGGGTAGGTGGGGGTAGTGAGTCATGAGAAGGGAATTTGGAGGTCAACTATGGAAAGCTTTGAGGGTCTCTCTCTCTCTCTCTCTCTCTCTCTCTCTCTCTCTCTCTCTCTCTCTCTCTCTCTCTGTCCTAAAGTGGGGTTAGGAGGAGGATATTTCAATGGGTAAAGTGCTTGAGGACCAGAGTACCCATGTAAAAACCATGTGATAGGGATCGAAGGAGATGGCTCAGCAGTTAACAGCATTTGCTGCTCTCTCAGAGGACTTGAATTCAATTCCCAGCATCCACATCAGGTGTATCACAACCACCTCTAACTCCAGCTCCAAGGAATCAGATGCTCTCTTCTGGATCCCAAGAGCATTTGCACCCATTGGATCATAACAGCATACAAACACATACACATAATTGAAAAATAAGCTAAAAAATAAAACTTAAAAAAGCAGGGTATGATAGTATATAATCCCAATGTTTGGGAGGCAGAGACAGGGGAATGGATCCCTGGGGCCTTCTGGATTGTCAGTCTAGCCAAATTGGTGGATTCAAGACCAAGTGGGAGACTGTCTCACACACACACAAAAAACCCTTTAATCCCAGCACTTAGGAAGTGGAGACACTCTGTAAATTCAAAGCCTGTTTGGTCTACTTAGAGAGTTTCAGGCTAGCCAGAGCTACAAAATGAGGCCCTATCTCAGAAAATCAAAACAAAACCAGGGTGGAGAATAATTGAAAAAGATACCCATGGCTGACCACTTGTACACATGTGGACACATGAACACATGTGTACCTACACACAGACACCATGTCATAACAGTGGATTATGGCTACTATTGCATAATTCTATAAATGTAGCATAAGCTATCAAACTATATTGTAGGCTAAGATAGGCAAGCACTCAGAAACACAAGCCATTTGCCTCAAAAACCTTGAAATTACTAGGTGGGAAAAGACAAAATAAGGATGCCCGTAGCAGGCACCATGTTCAGGTGACATCAACAGACCCACCTTCTCCTTTGCACCTGATCCTCATTCTCTCTGAACTTCTTAGCATATTTCTTAACATTTGGGCCCGTGTCTAATAAGAAGAAAGACCCTCATGGTACTTGCTCACTGAGCTCTTTGGATCTTAGACCCCACACTAGCAACCTGGGAAGTCAGTAACGTTTTGATATTGGCTGGTGACCCAACCTATGTAAATGTATTCTTTCTCAGGAGCCAATCACCCTGTCTGAGACAGAATCACTAAGACATGAAGCCTACTGATTCAACTAGGTTGGCTGGTCACTGAGGCCACCGATCTCCCTGACTCCACCTCCCCCATTCTGCGATTTACATATGTGTACGCTTACATCATACTTTTATGTGACTTCTGGAGATATAGCTCAAGTCCCCATAATTCTCATGGCAAATACTTTACCAGCTAAACCATCTCCCTGTACCTGCCTATGTTTCCTGTATTCCTCATTTCCCCTTTCTGTGTGATGGGGACACAGTATATTTCTGTGGGTACCTGAAGAGTATGTATGTCATATGCCAAGTGAATATGTCAGCCTTTCTGTTTTCTGCCTAGCAACAGTTGTTCACTGAAATCTAGGCAGGTGAGTTGGATGGTGGACTGTGAGTAGATGGATCAGATGAATGCATCCATCAGGGGTCCAGCACTGGGACTACTATGTTGTTGAGTACTACTTTATTGGGGCCATCATCACCTAGTGACGAGGATGGGTGGGTAAGTTGGTTTGGGTGAAGCCCATAGACAGGGTAGGTGACCTTACACAAAGAGGAAGGTACCCAAGATCTTCCACAATTTGGTACCAAGGAAAGGCCACCAGAGCCCATGAGAGGAGAGGTTTGCCAGAACTCGCCATTGCAGCAGCTGGATCCAAGACTCCACTTCCATGCCTTCAAGGAGGGCATCAGTGCCTGCTGATTTTGCCTTTGTACTTGTGTTTATTTGTGATGGTTGCCTCAGTGGACAGGACAAATCATTCCCTGGAGGCAATTTAAAATGAAGATCATTTGTAGTAGGATTACATTGTAAATAATTGTCCCTCCTACTGATTTAATAAAAACATGGATTGGCTGAAGGCAGACGGGAAGTGTGGGCAGGGCCACCAGACTAAGAAAACTCGGGGAACAGGAAGAGCAGAGCAAAGATGCCAGAGAGACGCCAGAGAGACCAGCAGAGAAGCCAACAGATGCAGACGACAACTATGCTGCTCTGAGAAAAGGTACTGAGCTGCATGGCTGAACAAGATAAGAATCATAGGTTAGTTTAAAAGTAAAGAGTTAGCAAGTTATATGCCTGGGCCCTAGGTCAATCAGCATAAAATTAATACAAGCTTCTTTGGGACTGCTAGTCCAAATCTTGGGGCTAGTCTAGGCCAGAAACTTACTACAACAATAGTATGTGTATATGGTGACGAGAACCACAGTGAATGATGAGCCCAAAAGCACAACACAATGATTTCCCAAGACATTACCTAGCAAATATTGAAGGAGCACCTCACACATCAGCTCCCTAAAGAAAGCCAGTAGGGAACTGGGCAGAAATGAGATTGCATTCAGGCCTAACTAGGAGGGATAGAGTTGTGTGTGTTGTGTGTACCCTGAATACATCCTCTCATGCTAGATCTCTAAGAGGAGAGACTCTGGAGATTCAGTTTGTTGAACCAGGATGCCAGAGTAGGGCAAGAAAAAGAGGAAAATACTTATGAACATATATGGGGAAGGAGCTGCAAAGAACCCCTAAGATCTTCCTGATGTCTAAGGAGGAGTTGTTGATGGTGGGACCTCCCATCTCTGTATACTTAGAGCACAACACAGTCTTCATAGATGATGCTGTTTCTATGGCTGCACTTGTGCTTCATAATGTACATGAATAACATTATGTGCTTCATAATGTTCATTTCACCACCACCTTGGTCAGCTTCCTGCTGCTGTAACAGAATACCAGAGGCTGCCTTCTTGCTTTGGCATCTCATGGTTTCATGAGGTGAAAGAGTAAGAGGGGACCCTGCTTGCTTTAGTGACAAATCCCTTTCTGTGGTTACAAACCCATTCCCATGATATCCACCTTCATTCGCTCCTGAGAGCAGTACCCTCAGACCTTGTGGCACACCTCTGATAGCTGAGATATCTTAGGGAAACATTCCTGACAATGTAGCCTTCAGAGACCTTGGTATTGTAGGAATTATTTATTGGCAGTTGATTATATAAAGGATTAATATTTATTAAGGGGTTATATAAATGCTTACTGGCATAAGATTGAACCTTAGGGGAATTTTTGGAGGGTAGAATTTTTTTACACGGCTGCAGCGGCAGGCATCCTTAGGTGAGCACAGGAACAAACAGGAATACAGCCCACAAACTGTCTTTAAAGGGGGCTGACCACGCCCCATCCAGGGTCCTCTGAGACTTCAAAGCCCTCAATAATGCCTAAATCCCACCACACCTTGGAGCCTCATTCTTTTTTTTTTTTAAAAGATTTATTTATTATGTTTACAGTATTCAGAAGAGGGTACCAGATGTCATTATAGATGGTTGTGAGCCACGATGTGGTTGCTAGGAATTGAGCTCAGGACCTCAGGAAGAACAGTCAGTGCTCTTAACCTCTGAGCCATCTCTCCAGCCCACCTCATTCTTTCTAAAGGTCACACTTCTCAACACTGGTGCATGAGCACAAGGGGTCTACCTTATGCGCTCAGCAGACATCTTTGGACCACAGAAATGACATCCTTGTTAACAGAGCTGTTCAGTTTTTCTGGGTTCCTGTCACTCTATGACGTGCTCTACTTGGGAGAACTCAGATGAACGGGTGCAAACAGCTTTGGCCAAGCTGTTCTGTGTCCACCTAGGAGGAGTGGCCACCAAATCAGTAGCTGGAATAGCCCAAAAAAGAGTAGCTGCAGGATGGGAATGAAGCTCCTGGTGCGCTCCCAGCATCTCTGAAGCTCTGCCATTGGCTCAGATCCTGCCATAGTGTCTAATCGATCCCAGAAGCAAGGAAGGCAAGACATGGAGGTACACACCTCGGGACCCTCTATTTCAGCCGCCATCAGTGCTTAAAGTTTTTCTCAAGGAGAATCCAGAAAGGGAAGAGAGCTGAGAAGGGGAGAGAAAGAAAGGAAGAGGGTGGAAGAAGAGAGAAAAGGAAAGCGATGGGGGAGAGAAGAGATGAGGAAGGAGAGGAGAAGGGGCAGAGGAGAAAGAGAAAGATAAAAGGAGGGAGGGGAGGAGGAAGGAAGGAGAGATGGGGAGGAGGACCAAGAGAAAGAGGAGGGGGAGGAAAGGGGAGGAGGGAGGGAGGAGACAAAGGAAGGGAGGGAAGGAAGAGGGGAAAGACGGATGCTCTATCTGCAGTCACGGATGCTCTATCTACAGTCACGGATGCTCTATCTACAGTCACGGATGCTCTATCTGCAGTCACGGATGCTCTATCTACAGTCACTGGGCATCGGCAGCATCAGCAGCATCCAGCATCGGCAGCACCTGCCCCTCGAGAGGTGGTCCTCTGCAAGTCTGGAAGCTTCGTTTTTTTAGGTCTGGACAGTTCCCACAATACTTAGCTTTCTCTCCCTTCTTCAGGCTGAGGAACCCGCTTTGTCAGAAGTGGCGCCTGCTGCTGTTGAGGCTATGGGGTGTATAAATCTCTGGGAGCAGGTGAAAGGCGGGCCGCCAGGCCTGCTCCACTCAGCGCTGGATTTAATGAGCTCTGTACTTCCTGGGGCCCTCATCTAAATCAGAAACATCCCAACACCATAGAAGCTCTGCTCTTTCCTCTGACATCAAATTAAAACCAACAGAAAACAAGAGTGTGTGGCAGTCCCATTCAGGACCATCGCCCGGGAAGAGAACAATAATAATAACAACCCCCCACCCCACCCCGTGCACGCACACACGCACAACACCCCCTCAAAAAAAAATCCTTGAAACTTGTTAAATTAGAATGAGCCCCGCCTATAATTCATCTGTCATTTATTTAAAAATAAATAAGTTCCTCAAAGCCTGGGTTGCTACTGAGATAGGATACAGGTACAGCCTATATCAGTTTTTCAAAGGACTTTAGGCTTGGATCCCTGCCAAGACATGTTCTGACAGGATCCCTCCCCAGAAGTGACAGTGTGTGGATCTGCTGGGGAAATTCAATCCTGATGTTCTGGTTCTTTCTCAGCTTAACTCATACAGGGTTGCCTGGCAAGAGTCATTTGATGTTGGGGCCTCTGAGCTCTTTTTATGAGGCCTTTTAAACCTTTCTCCCCCCTGGAAACAGGAAACCAGGCTCTCCCAGGGATAAACACACCGGGCCACAGAGAGTGTCTCCTTCCTTGCCTGCTGGCCTAGCATCCAGGTCCCTAGGACCTCAGCTTTCAATGGCTGCCACTGACAGCGGATGGGACAGCTTCCCTGCGGAAAGAGTCAGCAGGAAGCAGGCTGTCCATTTAAAGAAAATGTCCAGCACCTTTGCTGAGGGGACTAGCTGGGATATGGGCCAGGAGAGGAAGGGGCTTTGTCTTCATTCTGGAGATGGGGCTCTCTATCCTGATTGGTTCTTCTCTAGGAGAACTGGCAATGAGACCCTGGGTCAAAGTGCAGGCCAAGGAAGGCTCATTCAGTCTTTATGATGCTCACTGTGGGAGGGGTCAGAGTATACAGGGTCTGACTACAGGGCCACCAGGGGAGGGGGAGGGGAAGGAAAGAGAGGGGCCGGAGACTCACAGGGCATAGTAAGACCCCAGCTGCAGCTCTTAAGGGACAATCAGGGGCAAGTGACAGGGTCATTTCATGCCAGGCCCTATGAGTCACTAGTTCTTGACCAGGTGAAAGGGTCCCTTTCAGAACCCTGAAACAGATCTGTAGGGTGCGCTGGGGAGCTGCCTCCTCAAGTGGCCTGCACAACACAGCCATGTTGTCACCTCATAGACAGGAACTTGGAAGCCCATCTCTGAAGCACAAGATGATGTCACCCAGGCAGAGTTTTCCTCTAAGCACATGGTGTCCCCATGGCTTAGGCTCAGAACTTCTGACAGTAGGTTCCACACACAGGGCATGGGCTTTCCCTGAGCAAGGGGACAGACTGTGGGGAATCATCTCTGTAGTCCACAGGATCCCAAAGAAGACGGTGTCACTCCCCACTAGACAGCTGAGATGTTGCTTAGTTTTAGGCTCAGACCCAGGGCCCATATGTGACACAGCTCCAGAACTGTACATGGTGGAAGTGGAGGTGGACACAGCAATCCCTAACCACAGAGACCCTCCACGGTAAAGGAGATATGTCACTGGATCAGCCCCTAGCTCCTGTCACCAGGCCACCCATGTGCCAGTCGCTGTCTACAGAGTGAAGAGACGATGCCAGCTTCTCTCTGCCCAGCTTCAGCCTTAACTCCAAAGCTGAGGTACTTGGGAAATAGGACACTCCGTGAGATGTGAAGGACCGAGCACGTGTCAGAGCATCCTGTAGATCACAGTGTTAAGCAAAAATTTAAAGACGTACATCCCTTGTGGGATTTAGAGTCTAAACTTCTTTTCTCTTCCTTTCTTTCTGTCTGTCTTTCTTTTTCCTCCCCCACAAATTAAAGTATACGTTAATCATACACAATAATGGCTTTCACTATGACATTTTCATACACATATATAATGTATTTTGACCATATTCTTCCTTAAGTTTCCTTCTCTCCATCCCTGTGGCTCTTTTTCCTAGTGATTCCTCTTTCTGCCTTGGCTTCCTTCCTCCCCTCCCTCCCTCCCTCCCTCCCTCCCTTCCTTCGTTCCTTCCATTTCTTTTGTAACAGACTGAGTTTAATTAGGTTTGCTCGCAGGACCACGGCTGGGGAGGGAGGGGCTCATGAGGATCCACCCCTTTCCGAGGAAGCACATCTAAGCACATGCGCACACTTGTGCACAGTCACATAGGAGATGAAAGTGGAAAGGGAACTGGCAGAGAGGAGAGGTCTGAGCGAGGGGGAGGGGGCCAGGAGAGGTAATGGGAGACATATGGCATGAAAGCAAAATGAGGGAAGGGAAGGAGGGGACCAGCCAAGGGTGAGCAAGAGCAAGCCCTGGAGACCCGCCTAAGAAAAGAGTGTGGGGGCTGGAGAGATGGCTCAGCGGTTAAGAGCACCGTCTGCTCTTCCAGAGGACCGGGGTTCGATTTCCAGCACCCACATGGCAGCTAACAACTGTCTGTAGTTCCAGTTCCAGGCAAACACCAAGGCAAATAAATAAAATAAAGTTTAAAAAAAAAAAAAAAAGTAAAGAGTGTGATGGCACCTAGGTATGAAAATGCCACACTGAGATCCACCATGGCAGTGATGGGTAGTGACCCCTTTGGTGGTCAAATGACCCTTTCACAGGGGTGGTATGTCAGATATCTTGCATATCAGATATTTATATTATGATGCACAACAGTAGCAAAACTGCAGTTATGAAATAACAATAAAAATAATTTTATGATGGGCAGGGGTCACCACAACATGAGGAACTGTATGAAAGGGTCGCAGCATTAGGAAGGTTGAGAATCATTGCTCTACAGCAAACGATAAATAAAAACTCAGGTAAAAGGGAAAGAGGTCCAGCAGGACCTTACCAGACAGGAAGTGTCCAGGAGCCAGCAAGAGGAAGCAGAAGTTACCTAGAGGAAGTTCAAGGCCAGCTGTTTTCTTAAACCTGGACAAGAGGAGCCAATCTCTGAGGACAAGATGTTATGAACAGAGAGGCTAGAGAAACTGTGGGAGAAGGAGATGGAAATGAGAGAGCTGGGTGGGATTCACAACCCACGCACTTACAAGAAGCTGGGAAGCCCTGTGCATGCTTACAGAAATTGAACGTCTGACGCCAGGTAGCAGGCCAGGAGACACGGAGGACACATGTACTGTGTAAATTCTAATCACTGGTTACTATCTCCAAGAAGGAGATTTCACCAACAGCAATACTGGGGTTCACGCTGAAGAATCAGGATGTCTATGGATCCTGGGAGCCCATCTACATTAGGTGCAAGTGCAGGAATTGGGTTGTGAGGGCCGGCTGTATACCTGCCTGTGGGTCTATGAACTTACCGTCCCATTTGCTCAGCCAGGCATTGCTGTCTGTCTTCCTAGCCTCAAAGAGCATTTGATTGGCAGAGAATGGAGAAGGTGGTAATTGTAGTGTTTGGTTGTTTTATAGCTGGACAATGTCATTTATCAATTGAGCAATCATCCACCTATCCACCCCTCCATCTGCCCAACTATCATCTACAAGCTGTCTTTCACCTATTTGTTGCCTACCAATCATATATTGCTACTCAATTATCTATTCAAACATCTTTCTTCATCTAGCAAACAATATCTATCAGTAATTTATCAGTCACCTATCATCTATCTATAATCAATTCATCTATCATTTGTCTATCAGTTATCTATGCATCTATCTAAGTGGTAACTTACCCACCCATCACCTCTCATCTATTGTCTATATATCTGTGATCTGTCGATCCATCACCTATATATGCAGATCATTAATCAATCATTCATCTATCACCTATGTACCAAATTCCATTCCCACTTCCTTCTTCACAACATATATTTATTGTCAAAAATTGAAAATGAGAAAATATCCAATAGCTCTGTGTGAGTTTTATAAACATTCTCATTCTCGGGCTATAAATACGTTTTTACAAAAACACAAATGTAAGCCACACCCTGTCCTGCGAAACTTGCTTTGTTCACAGAACAGCAAGGGTGATTTTTCAGAATGTTTAACCACTGACAAGGCATGGGGTGTGGATCGGAAGGAGAATACACACACATATAAGCAAGAAGAGCCCACACCAGGCTGTCTCAGCCAAGCCAGGCCTGCTCAGCAATGCGGTGTAGCCCGTCCGCTCAGGTGGTGCCAATGCCACAGATTACCTGACTGGCCACATGGCATTTCCTACCCTATGCCTCCACCACAGACCTCTCACTGATGTGACCAGCCACTGACATACATCCAGCTTTTGAAAGTAACATTTATTGGACCTGGGGGCTGCTGGGCAGAGCCCTGCATCTTGTGAGAATGTTGCTATAGACACCCACCAATGCCTTTACACCTGATGGGTGACTTATGCCCCATCTGAGTGAGAGAGAGAGAACCCCATCTCTTGACATAGGAACCAGATACCTGAGCTAGCAGCTTGAAAGAAACAGAATGTTACTGCATTTGAGAAATAATCATGTCCTCACAGTGAGGGTGAGGGCCATCCGGACACCTGTTGACTTGCCAGCCCCAGGCATGAAACTATAGCATCTGTCTCTTCAGTTTTCCTTTAGAGGTTTGTGTTTTTACTCATCTTTGCCTTACAGAATTCTATATATTTTTGTCATCATATCATCATTTTGAAAAACAGTTTTGGTTCTAATTCTGCAATAACAAGAATTTCTGGATAAACTCATAAGAATATATACCGCCAGCTGGGCCTGTCTTGAAAGCTACCCAGGAGCCTGGGACAGGGGGTTATATCCCCAGGCTCTAGAGTGAGTTCAAGATACACTTGGGAAACCTGTCTCAAAATAAAAAGAGCCTGCTAGATGGTTCTAGCAAAGGCACCTGCCACCGAACATGACAAATTAAGTTCTATCCCGGAAATCCACATGGTAGAAGGTACCACGTGTGGATATATATACACATTAAATAAATTAAAATGCAATTTAAATCCCTTAAAAGCCAATGTCATTCAAGGAACTAAACTCTGTTCCTCTGTAAGAGCATTGAGATATCCTAACTGCTGAACCTCCTCTCCAGCTCTTTTCTAGGTCCTATATGGCATTCCTTGGATATGCCTATCTTGATGTCTGTCATGTGACAATTTGATTATTAAATGACCACTTGGTACCCTCTCTAGCAGACTCTGTTCTTTCTCATCCTACAGGGATTTTTTTTTCCCTTGAATGCTTACTCAAATGTGATAAATTTAATATAAATTTGTGAATTTTCTAAATAATTTGTGTATGAAAATTAGGTGGATTTAATTGATAGCCAATAACAACTAAGGCAGAAAGTAGCCAGGAAAAAAAATCACACAAAGGGTTTGAATTTTAAGGCTCAATGAATATATGAGGGTATTGAGCTATATTCTCTGCACTAAAGGGGTCAGAGCATCTAGCTCAGCATCCCCATCCCTCCTTTTTTTTTTTTTTTTTTGAAATAGAGTCTCATATAGCCTATGCTGGCCTTGGACCCTACATAGCTATAGATTTACACTGAATTTGTGATCCTCTTGCCACCAGATTCTGGGATTGCAGTTGTGTACTACCTCACCTCTCTTGCGGTCCTGGGGATGGAACACAGAACATCCATTGCCTGCTAGGCAAACACTCCAGCAACTGAGCCTTGTCTGCTGTTCATGGCTGTTAAAAATTTGATTTTACTGAATGGTGGTAGTGCATGCCTTTAATCCCAGCACTGGGGAGGCAGAGGCAGGCAGATTTTTGAGTTTGAGGTCAGCCTTGTCTACAGAGTTAGTTCTAGAACAGCCAGGGCTACACAGAAAAACCCTGTCTCAAGGAGAAAGAAAGAAAAAAATGAAAGGAAGAAAAAAAAGAAAGTTAGAAAGGAAGAAAAGAAAGAAGAAAAGAGAAAAAAGATATTTTCTTTATACGTATTAGGATCCTGCTGTGGGGGGAGTGGGTGAGGAAGGTCTCGTTTTGTTTAAGGGGCTGGCTACAGGGTGTTTAATGATACTCTAGTAGATAAATGAACAGCATGAATGGGTTTTTGTAAATGAGGAGATCGTAAGAGTGGGTATGAAACTGAAAGGACTGATAACTGAGTTTGATGAGGTGCATGATGTAAAAATCACCTAATAATAATAATAATAATAATAATAATAATAAAATTATATATATATATAAAGGATCCTGCTGGAATGTGCAATGGCCATTTCCAACTTCCCCATAGAGAAAGTAAAGTGCCAGCCTGTTTCAAGAATTCCTGACCTGCTTGCATTTGTGACTTGGGTCCATTCAGACACACTAAACCAGCATCTGCACTCTAGCAAAAGGTCCAATTGATTTGTATCCACGTTAAACTTTGAGGATGACTCTACCAGACCTATTCTCCTAAGAGTAGGATGCCCAACGTGCTGACACTCAAAAAAACCAGGCACTTAATTACCTCGCCTAACAAGAAGCCTGGAGGTACAAACGTTTAGTTTAATGAAGTCATAACAAGGCTGGCTGCGTCTTGATTAGTACCTGTCAGAGTTTTGGCTTTAATATTGAGCCTATTGCCTCATGGCCACGAAATGATTGCAGCAGAAACACAGATGACTTTCACATTCTGTGCAAGAAAGACAGGCTTCCTCACATCTGTCTTTTCCTAGAGGAAGAAAATCAATAGCATAAATATATATACATTTATATATTTGTATATGTATATATGTGTATATATACATTTATATATACATATATATATATATATATATATATATATATGAGGGGTTGTTGGATTGACTTACATGATATGGTACCATTTGGGTTGTTCAACAATGGCTACTTTCACACCAGAGAGGCTGGATGTCAGTCTGGCACTGAAGACCTATAGGATTCCTGGAGAGCCACTGGGTCATCAGTCTGTGTTAGAAAGCTGAAGAGGCTTCTGATATCTGCACACAATAATGACACCATCTAAATGCCAACAGCGTTTATTCCTGGTGCATGAACTGGCATCTTGGAGCCCATTCCCTACAGAGGAACACCTTACTCAGCCTTGACACTGTGGGGAGGGACTGGGACCTACCTCAACTGGATATGCCAGACCAAAATGACTCACCTTGGGATTCCTTGCCCTCCCTGGGGAATGGATGGAGGGGGGGCAGTGGGGTGAGGGGGGGCTGTGGAAGGGCTGGGATGAGAAGAGGGAGGGGCCAGTGATTGGTATGAAAAAAAATTTTTAAATAAAAAAAAAATTACCAACAGAGTAGGTCAGCTGGCCAGCACTGCATGAAGGTGAACAGGCAAAAAGCAAAGATTTTTCTTTCTTGGACTTCTTTCTATCTGGGTTTCTATAAATTGCCATCCACATTTAGGGTGGGTCTTCCGATTTCAGTTAAACTGACTGAGGAAATTCCTCATAGGTGTGCCCAGTGGTTTGCCTGATGGCTGATTCCAGATCTAGTCAAGCTGACAACCGAGATTATCTGATCCCTCTTGTCAACTTGATATCTAATCATGTCTCCTTGGGTCTTGCTTACTTTCCAAATGAAACTGATAACAAGGTCATGATTCTGCCAAACATAATACAGCTGTCCCACATATCAGTGCAGGTGTATCCCTCAGAATAGGAGGCAAAGTCCCTTGAGGAATGTTTAGTCTTTTAGTGTCTCATAACTTAAAAATGATAATATAGATTTACACTACTTTTCGACTGGTATTGTCTGGGTCAATGTTCCATCTCACAAAAAAAGAAATAAAGCAAACAGAGATTGGCTTAAGATATGTGTGTATATGTCCAAGCATGTTCTTAACAAAATAGGACAGAAGCACTCAAGTCATTTACAATCCTTATTTCTATAGCTGGTCACATGACCTCAGCTGGTATTAACTACCTTTCTCTATCACCCATTCTTTACCCCCTCCACCCTTTGCAAGCATCTCAGCATGTCTTAGCTCTTTCCTAGAGGGGGTCACAGAAATCAGTGTCACCATCAAGGACTTGAATGATGCAGGACTGATGGTTTCTACTGCATCTCCCCTTAACTATGCTATCTGGCCTGTGAAGAAGACAGACGGAGACTGGGGGAGAATGACAGCTGGTATCACAAAATTAATCAAATAGTGACTCCGAGTACAGATGTTCTACCAAATGTGGTGTCCGTGAGCAGATTAACACATCTCCTGGTACATGGTATGCAGCTATGGCTCTCCCAAGTGCCTTTTTTCTCCATATCTGTCCAGAAGGATCACCAGAAGCAATTAATTGGCTTTCAACTTGCCAGTAGTTTTACCTCAGGGGTAGGCAAACACTCCAAACCTGTGTTATAACTAAGTGTGAAGGGATCTGACCAATTTCCTCTTCCACAAACTATCACACTGATCTACCATATTGATGACGTTATGCTCATTGGACTAAGGTAGAAGGAATTAGCAATCATTTTGAACTTGTTAGTAACACATATGTGGTTTTTTTAAACTTTTTATTTTATTTTATTTATTATTTATTTGCCTTGGTGTTTGCCTGGAACTGGAACTACAGACAGTTGTTAGCTGCCATGTGGGTGCTGGGAATCGAACCCGGGTCCTCTGGAAGAGCAGATGGTACTCTTAACCACTGAGCCATCTCTCCAGCCCCCTTGAACTTGTTAGTAACACATGTGTATCAGAGAATGTGGAATAAATCTAACCAAAATTCAAGGACTTTCTACCTCAGAGAAATGTATAGGAGTTCAAGTGGTCTGGGGCATTGTAGAAATGTTCTTTTTAAAATGAGGGGTAAGTGGTTGTACCTGGTTCTTTCCATGATCAAGAAAAAAGCACAGGACCTAGTGGGCCTTTTTGGATTCTGGAGACAGCACATTCCTCACCTGGGTGTGTTACTCCAGCCCATTCGTTAAGTGATTTGACAAGCTTTGAGTGGGGCCTGAACAGGAGAAGGCTCTTCAACAAGTCCAGGCTGCTGTACAGGCCGCTCTACCACTTGGATCATAGGATCCAGCAGATCCAATAGTACTTGAGGTGTCAGTGCAGATAGGGATGCTGTTTGAAGCCTTTGGCTGGTCCCTGTAGATGAATCACAGAGAGATCTGTGTGCAAGGGTCTACCATCATCTACAGACAACTATTATCCCCTTGAGAGACAGCTCATAGCCTGCCACAGGGCCTTAGTGGGAACCGAACACTTGAAGATAGGCCATCAGGTTACAGTACATCCTGAGCTTACCATGATGAGCGGGGTGTTATCTGATCCACCAAGCCATGAAGTACAGCGTGAACTCCAGCCATCTATCATCAAATGGTAGTGGTACACACATAATCAGGCCCCAGCAGGTCCTGAACTTACACAAAGTTGCCCAAATGCTTAAAATTCTTGCCTTAACTTTTCTGTGATGATGGACTGTAACCTGTCACTGTGCTCTAAATAAACTCCTCTTTCTCACATTGCTTTTGCCAGAGCATTTTGTCACAACAGGAAACAAAACTAAGACAACCCTATTGTCCCTCGTGTGCACAGCTTCCTTCTTATGCCCCACAAGATACACCTCATAACCCAGACAGAAAGATGCATTTCCCTTAAGCTATAGGGTATCTTAATTGGACATTGGTTTAACACTTGGCATATATGTGTTGTCTTTACATGTGTGTGTACATTTGTATATTATGTAATGCACACGTGGAGGCCAGAGATTAGCACAGTATATTCTTCAATCTCCTCTTTATCTTACTTTTCTTTTGAGACAATCGCTCACTAATTCTGGAGATCTGCATTTGGCTAGGCTGGCTACCCAGCAAGCCCCAGGAGCTTCCTGTCTCCACCTCCCAGAACTAGAATTACAGACAGGCATAGTCACACTTGGCATTGTACAAGGGATCTGAACTCAGATTCTCTCCCCATACTTACAAAGCAAGTACTTCACCCATTGAGGCATCTCCTCAGTGCCTGTGACATTTTTTTTTCATTGAAAAAAATAAAGCCCTCCAAAGATGAGTCTAGAATAAACCACACATTCTCTTGCTTCCTGTGGGGCCATTTCCTTTAGTGTCTTTGGTCCACCTGTGAGATGAGCCAGGACCCAATGAGGATGAACTCTGGGCTTCAGTGATGGAAAACAGTGGACTCTCAGCAGCGATGCCAGAACAGCCCACGTTTCTCTGCTCTTTCAACAATCTTTCTTGTTCATGTAGACACGTTTCCTCCAAAGAATAAACCGAGTCATAGACTCCCTCCATGCCAAATTAGAAAAAGGAAGTGACCTGAGTTCTGCCTCTGCGTTTAGTCCAAGCCAGCCTTCATGGGACCCTGTTGACAGAGGGGATGGGATCTTGGCAGATTGGTGGTAGTTTCAGAAGAGCCATGGCGGCGGGGAATACAGGTTGCCTGTGAGAAATGCTGCTTTTAGCCAACAATGTGTGTGTTTGGAACAAGGCTAGGGGAGCAAATGCAAGGGTTCTCAGGGTACCATGGGAGAGTGTTTTGTTTTTGTTTTTGTTTTTTTCTGTTGTTTTGAGTCAGGGTCTCCCTATGGTACCCAGGCTGACTTTGAGCTGGCAATCGATCTACCACAATTTCACAAATGCTAGAATTACAAGGCGTCCACTGCCTTGCTTTTAGGGTCCTTTTAGAAGCTAAGAATAGTTTTTAAGATACTAGCTAGTGCTCAGGCTGAGGACTCTGCCTCAAAGGCCCCCCCAGAAGAAACTGCCTTCTAGACAGAGACCGGTGCCAGGGGAGAAATGGCTTTGAATCCTTTCATAGACACTAACGCCCCAGGAGGAGAGGCTGGAAATCCCCATTTTTTAATTAAAAATGTCTCCTAATAAAAGGCAAGATATGATGACTTCTGAAAGTTCCCACAGGCTGCCAGGATCTGCCAGGGATTTAATCGTGTCATTTTCCTAGGGGTGTCCCCAATTACGACAGCTCACCCACCTGATGGAAACTCATTCTTTTTGGATTTCAAATACCTCCATCCCTCCTCCTCCCAGCTTGGCCTTCGCACTCTTAATAATACACGAGCCACCCTCCCACACCATGTTATCCCTGGGCTTCCCTGCATCCCATCTGCATTTCTCATCTCCAAGCTGCTGCTGAGCCATCTATTTGCGTGGGGAGGAGTCAGCACAGAGCCCTTGTCCCTGGGAGGTGGCTGTGATGTGAAGGTGTTCAAAGTCACAGAGCTAGGGTCCCCCTTGCCGTGCGAAGCCACTGTACCACCTTTTGCACTTGCAAGATCAGAGAGTATTCTGGGAAATCCTGGGCCTGGCATTGGAATAGTGTTCCTGTACAGATAGCTCATTCTCTTTGGAGGCCATTAGCAATACAAGATTGACTCTTTAGGGAGAGGGACAATGAACATATTAGTAGCTCTGGCCTCTCTGTTGTGGCATTGTGCTGCACAGGGGATGGTGCCAATTTCAGATCCTGTCTTCTGGAACTTTCAGAAGAATCCTGAATTCGAACCCCTTAGCTTTCTGTCAATACTGGGGCCCAGCAGTGTATGTTCATAATTTCAGTGCTAGAGAAGCAGAGACGGAAGAATTGTAGAAGCATATTGGCCAGTCTAGGCAGTTGGTGAGTTCCTGGTTTAGTAAGATACCCTGTCTCAAAAAATAAGGAGAAATGGCTCAGCAATTTAGAACATTGGTTGCTCTTTCAGAGGACCTGGGTTCAGTTTGCCACACTCACTTGGTGGCTCACAAGACATCTGTAACTTCAGTTCCAAGGAACCTAATGTCCTCTTCTGGCCTCCAGGGGCACTGTCTCCAGGGGCTCTGTGTGCTCAGGGTACACATACACACATGCAGACAAAAACACCCATATGCATAAAATAAAAATAAGTAAATCTTTAAAAACAAATAAAATGATTTTTGAGGAAGATGACTGATGTCTACCTCTGGCCTTCACATGCACCTGTATACACACCCATGTGCACCCATGCATATACACAAACAAGAACACACACACACAAGCTTCAGTAAGTATAGGCACCATGAAGCATGCATCATCATTATGCCCATTATACAGATGAAGAAACTGAGGTAGGGCACTTCCTGGGCTTAGGCTATTGATTGATTGACCCTGGAAACCAGGGCATGGCTGAGGCAAGCTCCCCCTCACCTAGAGAGCATCCCTTGGCCTTCAGCTGTAAGATATTAGTTCTCACGGAGTTCAGTCTCTCTTGCTTGTGTGTCTTTTCCCTCCTTTTAAACTAAAACAATATGGAAAATAGGATTATTATCCAGAGACAATGTCTTGATCTTCCTATGATGATGTGGTCTGGAGGCAGCATGGCTGTGCTCTATGGTGGGTAGTTCAGCCTATCAGTTCATTCTGTCTTACTCTGGATGCCCAGAGCTGGACACAGAAAGCAGAAGAAAGTTTGTTTACCACCCATTGGGAGGACCTGGTATCTTCTGTGTCCCCCTCTGGGACACTAATTTTCACACGTGGGATAAATCCATTTAATCCCTCTTCTATTCAGACAGCAGCCTGCAGCCTAAGGTCAGTTCTTTCTCACACTCCTTCATGTCTACCTACCCTACCCTCCTCATGCCCACCCATATGTCTACTCCCTCCTGGGCTTTTGGAGAGGTCTATCTCAGTGCATCTGATCTCCAACTGACCTCTGCTTATATAACACCTGGAGGATCACGTTTGGACCTGTAGACTCATCTAGAAGACCCACCCTTCCCTCCTAGCTGTGGCTGCTCACAGGCTATGCTGGGAACAGCAGCTTCTAGGACTTCTCCAAGACCTTGGGCTGGACTCCTGACATCTTTGAAGCTTGAATGTGCTTATCAGAGGGGTGGACACACAGACACCCGATTTTTCTTGCATTTCCTCCCATCTGCCCATCTACTGAGGGATCACTTCCAGAGAACTTATCACCTGCCTGGGCTGTGGCCAATGCTACCATCCCCATTCTTGCACTGTGGTCCATAATGCCTGGACAAGACACACTGTTTGGTGCTGGGTATATAAGGGATGCCAATCAGGCTCTGCCTATCACTTTCTCGGTGGGGTTTTCTAGTCTCTACTCTGCCTTAGCCCTTTGTATGACCCAAAAGCTTCTCTGCACTTTGCAGTCATTTATGCTGACTCTCTCAAGTGGTAGAGACCACAGCCTCAGGACACCCTCCAAATATTTGGGAACTCATGAGATATAAACTACTGTCTCCTCTACCAGGCTGAAGTTTCCAGAAGTCACTGCTCCCTGCATAACCATGTGAGCAACCACAAGGTAGAAGAAGAGCCAAGAGCTGAATGGGTTCTGTGTGGCCTTGACATTCACCTTCTCTGGGAAACTTCTATGTCATTTCTCAGACCCATCTGCCATGCTGTGGTCCTGGACTGAAGCTGGCAGTTCCCTTCTGAGAATTGTGCAGAGTTGACGAACCCAAAGATAAGCTTGTGTGTGAGTATGTGCATGTGTGTGTCCATATATGTGCATGGGTTTGAGCTTTCTAACTTTAAAGTCTTATGTTTTTCCTTTAACTCAACTACGTGGTCTGGCCTCAGTCCAGCGTTCATCTGCAAGAGACAGACAGATGCTGGTAGAGACAGACAGGACAAAAGAGTACAAGAAATGTGCATGCATGCTAGAAGCCTCCAGCTGCTTCCACTGTGTCAAAGGAGCACTTGCTCTGGCCACATGTTAAAGTCTCTTGACATTTGTAAACAAGATCCCTGTCACTTCGGGGGTGGAATCACAGGGAAACAGGTCGACAGATGAACAAGAAATGCCTTATCCATGCTCTTGCCTTGGCTTTGCTCTGGATGGACTTTCAAAGCCTACATAACTAACCACAAACAGCTCAGGGTGGCAGATAAGCCTGGGTCTGGCCAGCTGGCATGCGCACGAACACACACACAGTCACTTCTGGGGGTGAGGGCAACAAGAGTCAATAGTATTCTGGGTCTTATAATTCACTGATGGCTCAGCTGCCTGGCATTTTGATTTCTAGAAGATGATCCCAAACCACTCAGTTCACCTGTCTTTGTGCACTTGACCCTATAAAATTTCCATAACCCTTTTGGGTCCTTCGTTAGCTTGACCTTGGTGGAGGGGGACACTCCGTCCAGACACCTGCTTCAGAAAGCTTCAGTCACATTGGTGTCTTTGCCTCAGAAGGACTCAAATTGTTTCAAGTGTTTTGGTTCAAGCCTTAGCACAGAAGATTCTGGGTCTACACTAGCTGCTTAGTGATGAGCATAAGGGATGCTGGGAACTTTGAGATGGCCAAGTTTCTCAACTTGTTGGTGACCTCATTTTATACTATTCTGCTCTGAAACTCACCCGATGGCCCCACAGCTACAGTAGTGTGGCCCACTTAAGACTAGTCAGGTAAAGGCTACTGGGGGTGGGGCACCACAGGGATCCTAGGTGCATATGGGCTCAGCAGTCAATGTCCATGAAAGCAGGAGCCACCTCCAATTTTACCCACCACCTGCACATATACCTCTGAGCTCCAGGACGATTTATGCAGCCAACCTTAGAACTTGCCTTAGGTTCTCGGTGAAGAATAACCAGCCATGTTGAACTAGCCTTGCACACCCAGATCTGCCCAGAAATAGAGAATATTTCCCTCAGCAATGCACAGTGACTAGCAGCAAACTAAAGAATGTCTTTTATTTTTAATAAAATAGTGGAGCATGAAAAATATCATATTTTACAGATATACAGAGGCAGGCATTGCCCTCCCTGGCTAGAGACAAAGTTTGTCTTCTCAAGTGCTTCTTCTAGACCACTCATGGAAATAATTTGTTTAACAATTGAGAGTCAATAAGCCCTTCGGGTGCTCTCCACTGTTCCCCTCCCCCTCCCCTCCACACTTCAGTCCCAATGTGTAGAACACACTGGCTTGGTTTCCATTAAAAAGCCACAAAATGTATCAAGCTGAAGAAGGGTTTTTCTGAGGCTTGGGCTTCTTAATTCTTTTGTTAGATGATTTCTTTTGTTGTCTTTTATTTACAACAAAATACTTTTTTCTCTTTTATTTTCACGGGGGTGGGGGGAGAGGAAAATGTAATAAAAAATGTATTGCACACTATTAGAATTCTCCAGTGTTAGGTTGGGGAGGGGTCTATGTTGGAGAGTGATGGCTGTGGGCGGGACTCTCTTTAAGGGACCTTGAAGTGTAGAGATAGCTCAGGGTTCCTTCTTTCAATCCCCTCAACACCAGCCCCTATACAGAAGTCTTGCTGGGAAGAGAAGGGGGTGGGAGGCTTAGGAGGGGACCTCATTTGCTAGCCCAAAGGAAGCTCTTTAGTTTGCTAAGAAGCTATCTGGCCTCAAGTTTGTAAGCAGGCAGCAAAGCCTCCCGAATACACAGATGTTTGTTTGAGGCCTAAACAAGTTTTCTTGAGCTGTTGGCTCAATCAACTACTTTGCCACAAATTAGTTATACAAGAGGTTCCTTCTCCAATGAATGACCCTTCAAGGAGGCAGCAAACAGAACAGAGCCCTTTACTTTGAGCCATCACATCATTCAGAACTTCAAGGTAGGTTTTATATTTACATACATATGTATGTATATATATATACTTTTTACTTCAATTTAAACAACAACAACCAGCCAACCAAGAAGAGAAGCCCAATTGGGCTCTGTCCTGTTCTCCCTGCCAGTGCCTTCACACGCAGGCTGAAGGCTGGGCAGGAAGCTCATACTTTCCAAGGTGAGGTTTTTGGGGGTGCTGAGCTTTTTTGTAGATCCCTGTGCTGGTCACCACACTGGCTGGTTTCCTCCGGCTCTTTCTCTTAAGTCCCCGGCTGCACACGTGTTGCCAAGACTGCAGGGTCTTGGAAGTCCAGACCCACACGCCACTGGTAATGCCCACCACTAGAAGCATGGACACTTTGACCATGAAGACCTCCACGGCAGGGATGGAGGTGGTCATTAGACAATCAGGTGTCTTGGTTTGATTGTTTATCTTACACTTGTGCTGGGTAGCCAGCAGCTTCCAGTAGTCCATGTTCAGACGTTCATAAAAGTAGCAGGCAATCACACAGGTGGCCGGCACTGTATAAAGGAGAGAGAAGACCCCTATTCGTACCATGAGCTTCTCCAGCTTGTCGGTGTTTTCCCCACCCGTTTTCATCACCCTCCGGATGTGGAATAAAGCCACAAAGCCAGACAGGATGAAGGAAGTGCCGATGACCAGGTAGCAAGCCAGCGGGACCAGCACAAAGCCGGTCAGAGCATTGACATCCATACTGCCCACATAACACACACCAGTGAGCTCGTCTCCTGCCACCCTGCGCATCACCAGGATCAAAATGGTCTTCACAGCCGGGATGGCCCAGGCTGCCAGGTGAAAGTAGCTGCTGTTGGCTTCAATAGCCTCGTGGCCCCACTTCTTGCCAGCAGCCAGGAACCAAGTGAGGGTGAGAACCACCCACCATAAAGAGCTGGCCATGCCGAAGTAGTAAAGTACCAAAAAGACTAAGGTACAGCCGGTGCTCTCCAGACCCTCCTGGATAACATACAGCTGTCCACTGTCCCTGTCGCAGGCGATACTCTCAGCGCCAGCGAAGAGGCGGATGATATAGCCCACCGAATAGACGCAGTAGCACATTGAGAGAAAAATGATGGGACGTTCCGGGTACTTGAAGCGCGATGGGTCAATGAGGAAGGTGAGAACGGTGAAGGCGCTGGAGAAGAAGCACAGCACCGACCAGATGGCCAGCCAGATCACAGCGAAACGCTTGTCGTCGCGGCTCCAGTACACATCCACTCCCGGAGTGCAGAGAGGCGCGCAGGACTCGCTTTTCTCCACGTGGTGGAACTTGCCCGGGTTGTCACAGCCTGTGCGCCCGGGACCTCCGTCCTTTAGTGGGTGCTCTTGCGCGCTGTGGGGCCTCTGGGGCCTGAAGAGTGGAGGGAACATGCCTGAGCCCCGGCTCGGCTCATCTGAACCGTTGTTGGGTGCCTCCATGCAGAGGTAATTGGGGTCGTTCTTATTGGGGAGCTTGCTGCAGTCCAGGGAGTCCGGCCACTTGAATTTGAACTGCTCCATGATCGGCGAGCACTTTAGCCGGGCCTGCTCGCACATGACCCGGCAAGCGGGGATGGGCGTGGAGACCTGCTCAGTGCACATGGGCGCGTACAGCGAGCACAGGAAGAAGCGGAGGTGGCTGTGGCAGCCGTACTCCACGAGCGGCGCAAACTCGTGCAGTTGGATGGCCGCCTCGCGCTGGTTCTCGTGACCCATCAGGTTGGGCATGCGGGTGGTGTTGTAGCCGATGTCCTTGCACATGGGAATCTCCACTGGCTGGCACTTGCCGTCTCCAGGGCGCTCCAAGTCCATGGAGCTGATGGCTGCGCACGAGCCCATCATCACCTGCAGCACCAGCCATAGCCGCGGTCCCGGGTGCTGCATGGTGGCGCCCGCGGTGTCCCTGTGCCGCTCAGGGCCGCCGCTCCCGGGCACGGGCTGCTGCTGCTGCCCGCGGCTCGGCGCCCCGGCTCGGGCCCCCGCGCATGCCCGTCCAGCCTGTCCGGAGCGCTCGCAGCGCCCGGGGCCCCTGCGGTGGGCGCGCGGACTCGGCTGAGTCGGGGGCGGGAGCGAAGTTTGCAAACAATACGGCGAAACGAGCGCGGGTCTGCGCGCAAACTTTGGCCTCTTCTTCCGGGCGCGCGCGTTCGTGCACCGCGGTGGGGAAGTGCGAGCGCACCGTGCTCCCGAGTTCCAGTGCTCCTCCCTCCCGGCGCCCGCAGCTGTTTTCAGCTAGGCGTCCCGGGATAAGAAGACTTGCTAAGAAGCAAAGGGGAGGAAAGAGGGGGGGAGAAAAGGCCGATTGGTGACAGGCCCCGCCCCCGCCCGCCGCCCCGCCCCGCCCCGGCGCTGCTTTGCATCAGAAAGCCCTGCGCCCCGGGCAGCCTCAGCTCTCAGCCCCATCTCGGGGCTGGACCCTGGCCTCCAGCTTCACCTCCTGCCGGCCTCTCCGCCTGCGCTCCCTCTCCAGGGTGGGGGGCCCCTCGGGATTATCCCCGATACCCCAAGGACGCCGAGGTTACGAGAAGTTTGGGAACTGGAGGGGACTCGGGTAAGGGTGGTCCTCACCCGGGGCTGGGGGCTGGGGACCCATCTTCTACTTTTATGATGGGTCCCAGGCGGAGGGCACTTTCAAAGAGACAAGGGATTTGCGTTTTATGACCGTGCTCATAAAGTGGCCCCTCGGCTTGTAAAGGCTGCCCGCATCTTCCCGGGGCCGGGGGTTTGCTGCCCGGGGCGCGGGGCTCCGGCTCCGGGGAGGGGCTGCCTTTGAAATTTCAAAAGGGCCGATCGCAAGGGAGGGGGAGGGGACCTGGGAAGCAGGAATTTAGAGCCTCTTCTGCTAGGTCTGCTCAAAGAAAGAGGGGAGGGGACGGGGAGGAGACTTTCCGGGCTGCTGACACCCAGCATCCCAGGAAGAGGGGCTCGACTTGAATCGTGGTGACCCCTGCCCCGCCAAGGCCACCGTGTTGGGGGTCATCGCGCTAGGCCTGCTCGTGGTTTTTCCAAGCGGTTGAGTTTATTTATTATAGGAAGTCGGATATTTATATTATTTGGCGAGAGATGTGCGGACTCTGCGCCCTCCTGGGAAGCGGAGGCTGGGCATCGGCCTACGCGCGCACCACTGGTTCCCACGCAGAGTGGAGGAGCCTCTCTGCGCCTCGCGATGCTGGTTCCCGCCCCTCGATTTTTTGGGGCTAGTGTGTGATAAGGACACGGAGCTTCCATCTCCTTCCCCGGGAGAGGGAGTGCAACGTGGTATCCCATCCCAATCCCTGAGTGTCTGACAGTACTAGGGTGCAGCACCTGTCGTGTACCCTTGACTTGGGATAAACAGCCCTTTGGGCGGTGGCCTACTCTCTCCTTAGACCCCACCTCCCATCTTTGAAGTGTTTTTGGAAAGTATCAGAACCTCCAGTGCGGACTCCCCCAGCTGCATAGGGATAGCTAAGCCTTCTGCCAGTCCTGCGCACCCCAGGGACGAGTTAGGTGCGCACACGACTGGAACCCCTAGGTGGCCAGCTCCCTTCAGCAGCCAAGCTAGGAGCCAGGCTGCCTAGGTCCTCTCCTCCCCGCCCCAGCCCTGCGCTTCCTCTGGAGGATCGGTTTCTAATTAAAACGAAACGTCAGCGTCCCATCTGCAGGAAACCCGGGGAGTTCTCCTCCCTCCCTCCACTGATTTGTCACATTGTGGACAGACCAGAGGCTGGATGGTGCCTAGGACCCCTGAATCCTCTCATGTCTCACCTTCGGAACCCTTGGTCCCTTTGCCTTTCACCGGAGGCGATGGGAGGAAGTTGGGTCTAGGGAAACAGTGGCCCGGAAGGCTGATGTTAACGCAGTTAGAACTGCCACCCACCATCGTGTTAGTGACCCAAGAAAAACGTGATGTGTGGTGAGAGCTTGCTACTTGTACAAAGATAGCTTGCTTGGATATTTATAGTCTAGTAAGCTGTTTTTAATCTTTTTTTTTTTTTTTCCAGTTAGGTAAGATTTCTGGTCCATCGCTTAGCTTTGAGACAGGTTGGGTTGCAAGGGGTCCCTCCTGACGCGTTTGCCTTCTGTTCATTATTATTATTATTATTATTATTATTATTATTATTTTCCCTGGGTGGGGCGTGGAAGAAGCCAGGATGAGCTCAGTTCTGGGGCAGGGTGTGAGATATTTAAGACAGCCCCACATAATTGGTCTTTTATGCTCTGGTTACTTCCACGATGTTCAGACCTATTATTTTACCCATGACCACTTCAGGTTCCTTTCTTCTCCCCACCCCCTTTAAATATATTAAGAAAAAGCCAACAAAATTTCTACCATCTGCCCAACCCAGAGAAAAAGCAACAAATACATATTAGTATCTAAAAATAAGAGCCCTGAGATATCGAGAGAGAAGACAACTCTCAACTAATAATGAAAGGACCCTTTTGATGGCTCCAGCTGAAAAGATATTTTATTTTTTTTCTCTCCTGTGTGTGGGATTTGAGATGTGTGACTCTGGAGCAGCCGGGTCCCCTGCTGCTCAGCCCTGGCTCGGAAACTGGCCCCCCTCTGGCAAGCGTTATGGAGAGCGGGGAGGGATTTTATGGCTGTCTTTCTCCTCTCCGCTCTTTTTTTCTTTTGTCTTCTTTGAAGAACGACTTTAGACATTTTATTTACATATTTAACCAGGGATAAAAGAGGGTAAGGAAAGCTTTGGGGGCTGGTCTGGGAATAGGGCTATGTTTAAATTAATGGAAATCTTATTAGGCTTCTAAAATTTTGAGCAAGGATTTTTAATGAAACTTCATAATTAAACACGATTTTAAATAACATCCTAAAGCAAAGGATACTTCTGGCCCCCAAATCTCCTAATCTATCTACATAAAAATCTAAGAATATTGTTCATAGATACATTTTAAAGTTCTTTAGAATGTCGAGCAAGAAGAGGGCAGGAATATTCTTAAGAGCCAAGCAGCCTCTTGAGCTAAATAAGTTTGGAGTTGGAAAAAAAAGGCCCTGCTTCATTCCCCTTAAACTAGCAAAGTCAGCTGTATTCTTCCTTAGTATGTCTTGGTGAAGGGAACCATAAACTCTTGAGAGGTTTTCTGAAATGGGATTAGAGAGAACCCAAATAATCTCTTTAAGATAAAAAAAATTTTTTAAAAAAAACCCTGCTTTGCCTTCTACAATAAAGAGAAATTAAGCCAGAAGCTTAGCTTGTTACAAGCTAATTGGAAGAGTAAACTGGGATACGAGCTGAGGTCATAAAAAGACACGAACATCCTGTCTACCAGCCTAAAGATGAACCAGGGATCTGGCTCCTACAGCTGGTCTTGGTGCCTTCGCCTTAACAAGCCTTTTCTGGAACCTTCCTATTTGGAGATCCAGTTGGAAAACTCTTGAGATCTCTGTTTGCATTTCCAAACTGTTCCTTGAAGGACAGTGGTCTCACACATTCATGGAGAATTCAGCTTTCCAACCAACTAACCTTGGTCCCTATTATTTTTTTCTTCCTGGAAAATACCTTTAAGTTATCCGAGGTGATATTTAGTTAACACGCACAAACATATATACAAGCAGGCGTAAATACACACACCTCATACCACAAAAGTACTGCACGTCTCCCCAAACTTAAGAACGAGTTTTAATTACATGTCAGAACACTAGTTGTAAGATCCTGGGTGGGTGGGGGTGGTGAGGCGCCAAGAGAGAAAGTCCTGAGCCTTCAGCGTCATAAAATGCATGAAGGAGTGTCCCGGTCGCTGCACAACAATTTAGGCCGCTATTTTAAGGCTACTTCCCTTGAAATGTGGATTGAAATATTACCAGAGGTTCGCGGGGCGCTTTCGTGTGAATTGCAAATCAAGCCTCGCTTTAATCCTCTTTCAAGGCCGGGCCTTGGATCGCTGGCGTCGTCTGGCTCCCCACTGCTTCTGGCGCAGAAGGGACCATTCAAGGGGGCAGCTCCCCTCCTCTGTTCCCACACTCCAAAAAACAACACCGCAGACAGACACCCTCCAACTAAATTAGATTAAACTCCTACTCTTCCACAGCGCATTAGCCTTTTTACAGCCCGGCTCTTGCCGATCGCTCCTCCCTGTTTAAAGACACAGCGCAGCTTTTTCCCCGTCTCAACCACCTCCATACACAAACGTATTGGGGGAAATCTTTTTTTTTTTTAATCTAAAAATCTTTAGAAGGGGGTAAAGTGCATCACACTAAATGACTTCAGATTGCAAAAGAGACCTCTGTTAAAAACACGGGCAGACGGCACGTCTTCAGGGTTTTCATGGACCCATCCTGTAAGAAACACTTAAACCCTAGTATATAATGTTCTTTAAAAAAATAAAATAAAATTTAGAGAATTCTCTTGGAAAACGAAGCAGGCAAATGTGTGATTCTGTTTTGCATTAATATCCCAGAAGACACTAGAAGAAAAATGGCTGAAATGAACACCCACTCTTACCTTGGTACCATAGCCTGTCCACACGATCTTGGTTACCCCAGCTAGGGAACTGGTCCATCCCAGGCTTCTCCATCTTGCATGGTTGAGGGAGGCCACTAGGATGACACAGGAAACTTCAAGAACAAAGCTGGGGCAACCTCAGGCTGTGACTGCCGGCACCGGATCTGACAACCCTTCCACCACTTTATAGAGCAGTGATTCTCAACTTATGGGGGTCTCATCCCTTTGGGTGTCCTGTGTCAAAGGACCCTTTAACAGGGATCTGATATCAGATCTCCTGCATATCAGGTCTGTACGATTCATAACAGTAGTAAAATTATAGTTATGAAATAGCAATGAAATAATGTTATGGTTGGAGGTCCCTACAACATGAGGAACTGTATTAAAGGGTCACAACATTAGGGTGGTTGAGAACCACTGAGCTATAGCCACATGATCAAGGGCTGAATGAACTATTTCTGTTTTCTGGGCCTCAATTCTTTCACCTGAAAAGTAGGACCTAATCTAATAGGAACAGTCACAAGGCTGTTTCCACAGTGACATCCAATGTCAGTGCATTATGAGATGTGACATTTTTCTTGGTCAGGGCATTGAAAAGGTGACAGTTAGGGACCATAGTAAATCTAACCTAAGCATCTGTCATTTTAAATCATGATTGTCAACTCTGTAGGATGCAGAATTACCTAGGAGACACTTCTCATGTCACTTCTGTGAGGGAGTTTCTAGATTAGGTTGGAAATACCCACCCTAGCTGTGGGCAGCACCATTCCATAGGACTGAATATAATGGCGAAAGAGAGCTGAGCATCAGCATTCATGTCTCTCCACTTCCTGATTGTGGATGTCATGTGACTGTTGTACCCCTATCGAGAGACCACTAGGGAGCTGGACTTCAATGCAAAAATACAAATGTCAAGTTTGTTTGTTTGTTTTTGGACAGGTTCGTACTCGGACCATAACCCTATCTTCAGAGGTAAAGTAATTCTTTGAAACTATTGCGGGGGGGGGGGGAGGAACGGACACATGGACGAACCATATTCTTACCATATTCTTTTTAGACCTGAGCCCTGCCCCCAGGCACTAGATGGTCTAAACAAATGGTCTTTCCCTGAGATAAAGTTTTGTAAAGGTAAGTCTATGCCTTCACATGTCTGGTTGCCTCGTGACTCTCTACCATGATGGTCTGTGCCCTTAAACTGTAAGCTGAAATAAACCCTTTCTTCCTTCCATTGCTTCCATTGTCAATTTATTTTTTCACAGAAAACTAATAGTAAGACTGAATCCCAGAAATGGATAATTTAAAAGCCAACGTGGGTCACTTGACTGTGAGCCTTTGACACATTCCGCTACTGAACTTCTCAGGGAAATCAAGTTACTTGTCATACTGGAGAAGTATGACAAAGAAGGATTCTCATCTCAGAAATGGGAAACTGAGGCCCCAGGGGTCACATTATAACTGTGACCTGAGAGACCCCATCTGGTTCCGAAGTCCTGGGTGGCATCTGCCTTCCAATAGCGTGTATCCGGGAAATGTCAGCAGCTGGCTGGGACTTTCAGAAACAGACCCTTGTGGTGGTCACCCTCCTGCATGGAGAAGCATCTGTGTTCTAACAGTCTATTTGAGGGGCTGTTCAGTGTCAGGGATTGTAGGGGAGAGATGTTCATTTATGATCTCAGCTGTAGAATCTCAGGCTGGTTCCTTAACCTCTCTGATCTGCTTTAAAATAAGGGTAATAATGTCAATTTTATAAGACTTATGATGTGAAATCAGGAAGCTGTAAGGAAGGATCTAGAAACAAGCCAGTTGGGATTTCCTGGCCAGCAGACCCCCTGGAAGGTTTTTTCTTTTCTTCATTTTGTTTGTATTTGCTTGCAGATGTACCTATCTGCCTACCTGGTAACTGAGGAGGTCAGAAGAGGGTGGTTATCAGACCCCCTGGAAGTGGAGTGACAGGTGGTGCTGGGAAACTGAACCTGTGTCCTTGGCAAGGGCAGAAAGTGTTCTTAACAGCTGAGCCATGTTTTCAGTCCCTTCCTTAAATTCGCCATTGGCCTGCTGGCAGGCAAGATGGTTTCGAGACCTCATGCCCAGGAAGTAACAATCTCCTTCCCCGTGGGCTTCCGGGATTATAGTTTCTCCCTCCTGTTTTGAGGGTAGCCAGGTAAAAGAGCTGCCAATCTCTGGGTTGCAGAGTGGGAAACTAAGTAAGGTCCCCAGGACAGCTCTCTGGATGTCCTTGCCATTTAATAAACGACAGACCCCTCCTCTGTGGCTGGGGTCTAACACAGGTCCAGCTCAGCATCACATTTTATTCCATGGTCCCTGAAGCTTGTGCCCTGCCTGCCTGCCTTCATCCACAGGGCGACTTGGGTGACAACCTTATCTCTGAGATACAGAATAAAGCAGAGGACCAGCATGAGACCCTCCAGTGTGCTTTGCCCTTACTTGATCAAAGGAAACCTGGGAAGCTCCTGTAGCTTTTTATGTAGTGGAGACCCTTTCCTGGGAAGACTCATTCACTCCTGCAGACATGTGTACATGGTGGTGGACCAGCCTCCTCCTCCCATTCTCTACTCCATGATTCTGTGTTGCAAGGTGAAGCAAATATTCTCCAAAACCTGATCTTACACCCATGGCTGCTGGCCCATCCCTCTGCCTACAGGGCCCCACAACCTCACCCCTGTATTCTTCTGTTCAAACTCTTGGGTTAACCCATTGGTTTGTTGATATGTCATTTTCCCTGGACAGTGTCAAGAACCCTATGAGGACACTTTAGGAAAAGTACAAGTTGATGGCTCTGTGATCCCACAACATGGCCTCTAGAAGGAAGCAGAGGGTGAGCATAGGTGTCAGGATGGAGAACAGCAGAGTGGATCTTCAATCCTGGGAGGGCGAAAAGATTGAAAGAGTCCAGAGGCCTGATGGAGATGGAAAGGGGCAGCTGAGGACCTAGGCAGGACAGCATTGGAGCCAAAGGGACATCTGAGAGAGGATCATATGAGGGAAGGCCATACAGATTTGGGAAAGATAGTCAGCCTGCTGGACAGGATTGAGTCTAGAGCAGCGGTTCCTTTTTTTTTTTAATATTTTTATTTGCATTGGTGTTTTGCCTGCATGTATATCTGTGTGAGAGTTGGAGTTACAGATTCTGGAGTTACAAACAGTTGTGAGCTGCCATATGAGTGCTGGGAATTGAACCCTGGTCCTCTGGAAGAACAGTCAGTGCTCTTAACTGCTGAGCCATCTCTCCAGCCCCTAGAGCAGCAGTTCCTAAAGCTGTAATCCCTTAACATAGCTCCTCATGTTGTGGTGACCCCCCCAACATAAAATTATTTCGTTACTATTTCATAACTGTAAATTTGCTACTGCTAGGAATCATAATGTAAATATCTGATATGTGGGATATCTGATATGTGACACCGTCATCACCACCCCGCCCCAGAGGGTCACAACCTGTGAATGTCTGGGTGTTCAAAGAACAAAGTCTGGAAATAATCAAAGAAAAGGTGAGTGAGAAAGGTAGGCTGCAGAGGCAGTTCAGGGAATCTGTCTTCTTTCGCTCTCTGCTACTGTGATAAATACCAAAAGCATCTCGGAGGAGGAAAAGGTTTCTTCCATTTTTTAACTTACAGCTCACCCTGAAGAGAAGTCTAGGCAGGAACCTGAAGGCAGGCAGGGATTGCTCAGTTCCATTGGTTTTTTGTTTTAGCTCTGGATCATCTGCCCAGGAGTGACACTCACCCACAGTCCCATCAGTCATCAAGAAAATGCTCCCCAGACTTACCAAGAGTCCAATCTGATGGGGACTTCTTCTCAACTGAGTGCCTCTCTTACTTACAAGATCCTGACTTGGATCAAGTTCACAAAAAAACCCAATCAGTGTAGCTATGCCGCATTGAAAGCTCTTAGTGGGCCAGTGATTATGATCTGAGGGAAAGGTGGAGAGTCTGGGAGGGTTCTGAGGAGGATGTAGGCTTTTCTCTGGCTGCAACCTCCCTAACCACTGGCTGTTGTGTCAAGTGTAGGTAGGGGTTGGGAGTGATTGAGGAAGGCTCAGCTGAGGAGCAATCGAGAACAGGCTGGGTCCTAAACCCCCTGAGGTCAAAAAGTTGATGGTCAGAGGTTGAGCTCTGTTCAGGTAGCCAGGGCTTTGTGTGTGTGGATGTCGGAGGTCTTATGTTCCCCTTAATTGGAGACAGGGTCTCTTGTTTTGCCTTTGTGTATACTAGGCTCACTGGTACTCAAGCTTCTGGAATTCTCTTTCTGCCCCCCACTCCCACCCCCATCTCACCATAGTACAGACGTATGACAGACACTCTCTACCGTGCTCAGCATAAATGGGTTCTGGGGATTTGAACCCAGGTCCTTATGATTACATAGCAAGTTGTCTTACCCAGTGAACCACCTCCCACCCCCACCCCTGCCACCAGTGCTTTTACAACCCTGTCCCCTGAAAGGGGAAGCTGAAATTCTGGAGATAAAGCTGAATGTCAACACTGGGCAGACCTCGGAGCTGGCTCTCCATTGTTGTTCTGGGCCCAACACAGAAGCCCAGTGGGAACCAGGGCCAAAGAGACAGAGGACAGAGAAGGGCAAACTCTGTGGATTCTGCAGCTGCTGCCTTTGGAGAGAGGGATCCATGCCAGGTCTTCTCCAGCTTACAGAAGCAGCTGAGTCTGCTGGGACGGAGAAAAGTGAGCCAGAACTTACCTAGCAAGTCTGAGCAGTCAGATGTCACCTAACCCAGGATATGGGGGCCAAGATGCCTGCTGTCCCAGGGGAAGAACTTCAGGTGTGACAGCCAGCAGCATTAGGTGTCTCCTGGCCAGCTGTCATCCCTAGTCAGCCTCTCAAGCAAGTGCCCGGGGCTGGGCTAATGCCTAGCTTATCACCCCTAGTCAAGGCCACTGTCATAGGCATGGGCCATCAACCAATGAGCAGTAAAAAGTTCCCATAAGTGGACATGGGATTTCTGGTGAAAGAAGAATCTTCTGGTGGACTTTATCCTTCTGTAGAGGGTTCACCCTCACTCAAGGAAGGGATCCAGGGACCTGAGAAGTGGTTTATCTGCCCCCAGGAACACATAAGCCATATTTGATGCTGTGAGAATATACTTGACCAGAGCAAAAAGGTTTCTTCTGTCTCTCAGGTGGAGGATGCAGGCCACTGTGGAGGGGAAGGCATGGGGGCAGGATGCTGAGGTGATTGTTTACACTGTACTCAGGAGAGAAGAGAGAGATGAATGCCCATGTCAGCTTCTCCCCCGCAACCCAGTTACCCCACCCCACCCCTCACCCCCAGACCTCCATGCTCTTGCTGGGGGAACTATACTGTTCTGAGAGGATTAAGACTCTTCAGGAGGTGAAACTTTACTGGAGGAACTGTGTCACTTGGGTGTGGCCTTGAGGGTTATATTCTGTTGGTTCTCTTCTTCCTGGTCCCAAATGTGAGGAGTCACAGCCCCATGTTGCTTTCACTGGCATGGCAGGCTGTGTGTGCTCAGAACATGAGCCAAGATAAATCTTTCCTCCCTAATTCACTTCTTATCTGGTTTTTAGTCACAGTAACAAGAAAGGTGACCTCCCTGTTGTGTCACAGACATCAGCAGGTTGCTCTCCATCAACTACAACCTTGTCCATGGTTCTACGTGTGAGAAAACGTTCATTGCTGTGAGAAAACACCAACCAAAACCAACCTGGGGCAAAAGGGTTCAGCTACCACAGTAGCTCACAGGAAAGGATCCCACATTAGTGGGAGACTGGTGTCCAGATCAATGTCACTTAGGAACGCTGGCAGAGGATCGATTGCTGAAGGGGGATGGCTCCCTGGCTCCCATGTATCCAAATCCACTGACATTCAACCCTTCCCCACTTTTGGCTATGCTTCTCACAGTGATTCTTCTGTGCTATGATAGTGACACGTCATGCTTTGTAGACTGTTCCTCAGAAAGACCCAGACTGAATCTCTCTGGACGCCCAGTGACTCATTTCCAGCCCTCTTTGTTCACCTGGGGCTCCTCTTCCCTTGGGTTGAAGCACTCTGTTGTGGGCCTGGGAGGCAGAGGGCTGGGTCTCTTCTCATGTCCATGCTTTCAGGGATCTTTGGGTGGACCATTATCTGGGCCATTGAGTCCAGACAATTTTTTCATGCACTGCATTCAGGAAGACTGGAGCGGGGGGGGGGGGGATGACTCTCAAATGTTAGTGTTGTCTAGTGGCATATACAACAATAAGGTATAACCGTGAACTGCAAGGCCACAGCTAGGAATGCTCCAGGGCTGAGTTATATGGCAGCTGAAAACACTGTCAAGAATTTATTTTTGTTTCTTCCGCTGCATTCGCATTTTCTATTGGCTTAGCATGGGCTAACTTACCTCCTACCCTCAGGATTGCCGCTGTTGCTCCTGCCATCACATACATAAACAGTGTCCATCCAATGGGAATGAAGAAGAGATACGCTGACCTTGATAACAGGAAGTAAGGGCACAGCCAACTGGGATGTATTCTGGGAGGTCAAACACCTGAGAAGAGCTAAGAGGTGGCTAATAGGCATCTATATGGTCTTTTGAGTCTGGTCCCCAGGAACAGGTTGTGGCATTTGGAATGTGAGGTAGCATTGATCCCTAACAAGGACTCCTGCACACCATCCATCTGAATATCCACAGAGATGTTTCTATGGGGTCAGCTGCTGCAGCAGAGCTATAACAGAGGATTCACCCACAGCCCCTGTATGGTGGTGTAGCAGACCCTGTTTCAGTTGCCTTAGGATTCATCTGGAGTTTCAAGTAAGGTTTTCTTCTTAGGGTAGGGAGTCAGGAGTTGGACCACTGGTGTCCTACCTAGGGAGGCACCTGCTCCTTCTAAACTTGGCAGCCTGTATGTGTATTCACCGGGCCCAGGGAGTGGCCTAATTACCCACATAATAGCAGGTCACTGATGGCTTCAGGTTTCACAGAGGAGAAATATCCTCACAAATGCTTTTGATGTGGTTTATAAAGCCAGGAGGCCAAGGGCACCTCAGATTTTAAGTGCCTGATGGAATGCACAGGGGGAAACGAAAAGTTCCCAACATGTTTTGTCTAAAGGACACTCAAGTCTCAGAGTTCAGGCTAGGCTGCCTTTCAGGAATATCTACCTGCTCCTGCTTCTGGATGACCAGGTCTCTGCCAGAGATGGTGGGACCACTTCCAAGCTCCATAATTAGAGTGTCTGTCATCTACCGAGGTCCACATTGCTGAGCTCTGAGTTTCCCCATCTCATCCTCCAACACACACACAGACACACACACAGACACACACACAGAGACACACACAGGCACACACACACAGACACACACAGATACACACACCACACAAACACACCACACACACCACACACACACAGATACACACACCACACAAACACACCACACACACCACACACACACAGACACACAGACACACATACAGACACAGACACACACACCACACACATACACACACACCACACAAACACACACAGATACACACACTACACACACACACACAGACACACACACACCACACACAGACACACCACACACACCACACACACACACAGACACACACACACCACACACAGACACACAGACACACATACACATACCACACACACACACCACACACACACAGACACACACACCACAGACACACAGACACACATACACAGACACACACACACACACAATGACAAGGTTTCTCTCTGTCGACCCGGCTGCCTTGGACCTAGCTCTGTAGACCAGGCTGTCCTTGAACTCAGAGATCTGCCTGCCTCCAGCATTAAGTGCCACCACTGCCCAGCTCTTATATGCTTTAACGCCCTCTTTCTTGCTCTCCCCGAGTCTTGAGAGAGGGTGATATAACAGGGGCTAGAAGCTCCATCTATGGCTAAGCACACACAGCTCTCAGAACAGTACCAAGCCTCTGCATTAACTGTCACCCATTGCAGTAAGAAGCTTTTCCGTGTGAGCGACACAGATCTGTAGATCTAAACATAACTACTTAGAAAGCAGCTTGGCAACATGAACATTTAGAAAATTGTTATCACTAAATCTTAGGGCCTGTGACTTCCCTAGCCATATGTTCTGACCATGTTTACAGCGCCAGGTATGAATTACCTACTGCTGAACAAGCCTCAATCCAGTCAAGAGCGGTTGCTTACCCTATAAACAGAGCTGCCACCATTGTACCAATGGGCTCATCTTGCTCCGGTCCAGAGCTGGATGTGACCTTTGATGACTCCCACCCATTATAGCCTACCTAGCACTTTCTATAAAAAGGTAGTTATGAAAGCTGAAGATGAGAGAAAAGTAGCCAGCTGGGTGAGTATTTCCTGGTCAATCCAAGGTTGATTTCTCTAAACTTGAGAGCCAAACTGTGTGGTGTGTGTAGCAATAGGGCCTTAACTTGTAGTTACGGTGATTGAGGAAGAGCAATGACAATTGCCCCTCCTTGTCTGGGGACCTTTGGGATCTTGTTGACTAAGAACTTTAGCTCTGTGGTCTTCAACCTTCCTAATGCTGTGACTCTTTAATCCAGTTCCTCATGTTGTGATGACCCCACCCATAAAATTATCTCATTGCTACTGTCATTTGCAACTGTCATAAATCGTAATAGAAATATCTGATAACACAACTTCTGTGAAAGAGTCATCCCCCCAAAAAAGTTGCAACCCACAGGTTGAAAAATCACTGCTTTATCCCGGTGTTCTGAGCCCACACACTGAGATTGGGCATCTTTGATTCTTGATCTTCTTAAGAGCAAACCAGGAATGGCGACTACAACTTTGTCACATGATTGTGAACTCTCCATAAGCATTGACTGTAGAGGGACAATGTCCCCATGCTCTCAGGCACCACAGCCAGGAGTCCTGCCAGCCAGCTAGACCTCAGAGGGAGCTCAGACAGTGCTAGGTCAGGAGAGGGAATGCCACTCAGAGGTCCAGATTGCAAACCTGTACAGCAGAACAAGAGGTGTTCAGACAAAGGGGATCTGACTTGATTTGGGGATAGAGAAAAGATATTTAGAGAGAGACAGACAAGGCTCAAACAGAGCCTTGGGGAGGTGATGGCAATCTTCTCTGAGAAAGAGATGTGGGACATAGCATGTATGAAGGCGCTGCTACTGAAAGGTCTGTGCCACCCAGAGCATAGAACACAGGGTACCTGCTGTGCTGAAGTACTTGGGCTGCAAGATGTGATTCTGGCAGCTATGGAAATAGAGAGCTGAGAGGCAGAGCCAAATCGGGAACAACCAGTCAGTGTCCTCAGAAGCAGCTGATGTCAATGAAAAATGGCATGATGGGGGCTGGAGAGATGGCTCAGCGGTTAAGAGCACTGTCTGCTCTTCCAGAGGACCCTGGTTCGATTCCCAGCACCCACATGGCAGCTAACAACTGTCTGTAGTTCCAGTTCCAGACAAACACCAAGGCAAATAAATAAATAAATAAATAAATAATAAATAAAGTTTAAAAAAAAGAATAATTATAGAAAGAAAAATGGCATGATGAAGCAAGGTGGGTAGTAGGGGATGCTGGGATTGTCCTTCAGCTAGTCAGTGAGGCAGGTGATGAACTCAGTTTCTGGCCTGAGCACTGATTCTTGGGGCCTCCTATGTCCTGACTGGACGGACCTATGGCTCCTGATCCTTCAGAATGAGCCCAGTGTGGATGGGGAGATGTTGAATATAGGGCACCAAGGGACATGTCACTCATGTATGGAACACCCAGGGAACAGGTACCTAACTATTTCTCCTCAATAGAAATTGAAATAATATTTTGGATCATTGGGTTAAATAGCATTATTTTACATGCTTCTCTTTCGCTTTTATTTGTTTGCTTATGGGATCTGTTTTGATTAATTATTAATTACTTTTTGGAGACAGCGTTTTATGTAGCCCAAACTAGCTTTAAAATTACTATATAGCCACGGATGACAGAATTCCTGATATTCCTGCCTCCACCTCCCCTGTGCTGAGATCACAGGCTCATACTATCACTTCCATTTTATATTTTTAAGTTTTATTTTATTGTTTATTTATATGTATGTGTACCTGTCTGTGTAGTAATATGTGCACATGAGTGTAATGCTTGGGTAGAAGTGGGCCCGAAATCCTCCTTAAACTGGAGTGGTTGTGACCTGGTGTTGGGAAACAAAATTCTTGCAGAAGATCACATGCTCTTGACCCCTGAGCCATCTGACTAGCCTCAGCTCCCAGGATATATGGTGTTCAAGATTTACCCCAGGGTTCCATGCGAATGAGGCAAGCATTTACCAACTGAGTTACATCCCCTAGTCCATCTCTTTGCTTTTAAAACAGTAGCTACAAGACTGCTGGTTCTTGCATTCCTACACACACACACACACACACAGAGAGAGAGAGAGAGAGAGAGAGAGAGAGAGAGAGAGAGAGAGAGAGAGAGAGAGAGAGAGAGGTACACATAGAGTAAATAAATCAAATATAATGTTTAAAAGATAACTATTAGACTACTTGAAACCTTGACTGGGGCTTCCATCACATAGCTCATATTTGTTTCTTTTTGTTAGTTTTTTAGAGACAAGGTTTCTCTGTGTAGTCCTGGCTGTCCTGGAACTCTGTAGACCAGGCTGACCTTGAACTTAGAGATCCACCTGCCTCTGCCTCCTGAGTGCTGGTATAAAAGGCATGCACCACCACCACCACCAGGTCCATGTTAATCTCTTCAAGATCTAGTTTACCCCACTTCTTTGTTTTGTACAGTGGTTTAAAGAAATATGAATTTGCTCATGACCTCTAATGACCTTCTAAGTAGCCACTGGTTACATAAAAACCAGAGTTTTTGTTTTAGCTTCCCAAAAACTCTTATTATCTGTTCCCAGATCTAGCTGCAGGAAGGAGCCATTGTGCCCTATTGATGAGATGGGATTCAGTCATGCAATCCTGCCTTGTACCCAACTTGGCCCTTTTAATGCCTGCAGGGCCTCTGTGCAGACAGCGAGTGACATCCAGTCTAGTCCCTAGGGAAGTGGGAACACCCTGGGTCAGCTGGGGTGATCCTACACCCAGTCAGAGAGTGAGATAAGATAACTAGGGCCATGGCCCAGTTGCAACACAGAGAAGGCTCAGGCCCCTGCCTCTGTTTCCCTGCGTGGGAAGCAGTGTAATTATATGTACAGAGTAGAGTTGGGAAGCCTAATTACTGTGTGGGAAGCACAATTCCTCCCACTTGCAAAGATGGTGGTCTCCTTGGCCCCTCCGCCTGTGGGAGACCCAGTCTGCCTGGATGCCAAGGAGAGATGAACATGCTCCCTGTAGGATGCTGGGCTGGGCAATCACAAGAGTCTCCAGTGACCTCCTTAACCCCAGTGCTTTGGAGGTGAAGAGAGGCATCAGCAATTGCCAAGCCCATATTTCTACTCTGGAACTCTCACATTGGCTGCTCCCCGGGTGGAATTAATATTCCTAACTTCTATGTCATCTTCTTCTTCTTCCAGGCCCCAATACCATGAGTTTTCCCAGGAGAGGGAAAAGATTACCAAGGCAATGGCGGAAGGGAGCAAAAGTCTTGTTCTGGGGTGCTTATATTCTCTCCTGATTGGCTTCCTGCCCCTCAAGGTGAGGCTAGTCCTGGTTTAGGGGCCTGAGTGACTGAGGGCAAAACAAGTCAGTTTCAATGCCAATGCTCACTGCAAAGCTGATTTCCACAGAGTCAAGTAGCACCTGTGAAAGTTCACAGGACTTGGATTAACCTGGAGAGGCCTTCTAGACACCCTCTGCTGGTGTCTGAAATAAGAAGAAAGGTACCATGGGACTCTGGTGGACCCAATCACTTCAGCTGTGCATTTGTTCTCCTGAGGCCCTTGCAAGACAAGACATGTTTGGCAAAGCAATATTGATATCACCAAAGGTGTGTGTTGGCAGATGGGGAGGTGTCTTAGGAACCAGATGAGAAGGATGCTATTCCAGCCTGGCTTCCTCAGGGCCCTCCTCAGCTCCTTCTACCCTCCTCATCTCGTCTTCTGAGCTCTTGATATGGTCCTCATGATCACACTGACCAACTCTTGCCAATGCTGCCTCTTTAAACATGGCTTCCATTCTTGTTTATTCCATAATGAGTGGGCATCTCTGTGGTATCCAGGCTAGTGCTGGGAGCTAGTGCTGTCTGATTCTTACACAGATAGGCAGAGGGATGCTAAAACTGTAGGAGCTTGGCCAGCTTTTGGTGCATTGCCTTCATCCCTGAGACACTGGTCCCACCCCAGTATCATCTGGGTCTGCATCCCATCATCCAATAGATACTAAGAATGTCATGATCATTGTCCCCATTTCATAGCCAGAGAACAGGAGCAGAGACTCAGAAATCTGTTCCCAGATACAAAGAGTCAAAGCCAGGTGCAGCCTGTGCCTGTGATCGTGGGAGCCTGGTGGTGGTAGTATGTGGGGCCTAGGGTGAGGAAGAGTGGGGCAGAGCCTAGGGAGCTTGGCTTGGAGTGCTTGCATTATTTGAAAAAAGAAGAAGAAGAAGAAGAAGAAGAAGAAGAAGAAGAAGAAGAAGAAGAAGAAGAAGAAGAAGATAACCTATAGCAGAGAACCTCAGAGGCCAAGACCTCCTCTCTGAGCTCTTGCATGGGCACTTCAGCAGGCTCTCCCTGAGAGGAATGATCTGTCCATCACTGAAGATGTTCTTCTTGGAGCCTAAGGACAAGCTGGGGCTCCTCTGATACCAGAAGAAAGCAGACCAATAATGGTGTATCCTGGACTCCTGAAAGGCTGTGGATGTTATTACAGACCTGTTACCAAACAGAGCAGAGTCTGCACTCTGAGGCTTTGACTTTGCTCCTCTTCACATTTCTTTGATGATCTGTTCCTGGATTCTCATCATCAATAAAGCAAGCAGTCCACAGTCCTCATAGGGCCATCACAGAAAACCTAGGCATGGTGGTTCATCATCATTAACAACTTCTCAGGACTTGGAATCACTGTGGCAACATTGCTGGGTGTGTCTAGGAGGGTTTTTTGAAGAGAAAAAAACCAGCTTCATTTAGTTGAAGAAAGAAGATCCATTCGAAATGTGGATGCCACTGTCCTGTGGGCTGGACCATATGAAAAAAGAGACAGTGAGCATCAGCATCCATCTCTCTCTGCTTCCTGACTGTGGGTAGGAAGTGACCAGCTGCTTCCTGCTCCTGATGACATGCCTTCTCCACCATGAGTTGAACGGTGCCCTCAAACTCTGAGCCTAAATAAAATCTTCCTTCAGTTGCTTTGGTCACAACTAGAAAGATGACAATATGAACTGCAGGCAGAGAGAGGCATGACAGTCACTGGATCTCTATATAGGGATTCCTCCCATCTCTGCACACCATTCATTCTGAAATACAGAGAGACAGTGTGTCACACTTACACAAAACAGGCAGGCTGGATCTCACTGTATAGGCCCTATTGAAATTGTATGTGTTTTTTACTTAAGACATCCCGAGAGCTCCCCCGAAATATCTATATATCTATGTATATTTTACAAAGATCATGGTGTTGTGATGACCTCCCCCCATCATAAAACCCATACAGTTTCTGTGAATCCTCTATGACTGGACATTTACATTATTTCTACACTCCCCTTCTTTTGAGCATCACTTTCTGTGTGGCTGTGTGTGCATACATTTGTGCATGTATAGGGGAGTCAGAAGACAATCTTGACTATCACTCACAAGTGCGTCCGCATTGTGTTGTGTGTGCAGGAACTCTGCCTAGTGAGTAGGTTAAACTCGCCAGCAAGCCCCATGGATGCTTCTGTTTCCACCTTCCCGGTGCTGGGACAGCAGTTAGAGCCTCTGGGTCCCACTTTTTTCATGGGTTCTGAGGATCCAAATTTGGGCTCTCATGCTTATAAAGCAAGCAAGCCCTTTGATGATAGCCATCTCTGCGGCCCCAGATATCACTCACTTTCTATCTTCCGTGTCCTATAACAGCTCTGAAAAGCAGCCTGGCTTTGCTATTATTCTCTAAACTTGTTCAGCCACTGGAGTCCCTGGACTCAGGACAGGCTGGCTTGTGGCTTCTGCTTGTCACTCATCCAAAACACTGTCAGAGTCTTAGTCCTGAGTGCGACTGTTCATCCAGTTTGGGAATAGGGATCAGGGCTGTGGGATGGATGGCCTCGTGTCACCACGGTTCCAACTAGATAGACAGGTTCTTAGAGGTTTGGTGGATCAAATACAGGAGGAGATGCTTCCCCAAAGACATGCAGAAAGACCCTGAAGCTTCTGCCCTCCTCCTTCACATCTTTGGCAGTGACACATTTCCCTTGGCTATTTAAAAGTCCCCAGGACGGGCTAGCAAGGTGATTCTGTGGGTAAAGGGCTTGCTGCCAGCCAAGCCTGAGGATTTGAGTTTCATCTCTGGAACATACATGATGGAAGGAGAGGAAGTATATCACACACACACACACACACACACACACACACACACACATACACACACGGAAGGAAGGAAGGAAGGGATGGACAGAGGATGGGAAGAAGGGAGACGACAGAAAAAGGAAAGAGACAGACAGAGAGTCAGACACAGAGAGAGAGAGAGATAGAGATTGCACGTTGTTTTATTAAGAAGGTTCCCATCAACCCAGCCGGCCAGAAGTTTGGGGTATGTCTTCCCAGAGCCTCACACATTTGCCTGCCCTCTTCTCTCTCATACATACACCTCTCTGATTTATTCTACTTTTTATCTCTCTCTGGAGGAAACAGGCTCCTTGTCCAGTGTGCCCAGTGGTGTCTTTCATTGACCCCAACATCCTGGGAGGCTGAGGACAACACACATATGCAAGACTCCTTCCCTGTCCGAGAAGACAGAGGCACTTTATGAGACAATACCAGCAGCTACCAGGAGGACACAGCAGGAGGCCTGGGAAAACAGAGGGACAAAGGCCTTCCTCCAGGGCGGACTCAGAACACAGCCCTGCCCATAGCAGTCTGTTGATGCTTTGCTGTGTTTTTTTTAGGGGCTCCTTAGCAGAATCGGGGATCACGAGGCTGTCTTCTGGAAAGCTTTTCCCCCAGCAGATTCCCATTAGTGAGAGTTGGGGGATGTGTGGCAGGCGGGCTTGGGAGTGGGGTTGGAGGAGCACTCTGGGTGGTCTGAAAGCAGGCATGAAGCTGGGGACCTCGAGGCGCCAGTCATCCTTACAAGAGAGATGCAGCCTCCGCTGCTGTGAGGCTGGGTGGTGGCTGTGATGGAGGGCAGTCTTACTCAGGCTTGGAGGGGATCATCTTTGCGCTCACTCCAAGTGCTCTTTGCTGGTTACAGAAAGTGCAGCGATGAGCCCCAGAGCCTGGCGGTGTGAGATCATATACAGCAGCTACACAGAATCTCTACTTTTCCACGCAAGCAGCCCAGTGAGTGCCGTACCACAGCAAAGGAGAGAGAGCATTAACCTACCCCCAGCTCTCCCCCTAGCTGATGAGAAGGCAGTTAACAGGTGATGTGGCTTAGGGCTCCCTCTGCAAATGTGGCTGGACTCTCACAGCCAGGCGGTGAAAGACTTGAGAGTGAAGAGGACCAAGGGATCACAAAGAAGGAGAATGACCACCCAAGCTTTCATCCTTTAGCTGTTCTTCAGTCCTGAGTCACTGTAGGCTGTAGCAGGGAACTGGCTCCATGGAACAAACGAGACCCAATCTCTCTGTGTATCATCTACCATTGATTCATCATTTACCTAGTCACCTGTTTATATATTAATTACTTGTTATCCATTTATCTATTATCTGTCTAAAATCTATTTATCATTCATCAATTGCCTGTCATTTGTCTATTATCCATTCACCCGTGAATCTATCATCTACATATCTTTCTATACAAATCATCAGTTATCCATGCTTCTGTCTATATCATCTGTCACCATTCCTGCATCTCTGTCCATCCCTTCAGCTTCCTCTCTGGTAACTGACCCCTCGCCCAGCCCTGCCTCCAGTGGTTAGCATGAACATGTCACTCTCTCTACCTGAGTGCACAGTGCTGTTCCTGCACACAGGAGACTTTAGTAAAGGCCAGACATGTTACTTCTGGCCCAGGGCACTCTCCATATTTAGATGGTTTACAGAGGTCTGGGATGGGGTGTGAGTCCTTAGAGATTGAACAATGCATCTGCTCCCATTGACCCCCTCTATTGGGTCCACACTTTGCCTCTGGCCTGTGCTGGCGAGATGTCTATTAGCATCCTTTGCAGCCTGCTCATTCTTCCCAAAGAACCCTGCCCCTAAGCAGAGGGTGAATATGTGTGAAAATGAAAGTGAGATCTTCTTGACACATTTCATACCAGGTCAATACTAGAGGCACAGAAGTCTCAGAAATCTTGAAGACCAAGGCATAAGAAATCATCTTGAGTCATGGTCACCACAGAGGTGCAATGCCAGGGCCAGGAACCCAGCTGGAATAGAAAGCACTGTTTTTCTGCTTTCTTTTTTAACAGCATCATTAGGTTGTAAAGTTGAGCCCTGGTAGAAAGGTTTGAGGAGGTGCCCCATCCACATGGCAGGATTTACGAGGGTTGCCATTGCTGTCCCAGCTGCTGGACTACCCCCTTCCATTGTCACTTCCTGCCTTCTTGCCACCCTGGGATGGTAGCAATACAAAGCTGGGTCTTCCCTGTTGCGGTTCCAGGCTGGCCATCTCCTTGTCTCTCCACTCTTTCTATACTGCGGGTGCCCCTCTTGCTGTGGTACCATCTTCCTTTCCAAGTAGACACCAGAATCAGAGCATCCTGGCCTGTCTGTTTTCACAGGCATGCTTTCAGAGCCAGAGCCAGCCTGCTTTTCCTCTGTCATGTGTGAGTCATGGCTGCTGGAATTGCCATCATCAACAGAGCATACCTCCCACCTGGTGTCTGCTGACACATCCAAGGCTGGCCCTTGACCAGCTTGGGCTGTACTCTGCTGAGGGTGTGACAATGGCTCATAGGAACACTTGCTACACACCCAACAGGGAGGTCAGGCAGAGACAGCGACTTACATTTAGATATGGGGCAGACCTGTTTGCGTAATTGTCACTATTCAGCCACTTGACCTACTAGGAGGTCAGAGAGGTTCTTTTGGCCCCCTGGCACCTCCCTTGCAGGATTTCTCCTACCTGGCCAAATGTTTACCTGTCAGGGTGTGACTCACACTCAGGAGATGAGGCACAGGAGGGTGCTTCCCCAGGTAGATTTCTGCCTCCCAATATGGCCCAAACGCTTCACTGAGAAGAACAGGGAGTCTAGGGCAGAGGTCTCTGTTGTCCCTTCAAGATCCCTAACTATTCTTTAGGCCAAGTGCAGAATCTTCCTCAGGGTTATTTACCAAGCATCTTCATATCCATGGGCCGTGAAAGCAATAGAATCAGCCCACAGGACAGACCCTGAAGTTCATGGTTAGCCTGATTGCCTCTGAAGGCTGCACACGGCTTCTCTTTTGCCTCTCTTCCTGTTTGCTGGTTAAGGCATCCCTGACTTGTGGTTCTTCAGGCCTGCCTGTTTCATCGTTAGAAGGCCTCTTCCTCATGTGTCTTTGTATTTCTTCTCTTCTTATACATAATGCCAGCTCACTTAAATGTCCTCATTTCTAAAGAGTCACATCCTGGGGCCTACGTTTAAGATTTGAATGTATCTTTTGGGGGATTGTTTCTCAACTCATGGTACTTTCCATGATTTTGATCTTACGAAGTTGCCCAGGCTAGTCTTGAACTCACTCTGTAGGTGGCCATGAATTCACAGTCCTTTTGTCTCAGCCTCCTGAGGGGCTAGGATGACAGGCCTGGGACATTAGACCATGCTAATTTTTTTTCTTATCATGATTACTAGTTTTCTTAGTCAACTGTCAAACCAGACAAAGAATAAAGAAGTGAATGACAAGAAATAGAAAAACTGGGAGACAGAGGCAGGACTAAGGCAGGCTGGTATCCTGCATTCTGTCCTGTGAGGGAGGCCCAAGTAGAAGCTTTCATACTCCTGATTTTGCCACAAGGAGACGGTTCAGGAAAATAAATGGTGGGGCATGCTGTCAGGGACAGAGAACCAAGGGGCTCTAGAACACCCCAAAGAGTAGTGTCTTACAGAGGTGGTTCTCAATCTGTGTTTCACGACCCTTTCTCAGGGGTCACCTAAGACCATCAGAAAACACAGACATTTGCATTATGACTCACTCATAACAGTAGCAAAAATGACAATTATGAAATAGCAATGGAAAAATTTATGGGTGTGGGGGGTCATCACAACATGAGGCACTGTGTTAAAGGGTCACAGCATTAGGAAGGTTGAGAAACACTGATCTGCTTCTTGTGTCTGCCTGGAGCTTAGAAATCAGTGGGACAGAACCTGGCATCCTCCCCCAGAGGCCAGGCTGCGTAGGAACCAACCCAGCTTGTATGTTTGGATGACAAAATAAGACTTCGTGACAATCATGGGCATCCTGGGAACTTGGAAGCATATGTCAGCTTTCCTGGTGGGCATTGTCCTCTGTGAAATTTCTCAGTTCAGTCCCAGTCACTCTTCTTAAGGTTTTACGTGTACCAGTCATGTGACACCTCAAGGGTTTGATATCATCCTTATTAGCTCCATTTTACAAGTGGGGAAATGGAGGCACAGGGTTAGAGAATGAGCTGTAGTTTGGCCAGCTGGTTGTGCCAGAGTAGGGCTGAATCACCATGAAGGTGGCTTCACATGCTTGCACTATAATTTTGACAGTAGTGGGAATAGAATCTGTGACCTTGTACTTTCGAGGCAAGCTCTCTACCACTGAGTCAACTTTTGGAAATTGTTCAAGACAATATGAAATAACAGCAGTTCCATGTACTGTTAACCACTGTCCCTCGTGATACCCCTGGGAAAGCTGTTTCACAGAATTGTGACCAAATGAGGGACAGATCTGATTTCTTACCCCCAAACTGTCCCACCATGCAGGCTGATAGTTTATTTTTTTCTATTTTAACTAATTTTAATTTTCCTAAGTTCTATTTTTTAAGTATTTCTATCTCTTTTTTAAAATATTTTTTTATTTATTATTTGGTGATTTTATATCATGCACCTCATCAAACTCAGTTATCAGTCCTCTCAGTTTCATACCCACTCTTATGATCTCCCCATTTACAAAAAAAGCCCATTTATGATACTCATTTACTTAATGGAGCATAATTAAACTCCCTGTGGCCAGTTCCTTAAAGAAAACGAGTCCTTCCTTACTTGAATCTGATGTCAGCATTTCTAGTTTTGATGATGTCCATGTGTACAAGGCTACTCAAGAAAATCTTCAGTGGAGTTGGTGACCTCGAAGATGCATTGGGGTTTGGTATCCTATCTGGGTTCCATCACAAAGTAGTTACAACTGTGTGAGACAGACTGCCACCCCACCTTCCCATCAAGAGGACAGTCATGTAGTCTTTGTGGGATCCTTGAAGACTTGTGATGATACATAAAGAATTCTAACAGACACGAGAATAAGTCATGAATGGTGACAGCATTCTCTGGCTTCTTCAGAGGGTGCTGCCATACTGAGAGGAAACCCTTGCTCCCCCTATGGAGACACTCTATGGAGAGACCACAAGAAGCTGCTGTGACCCCAGTCTTAAGAAAGCCACTAGCGGTATGGACATATCAACTTCTGTCTGTGACAACAGAACAATGACCCTATTCTGTCCGGATCCTTGACCTGCAGGAACCAAGGATGTGACAAGTGTGGTGTTTATGTCTATATGAGCCCAGTTTTCTTATGAAGCTTTGGGAACTGTAACTTAGTCCCACAGTTATTCCTTGGGTAACCACTGTAAATACTTTTATCCTGCAGTGTGCTAGGTATTTTTTTTGGGGGGGTATACAATGGTGGAACCTGGCTGGGTTGTGGTGACCTTGGGCACCTCCATTCCAGCAAACCCAGAAGGTGAAAGTGATATGAGGCTTTCTCCTCTGCCAGAGATTGTTTATGTTGCTGTTTTATTCTGTTTTTAAAAGAGAAGAAAACTTGGCCTGGATCCTTAAAAGGCTTTGAAGCCCCTGCCAAAGGGCTCAGCCGGAAGTTGTTGGGTCGGTGGCGGTGCCACTTCAGCCAGCCTGAGCAGAATCTGCCACGAGTCACTTTTTATAGCCTTGCTGAGGATTTCTGTCCCTTGTGGTGTTTGTTTGTGCTGTGGTCTCAGTCCCGTAGCTTCTAACTTGGGGTGGGCATTTCAGGTACACACAAGGAAGTAGAGAACTTGGTCCCTGGCTCTGTGTCCACTAGGATGATCACTTTTGAAGTTGTTTAGAGAGGCCCATCTTGGGCTTCTTGGAGGTCCCTTGTCACGGTCTTCTAAGGGCAATATAGAGGTCAGCAGGGATGGAAAAAGCCAGTTACTTCCCATGTGTCAGGCCAAGCTCAAGTTTGCAGAGTCTCCAAAAACAATCCCTGAAGCAAGTGTTTCCAGTCCATCGGGGAGGGTGGGCAGGAGGAATTCCAAGGGACAGCTGCAGGGTGGAAACTGCCCATGGAAAAGCCAGAGACAAGAGTGACCTAGGGTTGGGTGCTGTGGCCAGACACTTGGTTGGCTTCCCCGTGGGAACTAGAGACTGTTATAGATGGCCATGGTGGTTGACGTTGGGCACTGTGACCAGAGCATGCCTTCAAAGCATGACTTCAGCAGGTGTCCCTGCATGGGTCCCTTTCAGTTCATGGCAACTGAGCAGGTGGCTTTCAGAAGAACCAGGACAGGCCCAGTATCCTATAGAAGACCCTACTTCAAACACCCAGCCTCTGCTGGCTGCAAGGGTGACCAATAATAACCCATATCTTTTTGCCATGGTGGTTGGTTCATAAGTAGGTACCCAATCAATTCTTTGTTTTTAAGACAGAATTTCTCAGTGTATCTCTGGCTGTTATTGGAACTCACTCTGTAAAACAAGCTGACCTTGAATTGAGATCTACCTGCCTCTGCCTCCCTCATTCTGGGATTAAAGATGCGCTCCATCACCACCTGGCTACCTCACCAAATTTTGGTTAATAATAGTCATTCTTAGAACTTAGTTCATACCTATGAAAAGAAGGATGCTCCCTCTTTATGGAGCCTTAAGCAGAGACACACGGCTGGGATCACTACATGGGGGACATCATAGAGACAGTACACACTGGAGAATGTGGGGACACTGAAGAGAGAAGATACAAATGATAACATTTGCACCCAGTCCCACTCAGATCCTCACTTTCCATTGAGGGGAGTGAATTAATTACTTCTCTTATTGATGTGACAAAATACTCTTAAAAGCAACTTAAGGGGAGAGAGTTTATTTTGGCCTACGGTTTTAATAAATCATAGCAGGGAAGGAAGGGTAGACTTCATGGTGTTAGAATGTGGTGGCTCTCATACTTTGGCAGATCAGGATACAGGAACCTGGACTAGAAGCCTCAAATCAGAGCTGGGCCATTGCCCTCAAAGACCCACACGTAGTGACCTAACTCCATCATCATCTGTGCCTACAGCCTCTAAGTTTCCACAAATTCAATAAACAGCATCACCAGCTGCCACCAGGTGTTCAAACCCCAGGGCCATGTCACATTCCAACCATAACCCAGAAAGACAATCACTTCATTCTTATTTTATTAAGATTTATTTTTATTTTCAAGTGTGTGTCTGTACAGGTGCCCATAGTTGTCAGAAGAGGGCAGCAGATCTCCTGGAGCTGGAATTAGAGGTGTTTGTGTGTGAGACTCTCAATATGAGTGCTGGGAAACAAACTCAGGTCCTCTGTAAGAGCAGCAAGAGCCCTTAACCACTGAGCCATCTCTCCACATTCATATATATATTATAAAAAGCCACGTGGTGGTTCACACTTATTCTAGTAGAGGAGGAGGCCTGGAGCTCACCGGCTAGCAGTCTGCTTAGCTGATAGGCTCCAGGTCAGTGAGAGCCTCTACCTCAAAAGACAAGGTAGACAGAAGCTGTGATCACTGTGATAAACATGGTGACACTAACTTGGGAGGAAAAGGTTTATCTCATCCTACAGCTCACAGTCCATCATGAAGAAAAGTCGGGCATTAAAGGTAGAAACCCGGAAGCAGAAGCTGAAGCTGAGGCAATGAAGGCATGCTTCTTATTGGTTCATTCCCCTTGACTTGCTCAGCCTGATTACTTATGATACCTAGGAGGGGCACTGTCCATGGAGTGCTCAATCATCAGTCATGGAAATGCATCACAGGCTTGCACACAACCTGGAGGGGGGATTTTTTCAACTAGGTTCCCTTCTGTCAGATGACTGACTCTAGGTTGTGTTGACACGAAACTTGTCAGCACAGTACCGTAGGGATGACAAGGAATCTGTCCTCTCTCTCTCTCTCTCTCTCTCTCTCTCTCTCTCTCTCTCTCTCTCTCTCTCTCTCTCTCACACACACACACACACACACACACACACAATCACATAACTAAATGTTTGGTGGGTTCAAATCCTAAGTGTGACTGAATTGCTCCTTTGGGCTGTTGTTGACAGCCTAAGAAAGCCAGAGTCAACCATTCTTTCTCTTCTTTGATTGATGCAAAAGACCAGTATCAAATACCACAGAGACAAGGAAAGCCTTGCCAGTCAGGGCCAAGGGAGGGTCTTTGTCACGGCTGACTCCCTCAGCCTGGCTCTCCATAAGTGGGCTGAGCCTGTGTACCATAAGTGGGGTACACAACATTCAGTTTTGCATCCTTGGGAGCATAGGTCCTCTGTGGGTGTGTGACCAGGTCAGATAAGCCCAGGAAGAAGCTATGGGTCTGGGAGGAGCATAGAGGGACATGCACAGGCAGGTTCACCTGTTTCTGCTGCAGGGAGCTGAAACCACTTCTCAGCACGCAGACCCACAGATGAGCCTTAGTTTCCTCTGGGCATGTCTGTGAGGGAGTTTCTAGATCTGCTCCACTGAGGTTTGGAAGACTCACTCTGGACATGGGCAGCACTGTTCTATGGATTGGAGGCCTAGACTGAAGAGAAAGTGAGTCGGGCACCAGCATCCATCTCTCCCTGCTTCCTGACTATGGACGTCATGTGACCAGTTACCTTATGGTCCTGCTGCCATGCCTTCCCATCGAGATGGACTGGACCTACGAACTGAGGCACAATAAATCCATCTTTCCTTGAATGGCTTGTTATTTCTGTCACTGCAACAAGGTCGTAACTAAGACAATGATGGAAGAAGAAGCTCCCTTTGTTAATTGAACTTGGGTCCCAAGAAGGCCATTTCCGGATTATTTTCCAAGCTGATGTGGACTGTCTCCTGCAGAGACACCCAGTCATCCATGCTTTCTTGATACAGAATCAGCCTGGATGACCTCCAGGAGGTGAAGAAATAAAGGAAATGTAGCATATACAGAGTGAGACATTAGTCATCAAGGAAGAAATTACATCATCACACAGAAATGGATGGAACTGGGGATCATGAGTCAGGCAAAGCAAGGAAGACTCAGAAAGACACAGATTCTCATATGAGGAACCTCGATGATCTGTGGATGATATTATAAATAAATATATATTATATATGGCATAAATTGAGTAATATGTTCAAAGTAAAATTAACACTTGAATAAAGTCATAAATTATGAAATTCATCATTTTGTACAACAAATATATGCTAATAATTTTTTGAGTTTTTTTTAAATATTTTTAGTTTTTTTGGTTTTTTTATGAGACAGGGTTTTTCTGTGTAACAGCCCTTGTGATCCTGGAACTTATTCTGTAGACCAGGTTTACCTGAAACTCAGAAGTTCACTTGCAGCTCCAGAGGCTTCAAGGTTGAGACAGCTCTGCATCTCCCCGTTCAGAGATGACATCTTTGAGGCATGGGGCTCTCTGGGGTCTTTTGTACTGGCTTCTTCTTGTCTGATGCTGTGATACAAAACACCATGACCAAAGCACCATAAGGAAAAACTATTCTGCCTTCCAGCTTGAGTGGTTTTAGTCACAGAAGCATGAGGCAGCTACCACATTGCATCCTCAGTCAGGGAGCAGAGGGACATACATCTCTTGCTGGTACTCAGCTCTCTTGCTCTTGTCTCTAGCTCAGGACCCCAGATCATGAGGTGTGTCCATGATCATCCTCAGTTTAACTTCTTTGGAAACTTCCTCACTGATGTGCCCAGAGGTATGTCTTCTAAGTGATTCTACATCTTGCCAAGTTGCTGGCCAATATTAACCATCACAATCATTTCTTTGGAAGTGAAGGGAAGGTGTAGAGGATCCAGCCAAATTGGCAAGTTGAAACTACACCCTGCACACTTACCCCATTAGGCTCTCAGTGCTGAGGAGGTTCTTAGCCACAGGTATTATTTGACCTTTATACCTGGCAGATCAGGATTCCCCTGGCAGATAGGTATACTCCAGAGAAACACATCACTGAATGCTGCTGTGTAGCCAGTCAGCTGTCCCCACAAGGATGAAAGATACTGTTTCCACTGCTGGGGACCTGCATGGAGATGTTGCAGCCGAGAAGTGACTGGCACAGAGAGCGGTGGCCAGCACCTCGCTCAGCCCTCTGCCCTCAAGGTATGCTTCTGCCAGGCCCACATCTGCAGTGGAAGCAGTTAGGAACTTGCTGGACTGCGCAGATGTTGCTGTGTAGGCCTTTCATGGGGGTCAGTTCTTCAAAAGATTGGCTTGGAAATTCTGAGAGTAGAACTGACCCTAGGCCTGGAAGAGCCTCACAAGGGTACAACCATGTGCTCATCCTCTGAGGCAAAGGCTCCAGGCACTGCCCCAGCTCAGGATCCCCCAGTCATGGGGCCACAAGTCCTGTCTTGTGTTTCTATCAGAACTTCCCAGTGGCCTGGAATGTGTTTCATCTCCTCACCTTGTTCTTAATTGTAAGAGGAGGATGTGTGTGTGTGTGTGGGGGGGTGTTGTTACTCCTTTGAGAATCTAAAGGGCTGGGAAGACTCTCTTCATTGCCTCCATCCACCTCTGGAAGGAGGTAACAAGCTT
>PVIH01002420.1:88308-190461 GCA_004025045.1 Sigmodon hispidus
AGGTGTGGGGGGGGAGGTGTGGGGGGGTGGGAGTGTGCATGTCTGAAAGGATGAAGACTGTACCCATGAGCCCAGTGAGAGGCAAGTAGAGTGTAGGATTCACCAGACTTACAGAAGGAGACATTATATGGATGTTGGAAATTGAACTCACTCAGGTCCTCTGCAAAGAGCAGCTGGTGCTCTTAACCACTAACCCATCTCTCCGGCCCCTTGATGATTCTTAAGTAAAACTCCCTTCCGTTTTACCATGGTAGCAGTCATCCCAACTCACTTTTCTCAAGTTCCCAACACCTCAACATGTTTCCACCCTTAAATCTTTCAGAAAGGATGGTGAAAAATCAAATATATTACCGTTTCATTCCAGGCCACTTGTCAGCTTCTAATAATCTTTGTTGCACTTCATGCAGACCATGAAGGGCTCTGGCTTCTGTAATTTCCAAGAAGGGATAAGAAACCCCAAGACAGAAAAGTACAATGGCCCAGAGACCTCAGGGTGAGGCCTCCTGGGGTCTCTGCCTCAGGGTCAGCTGCCTCAAGGGTTGAAAGTCTGCCCCACTGCCCATGGACCAGCAGGCAGGCTGAGGCTCTTCCTGCCTCTCTGGAGGGAGCTGCTGAGAGAGCAGGCAGCCCTGCTGCTGTTCTTTGAAGCTGGAGCTTCTCATCCCTCCCCCCCATCTGCCCCTCACCCCTGCTGCTCCTGAGAAAGGCCTGGTAGGGTCAGGAAGGGCTCAGCCTGGATGGTGGGAACGGAGCATAGCCGCTAGCTCCGCCCACCTGCTGCTTGCTGCAAGGCCACACAGCCCAAGACACTGTCACTGGCCAGTTTTGCAGAAGGTGTGAGAGTCTTCTAGAGAAGGTTGCCCAGCAGGTTAGCCGCCAGTCTGCAGAGGGTGGGTGATACCTGGCTCTGTGTGTCAGTCAGCTGCTTGAGGTTTCCAGGGTCGGTCTATCCATCCTGCATCCCGGATTCACAGCCCCGGCAGAATTGAGCCCGTGGCCATGAAAACAATATACTTCTGAGTAGCGCGACTGACTCGGCTTTGTTTTGGGAACTCCCCATCAATCATGATCATCCCTAGAGACCTTTGACTGGGGACTCGCTGGATACAGCTGCTCAGTCCTCAGCCTCTCCTTGGGCGGGGCCAGGCCTGGCTCAGGCTACAGAGCATAGACCAGCGATTCTCAGTCTGTGGGTTGCTATCCACTCGGGATTCGAAGAAGCCTCTCACAGGAGTCATCTAAGACCGCCTGAAAACACAGATATTTACACTGTGGTTCAGAACAGTGGCAAGATTACAGTTATAAAGTAGCAATGAAATAATTTTAAGATTGGGGGTCTCCACGGCATGAAGAACTGTATTAAGGGGTCACAGCATTGGGAAGATTGAGAATTACTGGCATAGCATAGCACATAGCCCTGCAGAACTCGTAATTTTTATTTTTTATTTATTATTTATTTATTTATTTATTTATTGCACTGGACTGAATTCAGAGCATCATGTATGCTAGGCAAGGACTCTGCCACTTAACTATAGCCCTAGACCATCAATGAAATACCCTATGACTCAGGACCCAAATCCTTAATAGGCACTGTCAAAGAAGTGGGGGAAGCTGATACTGGAAAAAGCTGGGTTCCTGAATTAGGTAAATCTGAAAGTGTGGGGGGGTGGGGCGGGGGGAGGTTGCAGAGGGATTGCAGGGATAGCTCTTAGGCTGCCTACTGCCTCAGACACTGGACCCAGAGAAGTGAGGAAATGTAGGGCCACGGGTGCTGAGAAGTAGCAGGACACTGGCCCCCTTCTGAGCCTCACATGTAGATTCTTTTGGAATTGGGATAGTAATCCCTTCCTGAGACCTCCATAAAGTACAAAATCTGCTGAACGACTGAGCCTGCTCAACGCCCCCTCTTCTCTTTCCCCTCCCCCTCCTTCCCTTCCCCTTTCTGTCCCTCCTCTTCCCTCCCCTGCCCAGCATCCAGGTCTCAACCTCATGGCCCTGAGCTCCACCCCATCAAAGAAGCTGCGGGAACTGCCATTTTCCAACAGCATTAAGTGTTGTATGAATTCTGGTTGTAATGAAAGAAACTCATAGCCAGATATTGGAGAAAGACTGAACTATCAGAGAGAGGAAACACCACAGTCAGATTTCACCCAGCCATCTTCCAGCTTCCTCAGCATCACTCCTGGTCCCTTCTAATTGCTGCTGTTTTCCCAAGCCTGCCTTAAATACCCTTCTCACCCAGCTGTATCCCATCCAGGTTAGGATTAAAGGCGGGAGCTACTTTATTTGGTAGTCAGCCTTGAACTCACAGAAAGATCTTTGTTTCTGGAGTTATGGGAGACTCCATATGTGACATTGGAGTTCAATGACACATATTTAATGTGTCATTGAAGCCCAGCTGTGTGGCCTTGTACTCACAGAGTACAGAACTCCTGGAGCTATGTGAGTACCACTGCTCTGTTATCCCTGGAACTCCCAGAGCTACCTCTGCCTAGTTTGACTGTGGGCTGATCTCTTGATATTCCAGGTTTTATTAAATATGTAGCATATCACCTCACATAACCCGATAGAACTTTATATCTATTGAAAGGCTGATAGTCCAGGGAAAGGAGCAGTTTTTTTTAAACTTTATTTATTTATTTATTTATTATTTATTTATTTGCCTTGGTGTTTGCCTGGAACTGGAACTACAGACAGTTGTTAGCTGCCATGTGGGTGCTGGGAATCGAACCCGGGTCCTCTGGAAGAGCAGACGGTGCTCTTAACCGCTGAGCCATCTCTCCAGCCCCCAAAGGAGCAGTTTTAAAACGAAAGTTTTGGTTTCAACCGAATGCATACTACCTTCACAACAGAGGTCAGAAAGTCCTGTGTAGAAACATTGAAAAGTAGAGATTATCTATCATCTATCATATATATCTTTTGCCTATCATCTATTATCTGTCTACTGTTAATCTAACATTTGTCTGTGTCTTTTAACTATCAATCATCTATCTGTCTACCATCTATATATCTATCATCTGTTTATCTACCCATCTCTATCACAGCTCACTACTTTCATGTGTAAAATCCTTTAGTTTTAGTGCACTTCTGGGTCAGGACATTTCTAACTCTAAAATATTTTCATCACCCCAGGAAGACACGCCCTAACTATTAACAGCCACTTCTAACGATTTTCCCCATGGCCCCTAGAAACTACAACTGTGCATTTTCTCTGTATGGACTTGCCAGCTCTGGACTCTTTATGTTAAAGAACTTATCCAACAGGAGCCTTTGTTACATCATTTTCTTCAGTTAGGGTGGTGTTTTCAAGGTCCCCCCACACTGTAGCACAAATCACTATTTCATTCCTTTTCATAGCTGAGAACTATTCTCTACCACATTATTTTACTCATCCGGTCATCAGTCAAAAAAAAACTTGTCTCAAAAATAAAGTTGTCAGAGTCCTGAGGAATGGCACCCTAGAAGTTGACCTTCACTCTCCAAATGCATGTAGATACTGTTGAAACAGGTGCTCACATATGAGGCATGAGCATACAGGGAAATGAGAACCGACTAAATAAAGTGAAAGCATCCTTGCCTCTCCCCACTTAGAAACTGAAGCCACAGAACATGTGAGAAGTTTACAAAGTCTCTTTCTAAAATAGTTACTTTCTATAAACACCTAGTTGTCATTTGACCTCTTCCTGACACTTTCTTCAGTTGTAAAGGAAGGAAATCACAGCCCTTGCCCAGGGTACCATAGTCTATGGAGACAAGAACCTCAGTGTATCATTCTGTACCTTGGATGTCACAAGACTATAGTGATTTAACTTATTGTTTCCTTCCAAAGCCCACTGCTAGGATTTATGCTCACAAAAGCCCAGCCATCTCCAAGTGACTCTCAAGATGCATGGCCAGACTCACATCTTTGGAGGAGGGGCTTTTCCTCATCTGCCTTAAAGAGCTGTGCTCTGGGGTGAGGACTGAGCACCCAAAGTGTGGGGAATGGTCCTTGACATGGAATCTGAGCTTGAGCCAAGCCTTCAGAACTGTGATTTATCTCTTCCCTTCAGCCTTTCTAGACCCAGGAACTGTTGCTGTGTCTGTTCCCTGGAACAGACCACAGAGCCCCAGGCAGGATTTGAAGTATGGTATATGCTGGCAACAGAGCAGATGATGCTTCTGAGAGTAACTGAGTGCTCCACTGACTGGCTGCTGCTGGAGGTGTGCAACAGAAGTCTGCAACAGATCACTTGGAGCAAGACCACTAAAGAATGTATATAGAGAAGGATCTCTTTCCTCTTACCCCAGACCATGAACATCAGCCATAAGCCCCACCCCAGAAGCAACTGGATGCTCCTTCAATTACTATTCTGCAAAGCTATTTTAGACATATATATATACATATATGAATATAATGCAGGGGGACACGAAGCATGTGCCTATGACAACATGCATAGGAAAGATAGATATGTAATCTACATAAATATATGTGATTTCTTCTATGGAAACATATAGGGTTTCTCTAAAGTAATGGAGTCAATAACACACAGACAGGTGTTGAATATGTTTTAAGGTGTGTTACTTTTGTTTAGGTTGCATGTGTTTAACTCTGTGGCACTGTGCTTGTCTGAAACATCTGATGGTCTAATAAAGAACTAAACAGGAAATAGTGAGGCAGGAGGAAGGATGGGCGGGGCTGATGGGCAGAGAACGTAAACAGAGGGAGAAATCTGGGAGGAGAGACAGGGAAGAAGGAGAGAGAAAGAGAAGGATGCGGGGTCACACCTGTCAGCCACAAAGCCAGCCATGGAGTAAGAGTGAAAGACAGAAGAACAAAGTAAAGTTAACAGATGTAAAAACAGGTAATAAGCCCAGAGGCAAAGGCAGATAGGTTTTTAAGAAAAGCTGTCAGTGAATAAGCCAAGCTAAGGCTGGGCATTTATAATTAAGAAAAAGCCTCTGTGTGTGATAAATTTGGGAGCTGGGTTGGTGGGATCCCCGAAAGAGTGAAGAGAAAAAACAACCAACATTTTGGTGTTCCAAATTGGGTTTGGAGTATAAAAAACAAAAACAAAACCAAAACAACAACAACAACAACACACACACACACACACACACACACAGAGCGCCTAGTAGCCAATGCTTGTGTCTGGCTATCAGGAGGACAGCATACCTTATGAGTAGGAAATCTTGCTCTTACCCATAAGGCATGGAGTGAGATAGCTCCAGAAAGTTGATTTCTACTTCCTTGGTCCTTCTTGCCTTGACAATTTCTTAGCAACAGTCAAGACAAGTGTCTTGGCAGCTTCCACTCACAACATGCACAATATAGGGCTTTTGTTATGTCACTGTTGAGGTGTCCTGGGTATAAGCGGCTAATGCTTGCATATATGCAATACATAAAACTTGTATATATAGAATATATAAAGATATACTTCCTAGCTGCAAACAATATGCACCAATATCTGGAATTCCTTCCAAATATCCCAGGGTTGAAGGGATGAGCAAGCAGGAGAGAAGGTAGCAGGGGCTAGCCCAGCATCCCAGAGCTGTGGGAATCATCATAAGCAGAAGGATACATTGTCTTAGTTCTGTTTCTGTTCCTGTGATTAACATACCCCCACAAAAAAGCAACTCAGAAAGAAAGGGTTCCTTTCAGCTCATAATACCACATTATAGCCATCATTGTGGGGAAGTTAAATCAGGAACTTCAAACAGCTAGTCACATCACATGGTCAAGAGCAGAGAGAATTGGCTACATTCATACTTGTTTGCTCATGCTCAGATGATTTCCCCACTCTTACAAGGTTCAAGATTCCTTGCCTAGGGATTGGTGACGCCCATAGAGGATAGGTCATCCCACATCCATTAACTTGATAATTCCCCACAGACATGTCTAAAGACCAATCTGATCTAGACAATTCCTCACTGAGACTTTTCCCAAGTCATTCTAGATTGTGTACTTGACAATCGTTAGTGTACATACTAAGATGTATTCACTGAACCCAAGAGGGTACACTGCATCCTTTTTATCTAGATCTCTGGGTCTCAATGACGGCAAAGGTTCCTGGTACCTGCATCAGTTTTACAAAATCATTTCTGCAACAGCCAGGAAGCAGCCAGAATTCAACAGAGACAAGCGCCTCTTCTACTGGCAACAGCCTCCATTAATTTGCAGAATGATTCAATCCCCCTTCTTATCCTCTAAAGACAAAGATCCATCAAAATCTTCCTGACAGCAGCCAGATGCCATATATTGGTTGTAAAAGATTTTCAAGGTCTCTGAGCCATTGAATGCCCTGTGAAAGTAAAATAAGTTGTGTACAAATAATTCAATCAGCTTGGGGAACTAGGGGTGGTGGTGGTGTGCTAAGCATGTTGCAGATGGTACCTCTGGGCGGTTTATTAAAGCCAGCTTCATAATTTAACAAAACCATCCTGGCATCCCACACAAAGGCCCCTGTTTGATCCCCTAACAACGCTGCTTAGTACTTCCTGAGGAACCGGGGTTTGGAGTCTGAGCTGTTTCCAGCATTAAGTAATCTATCATCAAAAGATACTTTCCATGCAGGTGCCCAACTCTGAGTCCTGGCTTGACCTCCGTGGTTGGATGTGTAGTAAGGGATTTTGCAAGGTCAGTGCTGGGTGTTGGGGGTTGAGGGACAGGTCACAGCTGGGGCCTACCCTCTAAGTGGTTTGTTTCTTCCTCTTGTCTCATCTTTTCTTCAACCATGTAATCTATCTGGGTAATTCCAGGAGCTGACAACCTCTCTCCCAGCTCAGGACTCAAATCCCAGTCACCACTGTGGTTATCAAAGTACCAGCTCAACCTGGTTCTGAGAGTGAACAAGGTCTATTCTGTCTTCTCAAGAGCAGGGATCTCTGCCCTGTCTGTTCAAGGGATTCATTTGCCCCTTTATTTTTTGGTGTGTGGAGTATATGTTTTAAAGCTTGCAGTAATTCAGGCTTATTGGACTGTACAGGGGGGATTCAAGCAGAGAGATGCTGAAACAAATATGCTAATGTGGGAATGTCTTTCTATATACTGTGAATATCATTCTTTAAATAAAGAAACTGTTTTGGCCATGGGGGGCACTGTAGGTAGGTGGGGAAATTGGAGTATAGGTAGAAGGAGGGTGGAATTGAGAGAGAGATTTGATCCAGCCGCCCAAGAAGAAGCATGTAAGAAACACAGGTGAGCCATGGGCCATGTGGCAGGACAGATTAATGCAAATGGTTGAATTAAGATGAAATATCTAGCTAGTAATGTGCCAAAGACATGGGCCAAACAGGATGAAATTAATGTAAGTGTCTGAGTCATTTTGGGGGGCCTAGGCAGCGGTGGGCGGCTAGGTGCTCTGAGACCTGAGGTCTCTGGGTCTGGACCTCTGGCCAGACAGGGCCAGAAACCACAAGCTACAATATATAGTGGTCCCTTGAGGGGACTGAGGTGTCCACCCCACCACCAGCATTGTCATATGGTCTCTGGTGTTTGTTCCAAAATCCAGCCCAACTGTGAGGAAAATGATAAGCAGGGAAACCCAACCTCCTTCCCTGCATGCATCAAGGCTCTTGTCTGAGGACACATGAAGAGGGACACACAGTCCAGGGTGAGAGAAGGCTGTGTGTACCTGGGACTCCTCAAAGGGGCCCTGGAGCATTAAAGCCTAGTAAAACGTGTCTGAATGGAAGAGAGAATGAAACGGACTGCCCCTCCCAACTCTAACAATATATACAAAGGAAGTGATAAGGGGAGGGTCTCAACATGGCACCAATGGTGGCTGTACCAGAAGTTACACCAGAGTAGCCATCTGGCATGGAAGCCCCACAGCTTCATTCAGACAGGAGATAGACAAAGATGCATGCTCAACCCCAGTTCTCTCAGAGTGACACTACTCTGCCACGGCCCCTGACCAGAAGTTTTGTATCCAAGTGTCCAGTGTTACCTTTCTCTGGGAGCTTCTACCTCCTTGAATATGCAGAACTCTAGCAATGGTGTCCCCAGATAAATACCAGCATTCACTGTAAGCTCTCTCTCCCCTTTGCTCTCTCTCTCTAGACAGTAGACAAGGTGGTATTGTTGCCTTTTCTTTCCTGATTATATAATTATAGCAAAATGTCACTGCAGGTATATCACAGGAGTCAATATACACAAAAGAACGAAAAGGCTTAGCTTCATTCACTCAGCTTAAAAGTTCTGAAAGCCCTATGGTGATGCTGGGCACTTTAGATCTCTCGGATTGGCAGAGATGGAAACGTTTAATTGTAGCAGGTGCCAGGGAAGGTCTATGAACCATGAATCAGATTCTTCAGTTCCCAGTGGGAGGGGTATAAGCCAGCATAAGCCCCTTCGAGGTCATTTTGTCGAGTAGGGATCAAGTCAAGATGTTCACAGCCTAGTGAGATCTCTGTGATGGTTAATACCATCAACTTGACAGGCTCTAAAATTTCCATGGAAACGAGCCTCTAGGCATATCTGTGAGGGAAATTCTAGACTGAGTGAAATGAGGTGAAAAGACCATCATGAATGTGGTAGCATTGTCATATGGACCAGTGTGCAGGGTGCAAAGGAGAAAGTGAAATGACCACCAGCATCTATCGCTCTGCTTCCTGACTGCTACGAGCATCTCTGTATCACCACAGTGAACTGAGCCCTCTGAAACCATGAGCCAACATAAACCTTCTTTTCCTTAAGTTGCTTCTTATCAGGCATTTTGTCACAGCAAAGGGATTAGTTACTAACACAGGTTTAGGTAAACAAACAAACCTGGGCCAATGTACCCACTGTCTCAAGCTACACCAGGAATTCAGCCCTTCAGGCAAGACTCAAATTAGGCTTCCTTTTTACTATGAGTTAAGCTTTTTCCCAAGCAACAAACAGTTGTCTCTTTTCCAGTCAGACTCCCAGAGAACAGGTGAACTTTTTCCGGTTAGGCAATTGATAGATTTCCAAAGTAATACATCCTGTTTTAGCAGAATACCTTTTGACTGTAGAATGTCCCCACCCTATCTATCTGTGTGAACTTTCCCACCTTGAGTCCCTATTTAACTGCTGGCTGAAAAATAAAGGATAAGATACTTTACTTGATCAGAAGGTTTTTGTCTTGCCCTCCATTCTTTTGTGTTCTTGTCTCCCATTTATCTCATCCCCAGTTTCAGGTCTATGGTGAAGACCCCCTGGCCAGGGCCGGTGAGTGTGGTAGTTTTTATAAGAATAGTTCCTATAGGCTCATACATTTGAATGCTTAGACATCAGGGTGTGGCATTTCATTTGTTCATTTGTTTTAATTATTTTTGTTTTGGTTTTTGAGACAGGGTTTCTCTGTGTACCCTTGGCTGTCCTGGAACTTGCACTGTAGACCAGGCTGTCCCCTCAGAGGTCCACTGCCTCTGCCTTCCAAGTGTGGCAATTTAAGGCATGCGAGACCACTGCCCAGCCTGAGTGGTACTATTTGAAAAGGATTAACAGACTGTGGCCTTGTTGGAGGAAGTGTGTTACTACAAGTGGGCTTAGAGGTTACAAAAGACCATATCAGACACCCTTTCCCCTCCTTCCTCACAAACACACCCTGACCTGGCTACTGATCTGGAACCATTCATGTCACTATGCTCCCTGCCATGATAGTTATGGACCAAGCCTCTGAAACTGTAAAGCAGCCCCCAGCTAAATGTTTTCTTTAGTAAGAGTTACCTTGGTCATGGTGTCTCTTCACAGCCTCAGACCAGTGACTGAGACAGTGATGCAAAGGAGGCATGGGAGAGAGTAACCATGCCTGATTCCTTTGCTTCTCTCCATGTTTCACTTTCATAAAAAGTAGCAAACAGAGGGACCCAGGCTGGCATAAACTCTAACTCTTCCTCCATGGCAAATGTATAGAAACAGAAGGTCTGTGGAGCCCTGCCTACTGCCTTTCCTTGAATCTTCATTGAATCAGAAGCATGGATCAAAAGTATTTATGTATCTATTCTTCAAGAAAAGCCGTGGTCAGGGAGCTGGGGAGATGGCTCAGGGACTAAGTACTTTCTGTGCAAGCATGAGGACCTGAGTTCAAATCCCCAGAGTCCACATAAAAACAATGACAACAAAGTAAGTGTGGCTGTGAGCATGTGCAATTCTATCACTGAGAGGGCCGATCCCAAGGGCTCAATGCCCAGCCAGTCCATGAGTTCAAGCTCCAGGTTCAGTGAGAGACTCTGTCTCAAAAGACCTTCTCAATCTGAGAAGCTTCTTCTTGCAGTAGATGGAAATGAACAGAGACCTGTAACAGGACAATGTGCAGAGAGTGAGAGACTTTTGGGCACTGAGCCCTAAGCGAGATGTCTTCATCAAACCCCTCTAAAGTTCCAGGGATCAGAAGCTCAAAAGATTGCAAAAGCTGGAGGTAATGGATGGCTCCAGGAAACAGTATCTTACAGACATAATAGAATGCTTATCTAAGCTTATCTAAGCTCAGAGATTGTGGCAGTATGTGCATGACCTGCACAGCTTTAAAACATACAGATTCCAGCACCAAGAGGAGGATGTAGATACATGGGGTTCCAGCCCTAACCAAAAAGCTATTTGCAATAGATATCTGCTGGGAAGGGGGATATCAATTTTCTCTAATGGAGTATTAATGGGTTTGTTAACCACATCCCAGGGCAGGCCCATGCACAAAAGTAGTTGGCCAACACAAAACTAACTCATTGGTTGTCTTAGTTCGGGTCTCTATTGCTTCAATGAAACATCATGACCAAAAAGCAGGAGAAGAAGGGAAGGCTCTATTTGGTTCACATTTCCATATTGTAGCTCATCACCGAAGGAAGCCAGGACAGGAACTCAAACAGGGCAGGAACCTGGAGTCAGAAGCTGACGCAGAACCCATGGAGGGTGCTGCTTACTGGGTGCTTCCCACAGTCTTCCGTTCACAACCTGTTTTCTTGTAGAACCCAGGCCCACCAGCCCAGGAGTAACACCACCCACAATGGGCTGGGCCCTCCCCCATCAATTACTAATTAAGAAAATCCTCTACAGGCTTGCCTACAGCCAGCTCCTGTGGAAGCATTTTCTCAATTGAGGCTTAAATAACTTTGGCTTGTGTCAAGTTGATAGAAAATTAGCCAGGTTTTACTGTTTTCCTGAGGACTTTTAGCCTCCCCCCACCCCCACCCCCCCTCCCCCACCCCTCACTTTCCTGTGGTCTTTATTTGATTTTCATTTTTGTGAGTTCTTTTTTGGTTTGTCTTGGGTTTTTTTGAAAGGGAAGAGAATAAAGTTAGGTGTGTAGGGAAGTGGAATCCGAGAGAAGACAGAGGAGGGGAAAACCATCAAAATCTACTGCATGAAATAAATTTTAATTAGGGGGCTGGAGAGATGGCTCAGCGGTTAAGATCACTGACTGCTCTTCCAGAGGACCGGGGTTCAATTCCCAGCACCCACATGGCAGCTCACAACTGTCTGTAGTTCCAGTTCCAGGCAAACACCAAGGAAAATAAATACATAAATAAAGTTTAAAAAATAAAATAAAAAAATAAATTTTAATTAGAAAGATTAATAGAGGAATAACACCTGATATTAACCTCTGGCCACATATGCACAGAGGAATGCAATCCTCTCCCCACACACATGTGGTACATGCACACTCAGAAATATGTGGACAAATTTAGGAACTTTGTATTAATATAATGCAATTTTTATTAGTTTGAGTAAGCAAGCAAAACCATGTGTGTTCACCTAAATGTATCCTTGTGGGCTAACCAAATAAAATATACAGCATAATTATTTTGTTAGCAAGGGCTTAAAAAATTCTTAGGAATTTAAATAATTAGCAGCTAGATTGGGGAAAGCAAAGAAACTAGCTGCTAGTTAATGAGTTAATGAATCAGAATGACCTTTCACCTGGAAGAGAATTAAAGATAATGCTTTCTTGGGGGATGGGATTTGCATTGAAACAAAGTCTCACCCAGGCTGGCCTAGGAAATGCAGTCCTCCAGCCTCAGTTTCAGGAGTACTGAGATGACAGGTGGTGTGGCCACCTTGCCTGGCTTCGAAGATGCTTGTTTTCCTAGAACAGACTGGAAACTGCTGAGCGACAGGACTGAGCCTGGAAGAGAAATGGGGACACACCCCGAGATGAGCTTGGAACCGCATACAGAAACAATCTGCAGATAGCTACTTTTCCCTATAGGCAATGCCAAAGCTCTGGGCCCATTACCGGATACCCACAAGTATGTTTGCAGACTCCGCAGGGCTGCTTGGGACCAACTTGATGGTGTGCATTCTCAAGGTCACATACAGGTAGAGAAAAGAGACTGACCTCTGCTCCAGGTAGGCACGCCTCCCTCCTCCCTGCAGAACCAAGCCTGGCCTTTATTTCGGGTGCTCTTTGATAAGTAAAGTCCCCTCTGATTTCTTTGCATTTTTTCCTAGCAGATTCCGCACGCTGAGAGAGCCTTTTACATTATTAATAAAAGTTTTGAGTTCGGTTACTTTGCTGTGGAAAATGAAAGGCTCTCTTTGGGGGCCTTTGAAATGCCAGCGTTACACACCTCCCATTAAGGCACTTAGAGACCGAACACCCAGAGGGTTGAAAAAGCGGGGCCGCCCACGGAATCCAGAATTGTGTCTGCTGCTGGGGGAAGAGCGTGGCAGACACTGGCGACAGCTCTACATTTGGCGGCGTAATTAAAAGTTTACCTTCTTTAGTCTGTTGCCATGGGGACGATGTTTGGTTGCCGGTCTGAAATCATAAAGGGCGGCCGGAGATCTATTGAGGACAGCAAAGGTGACTTGGGAAAAGGACTTTTGAGATCCTGTGGCTTGAATGGAGCAGGTAGAGAGACCACGAAGAAGACAGACAAAAGTCAGAAAAGGCCTGAATCTGAGTTATTTTGCTCACAGACAAGTTAGGAGCAATTCTGTTGGGAGAATCAGCCTTGTCGCCAATGTTTCTTTCCTTTCTTTTTTTTTTTTTTTTTTTAAAAAAAACTTTATTTTTATTTATTTATTTGCCTTGGTGTTTTGCCTGGAACTGGAACTACAGACAGTTGTTAGCTGCCATGTGGGTGCTGGGAATCGAACCCTGGTCCTCTGGAAGAGCAGACGGTGCTCTTAACCGCTGAGCCATCTCTCCAGCCCCTCCTTTCTCTTTTTAAAAACGTTTATCTATCTATCTATCTGTCATTTTGAGGCGCTCATAAAAATATTTTTTTGTTTGTTTAAGACTCGTGGTTCAGGCTGGCTTCTTAACTCACTATGTAGCCAAGGATGACACTGACCTTCTGAGCCTCCTGCCTCCAGCTCCCAAGTGCTGGGATAACAGGTATATGTCCCCATGCCTCGTTTATGAAGCAAGCGGAGAACATGGTTGGAAGACTCACCAAATTTCCTGGGGTCTCACCCCTAGTGGCTCACTTTCTTCAATTAGACCCTGCTTTTTTTAATTTTACATTCACAAATATCTTTTATTAAAAATAATAATTTTCCAAACAAAAAGTATAAGTAGTTGTGTTCTTTTGCATCTAAAAAATAATTAAATTTTAATTATTTACTTGTAATTTGAGTATTTTAAATAATATTTTAATTTTTGAGAATTTTATTCAGTGTATTTGACCACATTCACCCCATTTTGACCAACTCTTCCCATGCTCTCTCTCTCCACCACCTCTCCCTACCCAGTCAAGTTTAAATTTTCTTCTATTTTTGCTTTTGCTTTGTCTTTGTTTGTTTTCTCCACATCTAATGTCGTTTGTTCTTCCACATCTACTCTTGGGAGTAGAGCCTGCCCTGGAGTGTGATCAACCTTCCAAGGGGTTCTGTTGTCAATAGGCAGAGCTGATTTCCTCTCTGTCTGTAGGAATCAAATGCCAATAACTCCTTGACAATGGGCGGGACTTTTGTCTGGTTTGAGCTTGCAAACTCTCGTGCACGCTGTCCTATCTGCTGAGAGTTCAATTGTGCAGCTGCCCTGTGTCCTGAGACATTATGCTCCTGAAGCCATTCACTACCTCTAGCTCATACAATCTTTTCACCTCTTTTACTAAGATGCTCCCTCAACCTTCAAGCGCGTGTGTGCGTGCGTGTGTGTGTGTGTGTGTGTGTGTGTGTGTGTGTGTGTGTATCTCATTTAGGGCTGAGCCATTCACAATTTCTTATTCCCTGTCATCTGACCACTGTGACAATTTCATTCATAAGCATAATGCCTATTTTCCCTCTTTTCTCTTCCTCAACAGTCTCTTTCTCAAATTCATATCCATTTATTTCATTCTGTGACATTGAGTTTAACCAGGGCTGTCTATGTGACCAGGGGTTTGGAACAACCTGACAGGCTTAACAGTAGGTATACACAACCAAAGACAATGACTCTCCTTTCCTTATAATCTATCAATGGCCTATAGTTCCACAGTGGGTGTTCCTCCTGGTACTCATCTGGATATAATTATACCCACTTGGCAAGACAGGGAGACATGTTGTAGAATGTCTGTTGACCTTCACAGCCTGGTGCCAGGAGGAGGCAAGTTTAAACTTGGATTGAGCATGGCTAACTCCTTCTTGGGCCCTGCAAATCCCAGCCTCTTGAATCAAGTGCTTGAAGATGGGCTTGGCTAACACCAGGTGCAGAAAACATTAGAATCTTTTATAGGGTGCCCTTGGGGGCAAGCAGAACCTACTTGATGTGCAAGGTGGGTGTTGTTAATATTCTGAGCCAATTAGAGAAAATTATAGACTTTTACTCAATTGGACAGTCAGAGATTCTCCCAGGAGTCTTTAATCATCCTATAAATCACCAAATGGATGGCAGAAAGCTTGCTGGGGTGTTGACTGCACACTGCTTCTGTGTGTTAGGCTCACCATTTCTTCAATTATGACTGAAGAAGTGACTAGCATGTGCAATTCCCTTGAACTTGGCCTCATTCAGGAGCACTCTAACTTTAAACCTACTTCCTCAAAGGCTACCCCACTTCAAGAGACACAGTTTTCACACATCCCTGTTACTCTGGAGACCAGCCTATGGAGACTCAGCTCATCTCTTTTCAGGCCAGCAAATAGATGCTGTCAGATATCCAGATTCCCTGTTGTGTGACAAATTTTTTCCTGGGGAGATGCAACATGCACAAATCTGTTCACCCCAGAAAGGGGACCCACAACAAATCAAAGTAATGAGCCTGGTAAACTGACGAGTTACTACTGGGGTTCCTTTTGGGAGTATGGGTGAGGGGCCACTTTACAGGAGCAGGAATTCCATAAATACCTGCATCACATTATCAAAAAATCCACCCCAAAAGCTGCAATCATGAAGCTCTGTGGTGTCATGGAATATTATTTTAACTAGCCAAAAATGTGTTACATTTGTTTATGCTGTGGAATATTACTTCAACTATGTGAAGGTGTGTTACATTTGTTTGTGCTGCATTTGTTTGATTAGATAAAGATGTGTTGCATCTGTTTCACCTTGCCTGCCTAAGATACCTGATTAGTTTAATAAAGAGCTGAAGGGCCAATAGCTAGGTAGGAGAGGGAGAGGCGGGGATGGCAGGCAGAGAGAATAAGTAGGATGAGAAATTGGGTTGGGGGGGAAATTAAGGGAGAAAGAGAGGGACACAGGGACACACCTGGAGCCAGAAGCCAGACAGACATGAGACAGCAGAAAAGTATGGGTGGGGCTACCAAACTAAGAAAACATCTGAGAACATCTCAAAGCAGGGCAGAGACACCACAGAGATGGGATGGACACATGACAATGAGATGGCAGCAGACACAGAGGAAAGAAACTGAAATGCTGCTCTGAGAAAAGGTATTGAGCAGATGGCTGAACAAGATGGGTTGAGTTCAGATGAAGAAGTTAGCAAATTATATGCCTGGGCCCTAGGTTGATCAGCATAAAAATAATACAAGCAGCTGTGTGATTATTTGAGCCTAAGCGGCAATGGGGCTGAAAGTGAGCCAAACCTCTGGTCTAGACCTGAAAGTCTGCGCCAGAAACCTAATGCAACATTCAGCTTCTCTTTAGCACCTAGATTTTTCTGACAGAGTCTAAAGACTCCCAGATAAGCTTTCTAGAAAAATGCCATCTTCAACACTCTCTAAAAGCCTTCAGCTCCATGCCTGGTGAAGTTTTAATTGTTAAGATACAATTTGATGGTGCTAGGTTCCCCCATTTGTAAAAGAAACTGGAGCTCTGGGTCTCTATATGAAATTCCTTAATTTAAAGTATTGGCAAAGGAAAGAGACTGGAGACAAAGTAAAATAACATGTGGGCTGGAGAGAAGAATGACCCAGGACTGCCCCTTCCAATTTCCTGTGCTGCTTTCTACCAATGCTATTATGTAGTCCAGCTAGCACTGGAGTCCAGGACAAGGACTGCATGGAGGAGGAGGTGGGGGAGGAGGGGGGAAGGGGGAAGGTCTCACTAAATTGTCCAGGCTGGCCCCCTTCAGCTCTGACTGTAGCTCTGTCTGTTACCTTGAACTTGTAACCATCCTGTCTCAGTCTCCCAAGTGCTGGAATTATAGGCCTGCACTGCCATGTCTAACAAGCATATATCTGCCTTTAGAACACATATTACAGCAGTGAATGGTGGGTGATCACACATGACATTGGGTCCCTTTTCTGGAAGGGTGTCCCTACCCTCGATATAGGACCCTGAGAGAACTTCTCTGTTCAGTCTCATTACTATCCTGGGCACAATGGACCATATGACCCCAGAAGGGTAATTCAAAAAGAGAGGAACTTTTTTTAAAGCAGAATCCCATATTTTAATACCTTATAAAGTCTTTTTTTTTTTAGTCTCCCAACTCTCAAACACATCATAAATAGCTACCCACGGGGACAAAACAGGCCAGCCCTGGGTGTTCCTGAATGGCCATGTATAGGTTAACCATGGGCTGGCAATTTTATTCTATCCACTGGGATAGACTGCAATGTGAGCTTTGCATATTATGAAATGTCTAGGTGAGGTGTATAAAACTGTGGTGACTCTGAGCATATGGCTATGTCATGTCCCTTAGCTAAAAGGCTTCATACTTTCATTGCCCCATTAAGAAGAGTGCATATCTCTCTTGCCACATGCCCTGCCAACATTAATGAGCATAGTGCAGCCTCCAGGTCTGCCCTGGTGACCAGGTTTCAGTCTATGTCTTGATTCTGGATGTAGGTCTGTTCTACATTAGGCAGGGAGTTCTTACCTTGTCTCAGCATGCACCATCCCTGGGCATCCCATGAATAGCTGAAGTGACTCTCTATACTTAGCAAAGACCAGCACTTTGGAATTCGCTGGGCTCTATTTAGTCTCTACCTTCAGGAAGATTGATAGCCAGGGAGAGTGACAGTGAAACTTTGCCCTGGGGCCCATCCTATGTTCTGTAGGGCATTAAGCTGGATCTCTGATCTATATTCACTTGGAGTCAGCAACCTTGTCTCATATAAATGACATCCACACCTGAGACATCCTCACTCTGCTACACAGTCACTCTACATAGCTGTCAGAGTGCTTCTAGAAAGACCCCCCTGAAAAACCTTTAATCAGAATGGATGGCCCAGATGATCCAACATTTCAGAGCACCTCTGTTGCTGTTTCCTCTGATTTCTGCATCCAGAACAGCTTCAAGGTGACTTGCTGAGATGACCCAGTCTCACAGACTACTCCACTAAGGACTTGTCCATAATCCTAAATTTTCCTTGGGACCCAATAAGATTATTAGCATCCCTCAATCTGCAGGAAGCAGTCTATAGAACTACACCTGAATTCCTAAAAAATAGATTATGGATGTCTGTCTTTGTTTACAGTATTGGTTACAAGTTGTTTGTTATAGATAATGGTGAGAAAAAAAAAGCTATAACAATGGAGATTAGATTTGGGGTTCTTGTTTTAAAAAGGGGGATTGCTATAGGATTATGCTTTGTACACTGTAAATATTTGTCATTGTAAATAATGATTTAATAAAATGCTGATTGGTCAAGTAGCTAGACAGGAAGTAGAGGCAGGGCAAGCAGACTAGGAGAATTCTGGTAGTTGGAAGAGCAGAACAAGCAGGATGAGAATGCTGTATTGAGAAAAAAGGTACCAAGCCACGTGGCTAAGCATAAATAAAAATATGTGTTAAAGTATAAGAGTTAGCAAGTAATAAGCCTGAGCCATAACCAATCAGCCTGTAATTAATATAAACCTTTGTATGATTATTTAGGACTGCTGGTCCAGACTTTGGGGCTAGACTGGGACAGAAACTATCAGTTACACTTATTTTCCCTTTCCTTCACATTTTTCATTAGAATATAATTTTTCTTTTATGTTTTAAAAGAATGTATCTTAAGGGTTATTTTTTTATTGTTGTATGCATTTGTTTAGTTAGTTTAATTTGTTACTTGAGAATTTTATATATAACTACAATGTATTATAATCATATCTACTGCCCATTTTACCCTCCAACTGCTCCAAGGAACCTCCCAAGATGATTTCTTTACCACTTCATATCCTTTTTTTCTTTTTAAACAACTCATTGAGTTTAATTAGTGCTGGAACATAGACAACCTACTAATAGCTACACCCCCCAAAAAGAATGATTTTTTCCCCTCCAGAAGCCATCTACTGCAATAGTTTTCAGATTAGGGATGGGTCTTGTAAGTCCTTCCCCCATCTATGCTGGCTTTTTGACTGGCTTGATCTTGTGCAGGTAAGGACAGTTGCTGTGTGTCCCTAAGTGCAATGGCCATGTCAAGTCCAGAGAACAACATTTCACAACTTTCCTCCCCATCCACAAACTCTTCTTTTTTTCTTTAGTGATGGTCTCTTGGGGTCTTTCTGAAAGTGTCCTACTTTGGGCTGAGAGCTCCAACTCACTTAAAGGAATTTGATTTGATGAGAACTGAATTTTATGAAAGTGAAATATATATGTTATATATTATAATACATTATACATATTTTATACACGAGGTAGTTTTTATTAAAAGGGAAATTCAAAGAAGTTTGGGAAAATGTAAGCATCTTTGTTACACCTATCCCATCAGATGGGAGAACATTATCATTCCAGAAAGTTCCATTTTGCTCTTCACCAGCCAGTGTTCTCAGCCTTAACAGTCACCACTCTACTCTTGGACTTAATTTTAAAGAAGGAAACCAAACTGCATGTGTCACTTTGTCTCATCACTCTCCTGTAGCAGCGTCTCTGAGATTCATCCATGTTTAGTGAGTCCTGGAATTCTTCCCTCCGTCCTGCTGTGTCTTGTTTCATAAGCACCTAGAATCAGGTCCACTCAGCACTGGCTAGACACAGGTAGTCTATAGTTTGGGGCTACTGTGATTAACACTACTTGGAGCCAAGTTCATGAGTAATTCCATCCCACATACATTTTCTTACTTTCCTCAGATCTCCATCTAGGAACAGAGATGGTGGCTTATGGGGCAGGTATATACTCTCCTAGGACTTGGCAGGTGAATTCTCACAGTGACCTTTATAGGCTCATTTAACCCCTCCCTCATTCCTATGTGGAAGCTCCAATTCCAGCTGCCTCAGAAGGTCAGAGGACTTGGTGTGGCAGCTTTATAAAGATAAATAAGGTAAAATGTCAAGGTCACAGTGGCCCTGACAGGTGTCCTTTCAAGAAGACACCAGAACACAGACCAGAGGATCAGACACTGAGGACCTAGGAGAAAGGACCCTGTCTACAGGCTCATGAGGCACTCTGCAGGAAGCAGGCAAAGCCAGGCTCCTGCCCCCAGCCCCAGACACAGATGACTGTCTTTTGTCTCTAGGACTTAGTTGCAGGACTCTTTGCTGGCCACGCAGCAGTGAATCCCATTCCTGCTGTTGAGGTGAGGGCTTTGGCTGCCCTGTCTCAGTACTGTGTTTGCACATTTCCATTCACTTCAGCTTTGCTAGATGAGGGAGCATCTCAGAGTGGTTAGATTTTTTTTCTTACTTTCGGGATGTGTGTGTGTTAGCTAGATGATAAATAGATGGATTGAGAAACAGATAGATGATAGAAGAGATATTAGAAAATATATGATTGATAGATGGATATAAAATAGGCAAATGACAGATAGATGATTGATAGGTAGGTAGGTGATAGGGACTTCTGGTTTTTTAGTACTGAGACTGAATGTTGGCATCACACCTGCTAGGTAAGCAGGTAAGTACATTACCATTGAGCTACATTTCAGGTATACCACCGGGATTAGAGTCTGCAACCCCAGGCCTGGCTGGTGTGTGTGTGTGTGTGTGTGTGTGTGTGTGTGTGTGTGTGTGTGTGGTCTACTATGTCACCTTGGTGAGGGCCCCTAGGACATGGATATCATGGTAGGAGGCACCTCAATCCTATGCATCGACCCTAAAGCTGCTGCCCATTTCTGGTCCCAGAGCCCTACATCCTGCAGGCACTTTCTGTTTGTATGAAATATACTTCAAGTAAAACGATTCTATGGTTCATCCACACAGTGTCAGGCACCAGTATCTCACCCCTCTTCACAGCTGAGCCATGTTCCATTGTGTCCCAGACTATATTTGGCTGGTCCATTCTCAGTTGGTGGGACATGAGATGGTTCCTCCCTTTGGGGACTATGGAGAATATCACCTCTCTGTATTTATAGTTGACTTTTTCTAGTGACAGATAGGCTCAAGGAACATCTCAGGGGTCTCCTAGCCCAATCATGTGCCATGCCTTCCTACTCACGTACCTTTGCCTCTTTTGCCTCTTGGGGACAAAAGGTTCACTAGTCTGTAAATAGGTGACTATTCCCCTTTTTGAGTTGTCATGAGAGGAAATGAGGAAATGGACACGGGAGATGGCACCAGGCAGACTGACATGCAAGGCCATTGTTTTTCTGCCTGTTCAGAGCCTCACTGGGAAATCTCCATTTTCAAGGCTGTCCAGGCTCAGGGGGGCTGTTTAGAAAGTTGGAATATGTGCCCTCTAGGATGGGAGGGATTCAAGGCCTGAGATGGTAGGAACTTATAGTTCCTGACAGAGTTCCTCCTCAGAGACCTAGGTCTTCAACTGCTTGACTTACACACTATTGTTTCCCTCGTTCTGACCATAAGTCACTGGCCCATCAAAGACTGGCCGCGGTTATTTTGGGCTCATGGGCAGACAAAGGCTGGTGGAAAGGAAGATGTTAATGAAAGCTCAGTATCCTGTGTAGACATTTGTTGGGAAGAGAATGTCAAAACAATAGCACAAACCACCGGACACAGAGGGATCAGATTTACCTAAACCAGAGAACCACTTCCTGCTAGGCATGAGCATCCCAGACCCAAAATGGAAGCAGGGGTATTCTTTTCTCGACAAATATCACCAGGACATGAATTATCTGGAGATGGGCCCAACGCTTTGGAGTAGCACAGAGTCAGTGGTTTTTTTGAATGTTTGAAGCACACTCATGAGGGTATTCAGGGGACCCTCACTGACTCAGTATGTGACTTCTGTGACAAATAGTCACACAGAGCCCCTAGGCCCACACACCTCAAAGCAGGAAGTGTTCTGTCCCAGGTATGGGTGCAGGTTCATCATGTTCTGAGCTGTCTGTGTGTCCTACTTTTCTTTCTGTTGTGGTGGCAAAGCAGTGATCAAAACAATCTTGAGGAAGAAAGGGTTTATTTCCTTTTACAGCCTGTAGTACAATATAAAGGAAAATCAGGGCAAGAACTCAAGGCAGGAATCTGGAGGCAGGCGTTGCTACAGAGGCCATAGAGAAATGCTACTTACTGGCTTGATCAACTTTTCTTTCTTAAATTATTTATTTTATTTACTGTGCATTGGTAATTTGCCTGCATGTATGATTGTGTGTGAGTGTCAGATCTTGGAGTTACAGACAGTTGTTAGCTGCCACAGAGGTTCTGGGAATTGAACTTGGATCTTCTGGAGGAACAGTCAGTGTTCTAAACAGCTGAGCCATCTCCCCAGACCCCAGCCTGCTTTTTTCCCTCGTTTTTTAATATAAATTTTTTTTAAAAACTTTATTTATTTATTTATTTGCCTTGGTGTTTTGCCTGGAACTGGAACTACAGACAGTTGTTAGCTGCCATGTGGGTGCTGAGAATCGAACCCAGGTCCTCTGGAAGAGCAGATGGTGCTCTTAACCGCTGAGCCATCTCTCCAGCCCCATAAAATTTTAAAAACATACCCACCACTGTTCCTCCTCCCTCTCCTCTTCCCAGTCCTCCCTCAGCTTCCCCCCACCTCTCCTCCCATCCATTCTTCAGAGGGTAAGGACCCCTGGGTTGGGTGAGTGAATTTGGCATATCCAGTTGAGTTAGGACCACGCCCCTCCCCCAATATCAAGGCTGAGGGAAGTGTTCTTCTGTAGGGAATGGGTTAAAAGAAGCCAGTTCATGCACCAGGAATAAATTTTGGTCCCACTACCAGAGGGCCCATGAATTGCTCATGCCATTTGACTGTTATCCATACCAGAGCAGCTAGGTAACAGAGAAACCTAAGAGAGACATCCATGGACCCCTCTGGAAAGGAGACATAGATAAGATCTCCCGAGTAAAATAGAACCTTAGTAAAGAGGGGGCAGGGAAGGTGGGAGAAGCCCAGCCTGCTTTCTTAAATCTCCCAGAACCACCTGCACAGAGGTAGCACCTCCCACAGTGGGCTGCCCCCCCTCGATCATTAACTGAGAAAATGCCCCACCCAGATATGTCCACAGGCCAATTTGATGGGGGCATTTTCACAATTGAAATCTCATCTTCCTGGATGACCTTGGATCATGTCAAATTGACACAAAGTCCTAGCTCTCCCTCTGCTTAGACAGTTGACAGAAGATCCTGGCTGCTCTTTTATATTTCTCCGGAAAGCCTGGAGGTATTCTGTGTTCTGGCTATACAAACTTCCCACGGTGTGAGCATTTTCAGGCTGTACGCACAGGATGGTCATGTGATTACAGAGACCAGGGTCACAGAGGCTTCCGCAAGTTAGAAAAACATAGACACATGCCTTTGGTGCCAGTGAGAGAGGCTGGACTCCCCCCCTTTCCCTCTTGCCCCCCCAAAAAGCACAATTAACCTCAGGCATTTTGGTCTCAGACCTGTAAAAGCATGAACATTCTTGCCTCTTTATCAGTGTATCAGCAGAGGTTTCTGGGCAGGTCTCTGGGATGCTGGGGTTTCTGTGGTTCCACAGCCATATCCAAGCCCCAGGGAAGCTGCCCAACTTCTGCAGGGCTCTGATAGCTGTCTGTCTGCCTGTGGTACAGCCAGACAAGATAGGGAGGAAGCCGATGGGTCGTGCAGACAAGTGTGGAGGGAGTGCTGAAGCCTTTGATCGCATGGCTGGGGGACTTCACAGTGGTTCCACGAAGCTGTGCTGGGAGACAAAGGGAGGTGTGTGCAGGACAGGAAACAGGAAACCGAGGGGCAGGAGCGGTGGCTTTGAAGGGCTCCCGGCCTGGCGCTGTTGTGTGCCCTGGTCCTTATCTGCTTTCCAGGAAGACTGCCTGTTCTCACCCGCTTTGAGCTGGAAACGTGTGAATCCGGACTGTTAACTTTGGTGGGACCTAGAAGATCAGTCCTTACCTTCCCCCTGGTCACGTGAGGATGAACAGGAAGTGTTCTAGGTCCCCCGAGTCCTGGCATCCTACATCCCACCTCCCTTGATCTTTTCTTAACCGACAGCTGTTTTTCGACTGTATGTGCACTTCCGTTTCTGACTGGTAGGCATGCGGTAGATTGCACTCTGGTCCGTTGGCATCCATCTTTCTCTCTGCTAAAGCCACATTCTCAGGCAGGTACAGGTGGCCTGAGCTGCCCTTCAAGATGCTCAGTTTGTCACAAGAGCCTCGGGGTTAAGGCTGAAACCTCTCCATCTACTCCAAAGCAGGCGAGTCCCGTGTTGCACTCAAGGCACTTGTACGGAAGTTTCTGCTCTTTCTAGGCATGGGTAGGTTGGAGGAAGCACTGGGTAGTCTCTGAATCACAGAGGGTATGAAGGACAGGAGTCTCTGCATGCCTCAGGGACTTGTGGACGGAAAGTCCTTGTGGTCATTCTGTGCCCAAGAATCCTCAGACCATCATCCGTTTTCCACTTCTCCTGGCTTACTTTGCATTTATTCACAGGCAACCAGCCATGCCAGAGGTGTGCTGGAGGCTTCACAGAACCCAAGAGTTTTCTCTAACTTATAGACTCAACACCCCTGGCTCTGAGGCAGCCAGTGCTTGATGTGGGTTAAAGAGTTGAATAAAAGGGGCTCAGAGGTTAAGAACACTGACTCCTCTTCCAGAGGTCCTGAGTTCCAATCATTGCAATCACATGATGGTTCACAATCATCTATGATGAGATCTAGTACCCTCTTCTGTATACTGTATGCATAATAAGTAAATCAGACTTGAATAAAGACAGACTGATCTAGGGTGGACTCTTTCCATATCTGGGTTTCATCTGAGTTCTACAGGCCCCTCACTGTTAAGACTGGGGTATTAGCTTGGGGTCAGACCTGATGCTTAAGCTGGATTTTTAAAGCTCATTTTAAAATGCTTTTTAATTTTGTGTGTGTGTGTGTGTGTGTGTGTGTGTGTGTGTGTGTGTGTGTGCAGTAAGGCCGGAAGAGGAAGTCATATATGTTGCTGAGCTGCAGTTCCCTGTGGCTCTGAGCTACCCAGTGTGGGTGTTGGAGCTGAATAAGGATCCTCCTCTGCAAGAGCAGCAAGTGTTTTTTACCTACTGAGCCATCTCCAGCCCCAAGAAACTTGTATTTCAAAATATAATGTTGAATTTATGATCCCTTGTATAATTTTTTTTAAAGGAGAAAGAAAACCCATTCCCATTTGATTCTGAATAGTAACTGGCTAAGCATGATTCACTTTTGTGATTCCTCAGGTCCTTTTCTTAACATTGCAGAAAATCCCTTTAAATTCATATTATACAGAAGCACCCAGCTGAGCAAGTCAGTACATGCCTGCCATCCCAGCACATAGGGATAGTCAGGAGATCCAAGAGTCCATCTTTACTTGGAGTACATAAGGAGTCTGAGGCCATTCTGGGGGTACATAATGGCTTATTTCAAGATAAACAAACAAATAAAACAAACCCAGAAAAATTATTTACATTCTGGGCAGGCATGCTATTTGTTTTCAGGCATTTTGGATACACAGATTCCTACTTCTCACACCAGAAATGGGTGAAGATATTTCTTGCCATACTTTATGGACTAACAAAGCCAGCAACCAGGGAATGGAAAAAGAATAACAAAATGCTGGAGGAAGCTGAGGAGACCAAGTGTCTAGGGCTGTCTCTGGAGGGGAGAGTAGGTGAACCCCCCTCCATACCTCCATTGGCAGCAGAATTAGTGCCCATTGGTTGGTGTGTGCAGACTTCTTGATTACATTCGGGTTTGGAATGCCTGCACAGACCCGCCAGCCACCTTTCTCTCTCACATGTTCCCACAAGCTTCTCAGAATAACTGTGTCAGGTCCCTGGTGGAGCCAAGTTTCTGGAGTAATAGCCTTGGGTGACCTGGAAGAAAAGGAGAACACACACCGCCATACGGTCAGCAAAAATAATCCAGAAGTAGAGTGGACCAGCATACTCCAGTGGCCATGGTCCCTCCTGTAGGGATTTTCTAGAATTCATGACCATCTCGGGATGAGGAGATGATGTGGAAGGGAGACCCAGAAATGTCTTCATTTAGGGTTCTCTGTCCAAGTCACACGTGACCTGTTACACTCTTCTTTACAAGACTGCTGTTTCAGTTACTCAGGCTGGAATCACCTAACCTCTTTCTCATGTACTGAGTAATGTACAAGGTAGACTTTAATGTGAACCACCTTCAAGGTTCACTTTTATTTCTTATCTGTGCTAGGACTGTACCAGTATTCTGACCCCAAGTAACCCTCATTCTTATTTTGAGCATTATAAAGAGTAGGGCCCTCTGTCCCTGTGGTCACAAGGAGACCTGTGTTAACTGAGACACCTGTCTTTGACATGTACGTCCTGGATCATCTCAGGTTGCCACTGTTCCAGCCAACCACAGGTGCAGGGGGCATAGGCAAGATCAGTTTCCATTGGGTCTGATGGCTTTTGCTCATTTTTATGGACTACAGCTTGGGAACATAGATTAGCCCTGAATAGCAAAGGAGCCTGGGAAATGCAGACCATCTGTCTGCCAGGGAGGAGGAGGCAGATGAGTTTTGGTGAGCAATTGCCTCAGAAATGCCCCCACGTTGGGCAGACTCTGAGATTCTACTCCTCAAGTCCCCCTGCCTCCAATCTTGGCTGAGGCATCTGGCTCATACTTAGCCAACTGCAAGTTTTCTGATGTTGAGTGGCATTTGCCAGGACAGACTAAAGCAGATTACTTCTGTGGCAGCCGATGAAACCTTCCCAGTCCTCTTGCTGCAGTGACCCTAGGAGACAGGTTCTTTGTCTACCTCCACAGCCCTCTGCTGTTCACTGGCGCTCTCTCATAGCAGCAGACAAGCTGTTTGATTAAATGAGGCAAAGATGTTGCTGGAGTTGCAAGCAAAGAATGTCCACCCATAGGGCTGGATGCTGGGGGTTCCTGCTGACTCATCTGGATGATATGTTGTACCAATGGAGAGCTGCCTGGCGAATTCTGACATCTTTCCATGTGTCCTGTTCAAATAAATGCCTTCCTCTCTGAGTCTTTTGGAGAACAAGAAACAAAGCATGTGCAATTCATATATATATGAATGTGTGTGTGTATGTGTGTGTACATATATAGAGAGTACATATAAATGTACATATGTGCAGAGTATAATATATCTACATATATACACACACAAACACATACAGAGAGGGAGACAGAGACAGACAGATATTGCAACTGAACAGAAAGCATCTAACCAAAATAAGAATCTTCAGATGACTGGAAATTTGTTAGTCATGGAATTCTACTCCTGTGAGCAGGGTCGATTTTCTGTATTTTATTCTTACATATGTGTATGTACACCACATGTGTGCCAGTGGCATCGCAGGCCAGCAGAGACTGTTGGATTCCCTGGAGCTGGAGTGACAGGTGACAGGTGTTTGTGAGCCCTCATGTGGGTGCTGGGAACCCAGGTCCTCTGCAAGAACAGACATTGCTCTTATCTGCTGAACCAGTCTTCAGGCCCATGAAGCATTTTTTTTTTAAGTACAAATGCTACACCAATGTAAAGTAATTTTATTTGGAAACAAAGCCAATGGGAAAAAAAATGCAGGTTCAATTGGAATGTAAGTCACTGAAACAAAACAACCAAAATGCCAAAATCTGTCTGCTCTGAAGGAGAGTAACATCCTGTGGTCTACCAATTAGAGGTGGATAGTGGGTAGGGGAGAATACCATGCCAGCACACAGGTCCTCATGGGTCTGCCTAACTTGTAGACTTGAACTTTAAAACTATCAAAATTAAAGAACCAAGAAAGATCACGTCCATGTTTTGATTCTATTTTTTATATTTTGATAGGTTTATACATGAATATTGTATATAACTTTTATCTCCTCTCTCTCACTTCCAACTCCTCCCAAGTCCCTCTCTCCTCTTTCCTTCATCTTTTAAAATTATTATTGTATTATTAGATTAATAATTAATATAGACATATGCACACACAACTCACAGATTCCAGTTTTACTCATATGTTCTTATGTTTAAGGCTGACCACTTGGGATTAGATAACCTATCAGAGGCTTGTCCATGGAGAAGATTGATTTTTCCCCTCTTTCAGCAGCCATTATTTGTCCATAGCCCTTCGCCTAGGGGTGGGGCCTTGTAGAACATCCCCCATCCATGTTGGCACAGTGGCATTGACTTTCTGCTTTCCTTGAACGATGTGGGATCCTGTTAGTGGACGGCTTTGTTGCTTCATGGTGACTCCCAGCAAGGGAGGCTGGCTGTACCTGCAGGTCTTTAAACAACCCGCCTATCCATTCATCTATTGCTATCTCAGCCTGCATCTGCAATCCCCGGTGGGAGCTCTGTGAGGCACATTCTAGAAAGCATGGCTATGTACCTGAGCAATGAGGAGCCACTGTGATCCACAGAGAGAGATGTTAACTGAACACACCCCACCTCTCTTCTGCTTTTGGTCTCTTTTTTGTATGATTGAGAAGATTGCAAACCATATCTCCTGACTTCCGGCTTACATCATAGCTCCTTTTACCCAGTGTTCTCTAGGACTCTGTCCACAGGTCCAGGTAGAGGGCGGCCCCTGCAGTCTCAGTGGCTGGGAAGAACATGGTACAGATGGATCATAATTATTACCTGGAACCAAATTACTTTTAATGACTTGTGGTAGTTTCCCAGCCCAGTTCCAGCCCCCACCCACCAGTGAGGAAAGTTTAATGGCCCCAAGGATAGTTGGTAATCCTATAAGTATTAAAAACTACTTGACCAATGAAGAACAGGACACTTAAAAAGCATCAGTCGGGATAAACATCGGGGAGGGCACCAGGTTCTCATGCAGATCCAGGGAGCCATTATTAGAAGCAATGATATGAAATGAAAGGCAATTTTTGGCTGTCTGACAGGGAGGTTTTCCTGAGAGTGAAATCAACTAGCATGTGAAGTCTTGTTTTGAGGCAACATATGCGCTCCAAGCCTGACTCAGAAGAAGAGGTGGACATGTATGTCCCAGCAGAGTACAAGCCCAGACTCCTAGGGTCTTTTTCCCCTTCTGAGAATAGAGATGTTACCTTCTCTGCCTTTCCCCACCCTCAGGCCTGGCTCTTGACCCCTGGCTCCTGACCTCACATTTTTCTTAATCTTCTCATCTTGGTCATTTTTGTTCAGCCTGTCACATGTCAAAAAGACCAGCCAGTATTGGTAAGCCTTAGACATGATTTAGCCACTTTCCACCTTCAGAGCAGTCCATTTAGTTTGAAACTATATACCCAAAGTACTCAGTTTCCCAGACTTCCCTGAAGCAGAGAAAGTCTTGTGACCCTGGCCTGCTATTGAGGCTGCCCCTGCTGTGCCTTTGACCTTGGATTTTCACTGTTCTGCCCTGAGCATGGACGCACCTTCAGTCATCTTGCAGCCACAAGGACAAAGTCACCTATGCTTGCAGAAGAGGGAAGTGTCTGGTGTCCTAGACACAGGAATAGTACTTCCTGCAGGATGCTGTCGACATTAGAAAAATAAACCTTTTTCTGAGTCTTGCTGTCATAAGATTGTAGATGGTAATTGGATTTCTGCCTTGCATCTGAACCTAACTCTGTGAGAATAAGTCACTCCCCAAAATCTACTTTCAGATGGCCAGCCATCTTGTTTCTTGTACTATTTCACTAAGGACATATGCTGGTGAGCTGTATCACCAAATGCTCTTTCTCTGAAATATCAGCTGCAAGGCTGGGTCCCATCTGTCAGGCATCCTCAGGTGACATCTCTATGTATCAGGGCTTCAGCAGTGACAGAATAAGGAGAGATGTCTACACGGACTCTCTGTACACCATTCCTTCATGTTAGTATCCTTCCTTTGTGGAAAAAGAAGTCACAGTGATTCAGTTCCAAGGGCAGGTGACAATGTCTCTCTATTACTCGGTGAGAAAAACCAGAGAAGTGAAGTCTACTTACACCTTACAGCTCCAGGGTCCCTTTTAAGAAGTCTCTTCTCGGGGCTGGAGAGATGGCTCAGCGGTTAAGAGCACCATCTGCTCTTCCGGAGGACCCGGGTTCGATTCCCAGCACCCACATGGCAGCTAACAACTGTCTGTAGTTAAAGTTCCAGGCAAACACCAAGGGAAATAAATAAATAAATAAAGTTTTTTTTTTTTAAAAAAAGAAGTCTCTTCTCTGCACCTAAGCCTTCCTAGGTTTCCCCTGAGTATAACCTCAGAGACATTTATTGGGCCTTTAGTAATGCATTTGTTTGACATTTGTACTCTTTAAGTACCTACCCAGGCTGTGGTGTGACTTCTTGTCTATGGAGAAAGTCAGCTTTGGGGTGCTGTCTCGCACCCATTTCCCCTTACTTATGTCTTTCCCTTTTTGTCTGTGGATGGGAATATTTTAAAGGGATCAGAAGTGTGGTCCTTAGAGCCCTAGAGATTAGCCAGACTTCTCTGGCTTGCTTCCCGGCTGTATGACTGAAAGCAAACAGTTTGAGGAAGCCTGTTTCCTTGATAGGAAAGTTAGAACTGTGATGTGTGTTAAGTCTCTGCACCCTGCACAAGGCATGAAATTGTGCTTGAGATGGTGTCTGCCATCATTGTTAGCCCATCACCACCACCAACACTATTATCATTGTAACCACCATCACCATGGTTGCCAGCGTCAGCAGCGTCACCATCATGCGCATCAACACAATGATCATTATTGTCCTCACTGTAACAAACATCAGCATCATTATTAGCATCACAGCCATCACCATCAGCACTATTGACATCATTTTCATAATTGTTATCACTATGACCTTTGTCATCATCATTGTCACTATCATCATCACCGTGATCATTATCGTAATCATCGTGACAGTTATTACCATTATCAATCTTTATTGTCACTGTTATCACACCACCATCATCATCGCCATTATTATCACCATCATCACCCCCTCAATACCACTGTCTTCACTATCACCTTCATCACCATGACTACCATCAGCATCACCATTACCATCAGTGTCACCATCAGCACCACCATCACCACAGTTATCATCATCATGACACTTTACACTTGTAAATCTTTGCTTTCCTTCATACACATCTGATTTCTCTTTAAATAGTCCTCAGTAATGGGGCTCCATTGACAGTCAGTACCTTCCAGATCTAGTATTCAGAGTCAGGACAAACAGACATGAAGATTTTAGGAAACAAACCTCCTTAGGAAGCCTGGAGAGTGTTCAAAACGTTCCATCACAACTAAAAGCTCAGTCTTCCTGGGGAAAGAGGAAGAGCACAAGGATGCTGCCAGTGCTCGGGGGAGGGCAGATCATGGACAGCAGGGCAAGAATTTTATGTGGAGCTTAAGGCCAACTCTATGCTTGTCTCCATCAAGGCCCTTGGGCATCATTTATTGTAGGCCAACTTGACATTGGGTTTAGCTTTGGTGGGGTTTTAATTACTTGCCCAGGAATAAATAGACCAAGGTATTTCCAAGAATGTCTGTCAATATGGGTAGATTCCACCTTTCTACTTAGGATCAAAACCATCGAAGTACTTACACGTGAGATCTGCTTTGCTCGAGTGTGATGTGTACTGAGAGAGAACGCCAGAGCTTCTCAGCCAAGCCAGAGGGGCCAATGAACAAGAACTTCCCAAACTTTCCTTTACTGACTGTGAGCTATCAATGGCATAAAAGTGACATTTCTCTCCAGGTCCTCCACCGAGTGTGCATGGGGAGTACTGCTTTGCCTGCCAATTTGGTCACACAGTATTAATAAATTATGTCAGCATATCCTTAGATAATTTTAAAGCTTAGATGTTGTTTCCCAAGGGACACATGCTGCTGTGACCTTGAACAGGTTCCTTGGCCTGACAGTGTTCTCACCTCAGCAATGGACAGCATGGCAGGGCTGAGCTCACAAGGGCATGCATGGGTAGAGAATGATGCTATATGTTATAGCTCTTGGCGGACTTCTCATCACATAATTTAAAATGTAAACTGTGCTCAGTTTTATCTCTTAGAAGTCTCCTTCCAACCAGGGCTCTGTTACCTGCTTCACAGATGCTATCATTTATCCTCTGATGATGAGAATCCTGGACCCATCTCTCCCTGTCACCCTGACTCAGCTCCATCACGTCCCATGGGACAATAGCCCAAGCTGGTTTCTGCCCTTGTCTGAGCCTCAAAGGCTCGTTTTCTACCTAGGGGATGGGGCAGGTCTTGTCCCTACCATCTCCCATCATTGTTACAACAAAACTAAAGATATTATTGTGGTTGGGAGGGCTCATGTCTCTTATACTTCAACCACTCAGCTTGGTTCTCTGTTTGGAAACTTAACCCATGATCCAGCCCTTGTTGGCCCTGGCTTATACCCTCTGCCCTGCCCCCACACTGGTTCTTCCTGTTTAGATCCTAGCCATCTGCAGGCTTCTCTTCTAGGGCCACTTCCAGTGGTGTCCTATGTGTAAACAGAAGTTGCTTGCTCTGTGTTTTCCTGTGGCACCCACTGTTCACTGGCACTATGTTGGAGAGGTACATGTTGCTCACTCTCTTGTATAAGTAGACTGGTCTTCCAAATTCTAGCCAGAGTGTCTTGATCTGTTGTCTTTGAAAGTTTTTAAAATTATGTATGTGTAGTGGTATTCACTTCACCTATGACTTTGGGCTATCCTGGCCAAAAGAGGCAGTGCTTCCTTGCCTGTATGTATGACCCCTTATAAGATACAGAGACAGTGGTCTTGGATCCCTTCTTTGGTGTCATGGGGATATTGGACAGCCAGATGAAGGAGTTCCCAGGCAAAACAGAGATCAACTTTGGCTGTTCATTCCGTTCTGTTTCTTGCGAGTGTATCTCCCCAAATTATATCCTAATAAATTCCTATTACCCAATAAACAGACTCACATCGATTGTGCTAACATGTATATATGTGGTTGGGTGTGTGGGTGGGTGGATGCCCTTAGAGGTCAGAGGTGGAGTTGATGTTTTAGGGAGCTGGGAAACACCCAATGTGGTTACTTAGAACTGAACTTGGGTCCTCTAGAAGATCAGTTTAAGTTTTTAACCTCTGAGTCCTCTGTGTACCCCCAAGTGCCTAGTTATCACAGCCACATGCCATTTTGCCTGTGACACATGCCAGCATGCTACAAAACAAGCCATTTTCCTTACAGTGAACATTGTCTTCTGTGGCCAGCTGAGTCCCATACCAGCAAGCACTGAATACATGTGAATATACAACTTTCTTGTCCTAAGGAGGACAAGAATGAATGAACTCTTCCTTCCTGGATTTGAGTGGCTTCTAAATATCAAGGATGATGGAAGTGTGACGGCGTTATCAAATATGGTATCATTATCAAAGCTTGCCTTCTTTCTCAAACTCTTCTGGAAGGGAAAGCCAGCCCCATTGTTAGAATATTCATACATCTCCTTTCATAGGTCCACATTGTTGGTTTTGCATGTGAGAAGACACACACACACACTACCAGGGCTACAAGAGAGTTTATTCAGGAGAGCTGCCAGGTGGGTACAGGAGCAGAGGAACAGAAGAGAGACAGACTGCAACATGGCATCTTCTTTTAAGAGAGAGGGGTGGGCACAGGTTTACATAGCCACGCCTAGGGGTGTGCCCTCCATATGTGGCGTGTTCTGCTGGTGCCATGCTGGCTTCACCACGTGGCCACTACACACCAGGAATTTTTATTTCACACAACACCATGTTGGGTTCACCACGTGGAGTGTCAGGAATCCTTACATCTCACCCTTTTACGTTTATTATAAAAAGAAAACTGGGTTTATGTGGGGGGGGGGCAAGGGGAAAAATGGGTTGCACCAGAACAGGGCAGCAGATCTCAAGGCTGCGTCAAGCTGATTCAAAGGTGAAGTTTGTCTTTTCAGGGAACTGTATCTTCTGGTGGTTGGTCTGTTGGATTTTGCAGGTCATTTTCTGCAGTCTGGATGAGACTAAGGCATGGAATGATAAATTTTGATTTTCTGGAGCTTGGAAAATAAAACTATGAGTTAGTAAGAGAACCTTTGGAAGTGAAAATATAGTGAGTGTACTCTGCTAGGTCTGGGGATGGGAAGGGGTTAAAATGTCTCCTGTTTTTCGTTTACCCTTTGCAGAGGGTAAAATGGCTCCTGGTTCTTTTCTCTAGTCTTGGGGGTGGGAGTGGCAGGTCAACTGTTTTCCTATAGAAAGATGGCTTCTGGGTTTTTCCATTCTCCAGAAGCAGTGGCTGGAGGGCCTGGCCGGGGGTGAGGGGTGGGGTGGAATTGGTGGTGGAATACTTCGGAGTTTTTGCTGGTCACTATCTTGACTTTGGGTCTGAGAAGCAGGCTGGAACAGAAAACTCAGAGACAAAGAATTTTAGAGAAATGTGTCTAGTGACACAAGGATTCTGGATGTTTCACACTTGGTGCTCCACCTGGAGGCTGGAAAGTTAGAGCTGACAGGTTTAAGCAGATAGCAGGGTGAGCAGGCAGGCAGCTAGAGCGGCTGGCAGAGTCTGGATTCAGGCAAAATGTGACTAAGGGAAATGAAAGCTATTATTTTAGCTAAAAAAATCCCTTCCCAATATGGGTATGGAGCAGGTTGGCATGACCAAAAATGAGTGAGTGATAGGGACATCTCTGAAAATATAATTAAGTGGCAGCATCTGATGAGGCTGGAATTGTTTGCTTCTCACCCTGACAATGGAGAGGCTAGAAAGAAAGTGAGGTGAGACACCAAAGCTCCTGCAGGACCAAGTATGTGGTCCCAGTGTCCATGAGGAGATGGAACACCCTGATACCATTATGACTACCCAAGACTCCCTTTTTGGGATGACATGGTCAGGTTAGTGAAGCCTTGGCAGCACCAATTGCCCAGACCAGGCCTAGGAGATCAGCTGGGAGTGGTCTCTGTGTAATGTCTCCCTGCCACGTGAGCCTTGGGGACACTCAGACCAGCATTCCCTTGATGGTACCCAGGACAAGGCCTGAAGCACCTCTGTGAGGCTAGGCAAGAGCAAGACAGTAGCTGGGCTGGTCACACTTAAAGCAGGCATCAGGTTCTGCTTGCCACAGGAGGAAGCAAAGGAGCTGGTCAGACAGCTTTTGCCAGGAGGAGCTATCTTTTGATGTATTTTTCATCTTTCCTGTGATATACCTTAAAAGCCAGCACTAAGACTTCTGCCTGTGGAGTCTGCCTGTCGTCCCCTCTCAAGGTCTAAGTTTAGTTCTGATGTCCAGGTAGCTGTGGGTGAAAAATGGGTCATGAGAAGTTGCTTTTTCCTCAGTGCTCTTAGGGATCTAGTATACTCTAAGAGCGCATTTGTGAGGCATTCGAAAACCTGATGAACTTTATCTGCATGAGTTCTGGCCTGTTCCCAAACTCACCTTTGCTCTATAGCCCAATTTTCTACCTGAGAAAATTCTGACAGAGGAAACAGGGTGTAAACTTTCACTATCTTATCTATGGCAGCCGCTTCCCACAGAGGGAGAACTGGATTAGGATCTTTAGAGTGCGAGAATGAGCAACTGGTGGGGTAAATGTAGCTGCCACGTTTGGAGTTCCCGAAAAGGAAAAGGAAGAGTTGTAGATGAGCACTGAGATTTGAAATGTGGAGGTTCTAGAGAGGATCTGGTTATGTGGCTAGAAACAGATGGCAGAAGAACAGAAAGCCAGAAGAGAAAGTTTAGAGTTGAGATATGAAAAGAAATAGGAAAACTCTTAAGAACAGAGAGCTGGAAGAGAAAATTTAGAACTGAGACATGGAAAGACACAGGGAAACTCTTTTTAAGAACAACAAGCTGGGAGAGAAGGTTTAGAGCTGAGATATGAAAAGAAATAGGAAAAACTCTTTCTATCAGTATGATTGCAAAAGTTAGCTCCTGTAAAATATTGGGGTTAGTGAGCTGTTAGGCAGCTATTTTGAGTAATCTAAGGGGTAATTAGGCTATTTCTTTGTGAAAAACAGATAAGCATGGTGGTGTCTAGGTAAGGCAAAAGGCTAAGTGGCTTGAATCTCAAGCCCGCATTTGAGAAGTGAGAATGGAGAGAAATTTTTCTTCTGACTCATTCTCCATTATTGAAGCCCAGAGCAGGAGGAAACACACCACATCTGGATCATCACCCAGCCGAGTGGTCCCGAGGGGCAAAGAAACTCATCAGCTCTCAGAGTAGCCATTGGGGACAGTCTCCAAAACCATGCCAGCTATCCCTAGATACCCGTCAGCATCTGGAACGAGCTTCAGGGTTCAGCCCAAACCAATGCAAGCCACCCCTAAAAGCTCTCCAGTTCTCAGGAGCACACACCAAGCCCAACGCCAGCCACTACAGACACTCATCAGTGTCACAGTGGGCATCCAACACACTATCAATGGGATCTCGTCAGTACCTCATCCCAGGGCAGAACCCTGTGAACAAGTCCGTGGACAGGGCTCCAATAACAGGAAAGGCCAGCAATGAGTGTCAGGCAATAAGGAACAGCCGTTACTAGTGAAGATTGTGGCTGGTCCTCTGCGAGACCAGAGTCCTACCGGAAAGCCGGAGACAATAGTTCGCGTTTGCCGACTGGAATGGGAAAACTTACCATTTGAAGCTGGTGGTGTTCGCAAATACTGCAGTGGCGGGACAGATAGAAAGTGGCCTTGTAGTGAGCTCTGGATCAGGTTTTCCTAGTTTATGTGCATCTAAACTCAGGAGAGAGCCTATCCAAGTCACAGCACCAAATGTTGGTTTTGTGCATGAGAAGAGACACACACACACACTACCAGGGCCACACAAGAGTTTATTCCGGAGAGTTGCCAGGTGGGTGCAGGAGCAGAGAAACAGAAGCGAGGAGAGGCAGACTGCAACATGGGGTCTTCTTTTAAGAGAGAAGGTGGGGGGCTGGAGAGATGGCTCAGCGGTTAAGAGAACCGTCTGCTCGTCCAGAGGACCCGGGTTCGATTCCCAGCACCCACATGGCAGCTAACAACTGTCTGTAGTTCCAGTTCCAGGCAAACACCAAGGCAAATAAATAAATAAATAAAGTTTTAAAAAAAAAAAAGAGAGAGAGAGAGAGAAGGTGGGCATTGGTTTACATAGCCATGCCTAGGGGCGTGCCCTCCGTACGCAGATTCACCACATGGCCGCTGCATACCAGGAATTTTTATTTCACCCGATGCCACATTGGATTCACCACATGGAGTGTCAGGAATCCTTACATACATGGCCATAGCCGTGTAAGGATACCATCTTGAAAACACAGCCTCTGTCTCCTGTGGTTCAGCGTTGGCCACCACTAAGGAAGACACAGAATCAATGCCACTTCCTAGTAGAGCCATGTCTCACCAAGTTCCTGACTTGGAAACAAAGCTTTATGCCCAGTTTTGGGGTACAGTGGTAGATAATGAACGTAAGATCTCTACCTTGAGGACCTCATCCTCATGTTAACTGCTCCATTCCTTTCGAGGTTTCCTGCTTTTCTCACCACTGATCTCTGCCTTTTGTTGCCTCTAGAACTGGAGCAATGACTTCTACAGGGGTGCAGTGAGGGCCAAATTTAAGGGACCCCAGAAGTTATTAATAATGCTAAGTCATTTTATTCTTGAACAGACCTCTATGTTTGCCCTGAAGCCTTATGTTCCCCAGGTGATCTCTGAGAAGGAAGGGTTAGGGTTACATGCTTCCCCACACTTGATAGTGTACCCACAAAACATTCTTACCTTTATTATTTAAGCCCCTCCCCATTCCTTAAGGACATGAAGCTTCTAGAATGAATGTCTCAGGTATACCATGTCATGTCTGAATTCAAAGAGCATCTCCTGCTTGGGACTTCTTGAGTCAGGGTTGATAAACATACAGACAGATTTTGTGTGTGTGTGTGTGTGTGTGTGTGTGTGTGTGTGTGTGTGTGTGTTGATCAGCAGGAGGAACATGGTATTTCTCTGGTGTTCCCTTCTGTTAGTTGTGGAAAATTCCTGCTTTCTCTTCTTCTGGCTCCACCATCTGCTCCCATACAGACACACAGCACATCCAGGCTCTCTTCTTTCATGAGGGTATCAGGCTCTGCATCGTTCCCAGGTGGAGGTTTCTGTGTCTTCTCTCAGCTCCATTCACAGGCAAGCATTGAGGACAAGGCTGACATCGCTGTCTCCGAAAAGTAGGGCAGCTTTTGTTATCATCATGACCTCCCCAGAAGTGGGTCTGAGCCTCACAGTACGTGCTCACAGCCCTCTGGGCTATGCTGGAAGGTTAGCGAGGCACACGTTAGATCTGGGTCCCATTCAGAGGCAACAGACAGAGGTACAGGACGCATAAGCGACTTGAATGGCAAAGTTTGTTTGAACGCAGTTTCTGTTTTGAACTTGGCACCTTTGTGACAATTAAGCAGAGATTTCTGTAGACTTTCAACTGGCTATAAGCTGTGGCTAGATGAAGGTGGTCAGCGCTCAGCGATCAATGCTGGGACTCTAAATAAACAGCCTAGGAGCTGGAACACTGGGCTTGTCTGTCTCCCTCCATCTCTTTCTCCCTATTCTCCTTTCATTTCTTATTTCTTTCTCCCTTCCTTCCTTTCTTCTTTTCTTGTTTCTTTCTTTCTTTTTTGTGTGTAGGCTCTCACCCAGTAGCCCAGGCTAGCCTCAGACTCACAGCCACTCTCCTGCATCAGTTTCCCAGTCCTGGGATATTCTCATGTGAGGCAGTGTGCTTTTGGCTTCAGTCTCTACTCAGCACTCCCTAGACAAGTTGCTATACACACTTTGCCTCAGTTTCCACATCTGTACAAGTTATGGGACAACAGTTTCTCCCTTATAAGGAAAAGTCATGTGGTCTTCCAGACTTAATCTATGAGTGTAGTTTACAGTACCTGGCCCAGGGTAGTGATTTGCGGATTTAGTTTATATTAACTCCTCATTGTCTTTATAGTTTTGAAGCTCTCTGATGATTGGCTGTCTGCTCCCATTCTCATTTATTTCTGATGTCTATAAATACCACGGGCTGTTTATTCTGGCACTGGACCTGAGTCTAATAGTGTTGCTTGAAGGAGTTATCCTGTCATTGCTGGAAGGTTATAAAAAAATAACAGACAACAGACTTTGGTTTCTGTACTTTAAAATTAGGTTTTTATCTGGAGGAGAACACATAAGAAATGTAGTGACATGTATGTGATGATACCCTGAGGAAATCCATTATTTTGTATAGTAACCTGAGAAAATAAACTTTTAAACATTGTGTCATTATTGGACTAGAGAAGATGATGGGTGGGTGGAAAGATGGATCACCAATGGATGACGGAGTGATCGATTAGATAGACAATGGACAAAAAGACGGATGGACAGATAATGAATGGACCAATAAATATGGTAGATGGGTGGGTGGGTGGATATGTGAATAGACAATATATAGATGGATAGACAATGGGTAAATGGATTCATGGGCAATAAATGAATGAAGGAGGATGGTGAATGGATGGGTGGCTAGATGGATAAATGGATAGTTGGATGATACATGGATCTTATCTCAAGCTGATCTATAGCTACTGCAAGTGAATGAGGAGGAATTGCTAACTACTTCTTTGTCTAGTCCCACAGGTTTAAGAAAAGGGGTCTTATCTTCAAACTTTTCTTCCTAAAGGTTTTCAGTGTCCTTAAATCTTCCTCTGGGACCCAGAATTGGTAGCAAGCATGTGTATGTTTCATGCGGGGTCAGATAGGCAGAATGGGTAAATGCATTTATCCCATAAGATGGGTCAAGATCTGATGCAAAGAGGAAGGTCAGGGATTGTGTGTCTCCTCGGCCTGGCAATGCCTAGTGGTCAGCAGTCTGGCCTATAGCTCTAGGTAGCTGTGTGTAGAATTTGTGTGGTGGAGATTTCAAGAAGATTTTGTCTGGAGACAGACTGTCTAGTCTCAAATCAGTTCTGGATATACTATTTGGGTCACTTGGGACAAATTATCTCACCATCTACTGTCTTCATTTTGGTGTCTGTAAACTGGTCACAAGAAGGCCACTAAAATACTTGATAAACTAATAAAAAATATAAACAACAACAACAACAAAAGAGTTTGAGTGGAGGTGCCCAGTGTGAGTGGTAATGTGACTCCCCAAAGCCATAGATTATATCAAATGAAAACAGTACTGTAGTGGGCTAGCTCCCTATAATTGTTGGTCAGGAGGTTCCTGAGATACCTCCTAACACAGGCAATTGCTATTGCTTGCCCACCAGATGAGATAGCTAGACTCTACTGCTGAAGATGTCATTGTCCTTGATCTCAAGATATAGAGAAACTTTCTCAATGATGGCTAGCTTTCATAGCACCAAAAGGTATTGTGTAGGCTGTGGGGGAATATTGTCACCAGAAATCTTAGTCAACTGTGGACCCTGAGAGTAACAATACTGATCAAGTTAGACACAACTAACCCATTGGTGCAATAGTGGCAAATCTGTTATGGGGCCAACCAACAGTTTTCTGGTTGGATTTGTGGCCTGCTTTACAGGAGGAAGGAATTTATGTCTGGTACCCCAAACCTAGTCACAAACCCAAGGGGGAAGTCATACACCATAATGAGAAACCTACCGCTGTTGGCTTGCTAACTGGACAGGATGCACTCATCAAATGGCTTTGTGAATATTAGTGTTTGTACCCACAGATCATTACTGTAGTCATCTTGGGTCAGAGAAGCTTCTGCTTTTTTTTTTGGAGTGGACAGTGGTAAGTGCAGAGGCTTGTAACTAGTCAAAGGATTACGAACAAATGACTGGGGGCTGGAAAGATGGCTCAGTGATTAAGAGCACTGACTACTCTTCCAGAGGTCCTGAATTCAATTCCCAGCACCCAAATGGTGCCTCACAACAACCAATGAGATCTGGTGCCATCTTCTGGCCTGCAGGGACATATGCAGACAGAACACCGTATACATAGTAAATAAATAAATCTTTAAAAAAAATAAGAACAAATGATTGTTGAGTGTCCAGCCATATATACATTTATAGCTCACCTCAGAGATTCTAGGAGCATTGTGGAGGAAGAGGTGAGGAGACTGTAGAGCTGGAGGAGAGTAGGGGAGAAAAGAAGGGTAACTTCTGATTCTGACATAGCTGTTGTACTCTTAACTCAGTCTCTGTGATGAAGCATAAGATGGAGTCATCAACACCCCATCATAGAAAGTGAAAAGGCCTTGGGGGGGCCTGCTTTATACTGATTATTCATATACAGTTTATATACAGCCATTTTCTTTAGTGATGTAGCCACTGGTAAGGTGCCCATATTCCTGAAAACAAACCCTTAACCCATGATGCTGTCATCCTATAAGCAACCCTAATTAAACTCACTGGGTCACATATATAAAAAAAAAAAAGAGTCTTGAAAGTATGGGCTGGAGAGCTGGCTTTGCAGTTAAGAATACATACTGCTTCTGCAGAGAGCCAAGGTTCAGTTCCCAGCACCACATTAGATGGCTCACAACTGTGGGCAACTCAAGTTCCAGAGGATTCTGACACCCTCAGGCCTCCATAGGCACCTATTTGTATATAATGCAGTAAACTTATGCAGGCACATAGATATACACATAAATTAAAAAATACATTTAAAAAAGTATTTAAAGTAAAAGCAAGTTAGTTGGGAAGATCGGATTAAGAGGAAGGAGCAGCTAAATATGAGCAGAGTGCATTATGCATATATAAAAATATAATGAAACCCATGATTATGTATGTATGTTTAATATATGCTAATAAAATATTTAAAAGGCCAGTGAACTTATTCAGTGGAATTTGCAGATAAAAGCTTGCAAAGGGACCTGATCTTTTGCTCCAGGCATGCTCTGACATCATCAGCAATATAGCTATTCTTCACAGAGTCCTTCAGGACTGACTTCAGGCTGAGCCTAATCATTTCTTCCTCTGGTACCCCAAGCGTACAGTGCTCCATTTCCCTGGGACCCTTGATTGTCTGCTGTGCTAGGCTATATCACAAAGCTTCAGAATTAGATGCAGTAAGGGACAGATATCAGACAGCATCCTGTGGCCACTAAAGTCACCTCTCCTATTGCTTGGTTACAGATTTCCCAGGTAAAAAGAACTATTTAACAGTTCTGTTTACTAAGTAGTAATTTCTGACAGAACTCATCAGATGGTGCCTGACATACACTGTTTCCTCAGGCTATGAAGCCATTCTCACAGAGCTGTGGGGCTCACTGTCATCCTGTGGCTCCATGGAACCCCCACAGTTCTAAGATTTCATTTAGCTTCAAGCTATGGTGTGCACTTCCTAGCTGTGTATACTATGGTACAGCAGACCAAGCTCAGGATGCTTTAGTTCCCTTGTTTCTGCAGTGAGTGGACACACGTTCTCATTTCTCAGAGATGGACTGTGGAATAAAGGAAATACTGCTCTAGAGTTGGTGGAGTGCTTTGGGCCATGTGCTCAGTGAGTGTCTTCTCTAGTGAGAGCATCAGTGCCTTTGTGCAGTGCACAGCCTGTTGAGGGGCCATGGGCTCTAGTGAGACCATCAGTGCCTTTGTGCAGTGCACAGCCTGTTGAGGGGCCATGGGCTCTAGTGAGAGCATCAGTGCCTTTGTGCAGTGCACAGCCTGTTGAGGGGCCATGGGCTCTAGTGAGAGCATCAGTGCCTTTGTGCAGTGTACAGCCTGTTGAGGGGCCATGGGCTCTAGTGAGACCATCAGTGCCTTTGTGCAGTGCACAGCCTGTTGAGGGGCCATGGGCTCTAGTGAGACCATCAGTGCCTTTGTGCAGTGTACAGCCTGTTGAGGGGCCATGGGCTCTAGTGAGACCATCAGTGCCTTTGTGCAGTGTACAGCCTGTTGAGGGGCCATGGGCTCTAGTGAGACCATCAGTGCCTTTGTGCAGTGCATAGCCTGCTGAAGGGCCATGGACTGTAGGGCTCTATAGTCAGAGGGACTCCTGTCAAGCTGGGGATCTACAGAGTTCTAGAAACTGAGGGACCCTTGAGAAAGCAGCAGAGGAGGGTAGCAAATCCACAAAATAAGCTTCCTTTGCATTTTCCCACTTATTTTCCCTTCCTCCTTTCCTTCCTCCCCCCCTTTCTTTCCACTCATGCTCACTTGCACCCTCTATAGGCCACTTGGGGATCTACATCATGAGTCATCTCTACACAGAGGGGCCTTGGTTCAGTTCTGGCTGAATCTGTGACTACAGAGGTAGAAATTTATAAACATTGAATCCTGGAACTCACCCCCAAAAGATGAATAAAATATAATTTTCTTTTTTGTCTTGACTATCAGTGATTCTTAAAAAGCAGCCCCTGGGGGGCTTTCACATTTACTGGCTTGAGATGTGCTGCACATTATTCCTGGTAGTTATGGTTCCCCACTGTCCCCACCGGAACACCTGACTTTCTGCTCCACACTACAGTCCAGTTGTTGTTGCTGGCTGCATCTTGAAAGGCCCTAGTGGCAACCAAGAGCTACTGGAGAAAGGTATCACTTACTATTATTTTTCTTTATTGAGACAGGCTCTCATGTAGCCCAGGCTGGACTCAAATTCACCATGTAGCCAAGACTCAAACTTCAGATGTCTCTGCCTCAACTTCCCAAGTGCTAGGATTACACGAGTGTGCCACTAATGCCTAGTTTATGTGGTGCTGGGGATTGAACTCAGGGCTTTGTGTGTGCTCGATGTCTTAGTTAGGGTTTATATTGCTGTGAAGAGACACCATGACTATGGAATCTTTTATGAAGGAAAACATTTCATTGGGATGGCTCACTTAGTTTCAGAGGCTTCGTCCATTATCATCATGGTGGAAAGCATAGCAGTGTACGGGCAGACATGGGGCTAGAGAGGTAGCTGAGAATTCTGACATCCTGACTCACAGGCAACAGGAAGTGGTCTGAGACACTGGGTGTGGCTTGAGCACATATGAGACCTCAAAGCCCACCTCCATTGTGACACACTTCCTCCAACAAAATTGGACTTCCTCCAACAAGGTCACACTTCCTAATAGTGCCACTCCCTTTGGGGGGCATTTTCCTTCAAACCACCACACTAGTTGAGTACTTTACCAGCTGAGTCACATACCCAGCATCCCTACTTGAAATTTTAATAGCTGCACCCAATGAATAGTGTCTGATAACTTACCCTTCCTCCGCTGCCAAGGGTGGCTCCTCTCCTTACACCTGATAACATCCAACCTGAGTAGTTTTACCCATCTGATATCTGGTAGAGGGTGTTTTTGTTGTTGTTGTTTTATTTGTTTTGGTTCTCCTAAATAAAACCAGTTTAAAAATATTGAGAAGGATAAGGATATACACGGATAGAAAATGTGGCTTTATCCATAATAATAAAAAAGAAAAATCTGTGAAGGGATAGCTACAATACTCCTTCTGTAGATTTTGAAGGCTTTTGTATAATCAATACCTCAAAAAAATAAAGATCTTAATGTCTAGAGCAGAAAAAAAAATATTGAGAAGACTCCACCCACCGATTTGGCGAGATCACCTGGATAAACCTTAAAGTGAGTAAAACAGGCTTCTAGATGTCTAAAACCACACTGGAAATGATAGAGACATGTGGCAGGATGGGGTGAGTTCCACTGCACCCGACATGTCTCTAGGGGTGGCATGCATACCTAAGTGTAAAAGAAGAAGGTGCTTCTGTATCCTGGGAGGTGGGAGTGGAACAGCTGTGGCTGAGCTGGACACTTCTTTGTCTGGAAATGGCAGCTTTTGCAGAGATGGTTAAACTAGTTGGCAAACTTGAAGGCAGAATGCATGTACTACAGCCTTCAAGTGCATGTATGTGTATCTCTGTGGTATGTGTGTAAGCATGTATGTGTGTGTATATGTGGTATGTCTGCATGTTATATGTTTATATTTGAGTGAGTATTTATGCAAATGTATGTCTATGTGTTGTGTGGATACGTGTGTTATGCAAATGTGCATTTGTGTGTTCATGTGTGTGTTGTGTGGAGATGTGTATGAGTTGTGTGTTGTGTGATATGTTATTAAAATTCCTTCCCTGAAGGAGACATAAATAACGTTTCCTCCTTCTAAGGTCCCAACAAACTGTGGTATGATTCCACCAAAATTCACTTTGGGGTACTAATTTATTTATTAGGCTACTTACAGAGGGTTACAGGGAGGAAAGCAGCCACACCTTGAACAATCCTCACCCAGCAGGGATGACTCTCCCAGGGTTGTGTAGATAGACCCTCCTCCCTCATCTTTTTCAGCCTCTAGCCCCTCCCCCAAGCCCCTGTGCAATTTGAGCAGAACTGTGTACAGCTGGTTGGGAGGGTGCCTGTACCAGGTGAGGGCCCCATGACCTTCCCTGCCCATCTTTCTAGGAGGGAACGCCAAAGTCAACAGGCCCAGCTGGAATGGTCTTCAGTAAGCAAGCCCAGCAGAATGCTGGAAGATGGGAGTAGATGGGTTCAATGGACAGTCCTGGGCAACAGCATGTGGTTGTAGGTGTGTGTGTGTGTGTGTGTGTGTGTGTGTGTGTGTGTGTGAGAGAGAGAGAGAGAGAGAGAGAGAGAGAGAGAGGGAGAGAGAGAGAGAGGTGGTGTGTATATGTGTCTATGTGTATGTATGTGCAATTACAGCATTTTGGAACATTTTAGAAGCCTGAGTGCAAATCAGAATAAAATAGTTAATGCTGCCTTTACTTTCATAGAATGGATCTCACATTGTTGCCAGTTGCCTTAAGTGCAGGTGGGCTCCAGCCTCAAGGTCAGAGGAACCCAGGAAAGGGCAGGCGGTGGGTAGCCCAGCAGAAAGCTCATGTAGGGAGGGACTGTGGCCTGGGTTCCCAGACTGAGCATGGGGCCCATGGGCACCTCACCTCCATCTACCAGAGAAAGGAGAGCAGCTCTGCCCTCAAAGAAAGGCCAAGCTGCCCAGCTAAAACCTCTGGGACTAAAGTTCAAAGCCACTGCGCTCCAGTTCTACAGGGGTGGCTGGGGATTTAGGGGATTACCTAGTCCTTGTCAGAGGCAGAGGGTACCCAGGCCTCAGGTGCAAAGAGGCCTTTGATAAGCACCAACTCTTTAGGGGCCCCAACAAATCGAGGACAGGCCAGCTGGGCTGCCCAGGAAGGGGCCCTGCGTTGATCTTTCTTTCTAGTTTTAGGAAAACAAATACTTGATATTCCAAAGCCTGAGTAAACTCATTAGAAGGATCTTAGGCTTCCTGCCTACATCCTCTCTAGTTCTGGACACTTCTGGGTCAGCTCGGTAGCAGGGGCAGGTGCTCAAGGCACAGTCCTCTTAGGTCGCCCAGCTCTGCGCAGCAATTCCTGCCACTGAACACTGGGGCTTCAACTCTCCTCTCCCATCCTGCTTGACCTGAATCAACTGCTACTTCCTGCATTTCTGTCCAGGCCAGTACAGGGCAGAGCTGATAACACCAGTCAGTAGGACTGACTGGGGGTTCAAAGTGATTATCATATCTAAGATGGGGCCTGGGCAGATTTAGATTACAATTACCTCCTCACCCCCACCCAGACTGGGCCTTCTAGGCTCTCCAAAGGCTTGTGTGTGTGTGTGTGTGAGGAATCCTGCTGTATCTTTCTCTCCTAAGGACAGATCACTTTAGATCAGGGTCCATTCCAAACACTCATTATAAATCAACTACTTCTTCAAAGGTCCTGTGCCCAAATGCTGCCAGAGTAGGGGCGCCAGGCCAAGGCTTCAGGTGGAGCTGGAAGCAATTTGACCATGAGGAGAAGAAGCCTTGCTGGGGCTCATGACAAGGGTGCTGCTGGTAGAGGAAATGGGTATAAAGAATACTGATTTGAACTGGTGCAGATGGATGCTGCACAGCACTGGACCATGGGGTAGGAGAACCATCTCTACAATGGCCACCTATGTGCAGCCCCAGCCTCAGAACGTCCCTCCCAGTTCAACTTGCTGGAGACAAGATTTTTCGCGGTCATAGGATGGTGCAGGCGTGGGTGGAATCCATCAGTCTCTAAATGTTGACAACTCAGCTTATAAACAGTCAGTGGACCATATAAGACACATCTATAAAGCAGGTGTGTCTCTCAACTCAAGTTGCAACATGTGGTATCAGCAGAATTTAAACAGGAAATGGCAGGGCCAAAGTCCCAAGGAGTAGAGGAGCCTCTACCAACGCATCATTCATTTTGGCATCTATCCTATGAGATATGCCAGCCTCTGTTCATGTGTGTGTGTGAGTGCACATGTGCCTGTACCTCATATATATATATATATATATATATATATATATATATATATATATATATATATATATATGAGCATGCAGGTATCTATGCATATGTCTATGTGCATCAGACACACATGCATGCATGTGTACATGTGTCTGTGCACATGCATGCTTATGCTTATGTGAGCATGTGCATGACAGTGAAGGTTTGCTTGTACATATATAGGAGTGTATTCAGGCATGATCATATGTATGCATGTTCTTGTGTATGTGTGTTCATGCCTCATGCTCATGATTGTGGGCTTGTGTGCATATGCACATACACACTTAATACAGTCTTGCTCATACTCATGGTGTGCATGAACACAGATACACACATGCAAATACTTTTATACATTTATAAGATACATCCATATGCACAGGCTTGTGCAGTATATGTACGTATGTACATGTGTATGTAAATATGTACACATATGTTTATAGTAGCTGCTGAACTGGTGTACAGAGCTCCTTGGGTCAATTTGCTAAATTTGGGCTGTGGGAAGAGGGCAGGGAAGTTCAGGTTTCTATTTTAACAGCTCAGATGCTCCTGTGATGTCCCGGGGGTGGGGGTGGGGGGGTGTCGTTTCGTCTCAAGTTCAATTTAAAGTGTGAATGCTGCCCCCTTGTGGCATGTTTTGGCACTGCAGACAACCAGGCAACGGTCTCCAGGTGTCTGATGGAGGAGCGTAGCAAGAGAATTGGACACTGTGGCAGGTGTGTAGAGAGGCATCAATGCCCAGCTGCTGCAGGTTTTATGGATCTCATGTTTCAGGGGCAAGCAACAGAGTCTGCATCAAGTCTTCACACAGGGCAGTGATTTTTCTTGTATTGGGCTTTATGTGGCCTCTGGACTGGGCATATTTTCAGTGATGTCATTGCATTCTGCTTCAGTCTCTTCATTCACAATGGATGATAGCAGTTCAGGGTCCTGGAAAGACTGGAAAGATGGTGCCTCTAGGAGCATCACTGAGGGCAGGCTCTAAGTCAGCCACTGAGAGCATCAGGATGCATTGTTCACAGTCTCCTTGCAATGAATCTATCACAGCTCCCAGCAGGCAGTTCAGATCAGGAAGAACAATGGGTGGATGGTATTCAGCACCTTTGTCTGAGAAGGCTTCCACTGACTGTGTCTGCTCAGGCTACACACTTTTCTTCCTTATACCTCTGGGTATGGGGGAGGGAGATGTCCTAAAACAGGAGGGGCTTAACTGTAAATTGGCAGGAAAATCTGTATAATCTGTCACCCGTCATCTATCTATCTACCCTCTCTCTCTCTCTCTCTCTCTCTCTCTCTCTCTCTCTCATTCTATCTATCTCTATCTCTACCTCTATCTATCTGTCTATCTATCTATCTATCATTCTATCTAAGGACTTAATTCTCATAGACATTCTTATCCATTTTTGCCATATTCTGGAATCCATAGATATCCTTAGGTCATAGTTGACCAGCAAGTGCCATTTTGCTGATGGGCAAAATGTCTTCCTAACATCACTATGGGTCAATCTCATGTATGTAAAACCTGTATCCACAGGAAAGATGTGTTTACTTTTTAACTGGGCTATCATTTTAACTAGCTAAAGATGGGTTACATTTGTTTATGCCGCAGAATATTTAACCGTGTGTGTTGCACTTATTTATGCCAACTTTGTTAATGGTGTAAAGATGTGTTACTTTTGTTTATGCTGTATTTGAATAATTATGTACAGATGTGTTGCATTTGTTTCACCTTGCACCTGATTGGTCTAATAAAAAAGCTGAATGACCAATAGCTAGGCAGGAGAGGGAGAGGCGGGGCTTATGGGCAGAGAGAATAAGTAGGAGGAGAGGCTGGAGGAGAGTGACAGGAAGAAGGAGGAGGTGGAGAAAGAGGAAGATGCTCGGGACTAGAAGCCAGGCAGACAGAGAATCAGTGAAAGTAAGATATACTTAAGAAAGGTAAAAGGCCCCAAGGCAAAAAGTAGATAAAGAGAAACAGGTTAAATTACAAGAGCTAGCAAGTAAAGAGCTAAGCTCAGGTCTAGCATTCAAAACTAATAAGTTTCTGTGTCATGATTTGTGAGCTGGTTGGTGACCCAGAAAAATAAAAAAGCCTGCTAGGCAGGCAGTAGTGGTGAACGCCTTTAATTGCAGCACTTGGGAGACAGAGGCAGGAGGATCTCTGAGTTTGAGGCCAGCCTGATTTACAGAGTGAGTTCTAGGACAGCCAGGGATCCACAGAGAATTCATATCTTGAAAAATAAAACAAAACACAAGGAAAGAGAGAAAGAAAGGAGGAAGGAAGAAAGGAAGAAAGAAAAAGAAAGAAGCCTGGTACAGTTGTTCCTGCAGACAGAATGCCAGCGTTCAGGAGTCCTGGTGCTGAGCCTGCTTTAGCCAGGAGAAGGCTTATGCATGTAACCATCTCCCCTGGGGTCGACCTCAGGTGGAAATTTGGGAGCTTGGCCTTCACATGGCCCTAGGCATTTATTGGATCATCCTCCATTCCATCTTGCTGCCTTTGTGTCTCTTCCAGTTAGGCTGGGTTCACAATGAGCTGATCTAGGGAGGTCCCTTCCCCCAGGGGCTCTGGGTGTGTACCTACTGGAGGGATCTGGACAGATCCCTCAGATCAGTCTGCAGGTGTGCAGGTGTGTATTGTGAAAGCATGTATGTGTATACATGTATGTGTTTATGTGCATATGTATCTGTTTTCATGCGTATATGTATATTTGTATTTGTGTGTATACATGTATGTGTGTATGTGCATATGTATGTATTTTCATGTGTATATGTGTGTCTGTATTTGTGTGTACATGTATGTATGTGCATGTAAATATGAGTATGCATGTGTGTGAGCCTTTGTATATGTTTGTGTGCTGTATGTATATGTATTTTTATGTATGTATATATACATGTGTATGTAAATATGAGTATGTATGTGTGTGAGCATGTAAGTATCTGTATGTATTGTGAATGTGTGTATATGCATGTGATGTGTGTATATATGTGTATGCTGTGTTCTTGCTTTCAATCTCTCTCCACACAGCTGAAATTGGATTGGTAGGGGCAGGTGACTTCTGGAGAAGCTTCCAAGTGGATCCTCACGGCAACCAATGTGGTCCCACCCCATCCTCCATGTCCTCCATCATCTGTTCCCAGGGCTCCTGATTACTCTAGAGGGTTCTGGTTTCTTCTCTCCCATTGTCCCATGGCATTTTGTTTCTGGTTTGAACAAATGCTTCTTTTTTTATTTGGTCATGGCTCAGCATGCTCTCATGGCATGGAAGAGCTTTACCTTCTATTTAAACACTGTCCTAGCTGCCTTCCCCAACCCCCCATCCCCCACCCCCAGGAGCAGAGAAACCTCTAAGTTCAGGGTTCCCCTTCATGACCTAAGTTTCCTGTACCCACCCTGTGCAGGTCAACCAGGCTCTGCAAATCCCCTGGGGCAGGGAGTAGGTGGTGGTGCCCCCCACCCTACCTGTGCCAAGAGCTAACGACATCTATTCTGCCAGTTGTCATTACGCTAGGTATCCGAGACATCTGACGTACCCCACGCCTTTGAATACCTCAGTGTCCTGCAGACGTGCAGATATGCATTAAACTGGTAATATTTCTTTTTTTTTTTTAAACTGGTAATATTTCTAAGTGTGCAATGATCCTGAGATGAAAGGTATCTCCTTGGTCAAGCCTATTATTATCTAGATTCTTGCTTCCCAGTGAGAATGCTTTAGTGCTTTTCTGGGCTGGTGGGGTAGGGGTGTGGAGGCCCCACTTGAAGGCTGGCTTATCTCCTCTGATCCCATAGAGAATGCCCCCTATTTCTTGCCTCATGCCCAGCATTAAATCCCTTCTGAAAGAATGGTAAAGTCTGGTCAGCTCACTTGAGCCATTTACCAATTCACAGGGTCCATTATCCTCTTCCGGTGCTAAGATGTTAGACTAAAATTCTGACATATTGATACAAAACTATTTCTATTAAACAATTCCACACAAGGGAGGAGATAAGAGTGGTAAACCGTGATCAGGATATGTTGTATAAAAAATGTATTTTAGATAGAAAAGGAATCAAAAAAAATTCACATGATAGTAAAATAATGAGAAATTAACGAAGAGCAGTGGCATCATCCGGGAGACCTTGCTGCCTGTCTCTCACTGTCTGCACTCACTCCTCTATAGAAGGTGGTCCCCTCTTCACACTCAGTGTCAGGCCTGCCAGCCTGTGACCTGGCATAGCCAGAGGGTCGTCCGGCTTGAGAGACTGTATGCAGAGATCAGCAGTGATTTGTAACCTTGCCGACAGCAGATCTAGCACCCGATCCAGACCTATGATTCCTCCACTGGATGTTGCTGCTTTGCTTCCTGACTGGGGTGCTTGTTTGAGCAATTTGGAGAAGGAGACATCTCCTTGATACTGAGCCAGTGAGGGAAAGACAGAAGAGAATCTCGCTGGGGATCTGCTTTAAGCAAATCCCACACAATATTAAAGCAGGTTTCTGTTGGGAGCCAATGCTCGGGACAGTCATACTCTTGGGGGGAGGGTCCTGCTGAAGGGCAGCTCTGATCCAGGAGGCTAAAAGAGAATGGTTAGGTGGAATTCTGTACCCAGATATATCTCTTCTTCCCCCAAAGAGCCCTTTGCATCCTCCATTGTAGCTGAGCTGCCAAAAAGCTCCTGCCAACATAGGGATCCACAGCCATTGACTGGCACTTGGGGGGTATGCCGTGGCCTCTTAGGTGAGCGGGTAACTGAAAACTGTCGTGTTATTGGTGACTATTCAGGACGTGTGCCATTTACTTCCTTCCCATTCAGCAGCAGCAAAGACCTGGGATAATGGATGAATCTTTCTTCCTTTGATGATTTGCTTTCTGAGCTAACTGTACTTTACGTGGGAAGCCGAGCCCTACCGAGCTCTGCCAGGCTGGGCGGGTCCTACTCACCGTGTGGGGAATATCACACAGGCACAGAACAGAGGAATAACTTCAAGGCTTCGTGGCCCATCCGATTTCCATCATATAGGTCCCCTGGGGGAGCATATCAGCCGCGTCTCATGAATCACTCGCAAAGAATCTTTTAGAATTAATATCCACACTCGCCTGGCATCTGTGGAGCATGAACTGGGCCTACAGCTTAAGCTGTTAAAAGAACACCCAGAACACCCTGGAAGCTTTTGTCTGAGGGGGACAGAGGGGATTGCCAGCAGTGTGCATTCTCAAAGGTTGGCCATACAGACAGCCAGGACATAGGCTGAGGAGACGGCAGCGACACTGGAGAAATGTCTGTCCACTTGGAAATGCTGATGCAGTTCAGGCCTCTCTCCAGAGAGAGGCTCTGACCACATTAAGAGAATGAGCTACCCTTCCCTGTGCGTGCGTGTGTGTGTGTGTGTGTGTGTGTGTGTGTGTGTGTGTGTGTGTATGTGTGTGTGTAGAGGAGCTGGAATACTGGGAGACTTCCGGCTCTCATTGCCTCTTGACTCGGAGAGGTCTAAAACAGTTTGGTTTACAAAGAATTGTTATCCTGGCATTGGAGGGTTTAATCCCTGTTGTATTGGGTTCGTTGGGTTCAGGGTGTGTGTGTGTGTGTGTGTGCATGTGCGTGCGTGCATGCGTGTGTGTGTGTGTGACAGCATTTTGTGGGAAGATGCACACAGAAAAGTTTGCACAGGAAGCAAAAAAAGAAAAAGGAAATGCAGGGTGTGATGGTTCACATCTGTGATCCCAGCACTGAGGAGGTAGAGGCCAGGAATTCAAAGCCACATCCTACATGATATCCTACTTCGAGATAATGCTCTTGTATACTGTAAAAATTTGTCACTCAGATTGGTTTAATAAAATGCTGCTTAGCCAGTAGCTAGTCAGGAAATAGAGGTAAGGTGACCAGAGTAGGAGAATTCTGGGAAGAAGAAAGGCAGAGACACAGTTACCAGCCAGATGCAGAGGAAGCAAGATAAGAATGCTGAACTTAGAAAAGGTACCAAGGCTTGTGACTAAGCATAGATAAGAATGTGTTAGTAATAAGCCTGAACTACTAGCCGAGCATTTATAAGTAATATTAAACCTCTGAGTCAATTATTTGGGTAGAACTGCTGGGTATTTGGGAGTTATGGTGGTCCAGAAGCTTCTGACTACAAGATTGTATCTCAAGGGGGAATCTGCGGTTCCATAATGTTGAGGTTACTTCCTGATGACAAAATCCTCCCATCAGGCACCACCTCTTAAAGATTCTACAACCTGGGTGGGAGCCAGTCCCCTAATGCATAGATATTTGGGAGATATTTCAGAGAAGTTCATTCTGAGCAGCCTCCAAACACAAGGTTTCCAAGCTTTTCAAGCATCAGACATTTCAGATGACTCACACAGAAAGTCATCAGTGCCAAGGTAGAAAGCCCTGAGACCTAGCCTCAGAGAATCCAGCATTCAGAGAGCAGTCAGTGACAGTGGTCCAGCCCAAGGTTTTGGAGTCCTCTTACCCTTCCAGGAGCATCTCGGATGTGGTCCCCAGGAGCTGCTGACAGCAATAACCAGTCACTCAGTTCACTCAAAAGCCAGACATTGCCAATGGATGCAAGATTCTCTAGAAAGATTTTTGGGAGGAGAAAGTTAAGTCATTTTCACTACATACCAGTTCAAGGTGGCTGTAAAGTGGGTTGGTGGGCAGACCATTCTGTAAGTTGGTTCTATTTCATTCTCTAGTATAGTGGGGAAATCTCACACGCTGCAGTCTGCTTGCAGTTTAAATAAGCAAGACTGTAAAACCACGGAGCAGAAGAGAAGCCAGGCTGTGATAATAGTGAGTGCAAAATGTTGCTCTTTCCTTAGGACCAGGCATCATCTGGAGTGGCTAGGCTAAGAGAAGCTTGAGACAGAGAGAAAGAGGGGCTGCTGAACCGGCTGGCTGGTCTGAAGATGGAGCTGTCCGAGCTGTGCATTGCTAAGGCAACAGGCAGCAAAACACCCAAGCTCTTCTACATCAGAGCTGTCCAGCTGCTGGGATGTTTCATCTGGTAAGGATACTTGCCACAACAATTTTCCTCACACAGAAAAAATGGACAGCATCTCAGTGGTCAGACTCTATGTCCCCAGTGCTGGGATTTTGGAGTAGGGCACCACAATTAGATTTTACCATTTTATATGTATGATGGTTTTTGTCTGCATGAAGGTTTACATACCTTGCGAGAGCCTGGTACCTGGAGGAAGCCAGTGGAGAGCATTGGTTTACCTGGAGCTGGGATTACAGATGGTTGTGCGCCTCCGGGTGGGTAATCTGGAAGAGCAGTGAAACCACTGAGCATCACTCCAGCCTCACTTGCCTGGCTTTATTATGTGCTTTAAAGGATCAAACTCAGACTCTTGTGTTTGCAAGGTAAATGCTTTGCTAACTGAGTCACCTCAGGCCTGAAAACAGTTGATCTCTTATGAAAACTGTGCTGTCATGTCTGATGATCCTGCTTTGTACATCTGGTTCTCAACCCCCCTAAAGCTGCGTGGGACCCTTAATGTAATCCCTCATGTTGTATTGACCCCTGACCCTAAAATTATTCCATTGTTACTTCATAACTGTAATTTTGTGGTTATAAATTATAATGTAAATATCTGATATGCAGGATATCCAATATGCAACTCCAGTGAAGGTCATGATTACTGCTCTACATAAAGATTCCCAAGGCCTGGGGCCTGTGCTTGAAATCTTAAATACACAAAATTCAAGATTTATGACAAGTTATTCAAAATTGTGAATGAGGCCAGAGCAGAGAGCGGCACTAGAGCCTGAGGCAGAGGGGGAAGGTGGACCAGATGCTAGAGGTGGCTCTCAGCTCTGCACCTCTATTTAACGTTTTCTTCCGTGGAGGCAGCCACTCTGACCAGCTCTCCATACTGAGAAATGAAGCTTCATCAAGTCTCAGGGAAGTAACACGATGACCTACGTTGTGGGATAATTAATATGTTTACACTTAGCGTGAGTCTTCACACACCTGCGATCTCTCTTCTTGCTGTCTTCAGTAACTTTAATGTTCTAGCAAAATAATCATTAAAGCCAGATACACAATCACTTGTGTGAGACGCTCCATTTTCTTTTTGCTCAAGGCAAAATCAAGGTAAGGTTCTGGTTTATAAGTCCTTGTTTCAAAAAATGACAAGAAAAAATATAAATAAATAAAAATAAAACAAACTTTTTAAAAAGTTTTCTAGGACTGTGATCAGAAAACTATGAGTTCTAGTGTTCTGTTGAGCGATATGTATTTATCAGCCTTTCTTCTCTAAAACAGGTCTGTGTGTTTGTAAAATACCAAAGCTACTTCTCATCCTCTTGTAGAATTAGAAAAACTGTGATACTCGCAGCTTGAATCACAGCCAAACCAGTTATTTAAGGTGCAGAATTTAAGTTGCTTGAGTGCCTGTTCACAGTTCTGCCACTAGAGGGCAACACCCACTTTGGCTTTCCAAACCCCAATACCAATGCCAAACAAAACAAAACAACAAAACCCCAAATGTCTTAGATATTGATGGAAGAGGCCCCTATTTTCAGATCAAAAGTAGAACACCGTTTTGATACCCTATTCTTCCAAAGCCTATTCCAGCATAAAGTGCAGCATTGAAATTCCAAATGCTGGGTGGGCACTGACCTTCACTCCACCTGTGTGTGTACTGTTTAGACCCCAGCAAACAAATTTTGATAAGAAAAAAATATGCAAAGGCCGGAAAACTGTTTCTCAAGGTTCAGTACTTTGTGTGGTTGATGTCACTCTGAGTGAACAGAAAACTGGTTTCTGGGGCTGGAGAGATGGCTCAGTGGTTAAGAGCACCGTCTGCTCTTCCAGAGGACCTGGGTTCGATTCCCAGCACCCACATGGCAGCTAACAACTGTCTGTAGTTCCAATTCCAGGCAAACACCAAGGCAAATAAATAAATAAAGTTAAAAAAAAATGAAAACTGGTTTCTTCATTTTCCTTTGGGCTGTGTGTGGAGCCATTACAGAGATGCTAACTTTGAGAGTGGTCAGAGGCATAATGGGTAGTGAGAGTGGTTTCTTGCCCTAGCCATGTGTAATTCCTGATCTGTGATAGCAGTAGATGGAGCTGTGTGCTGGGTAGATTTATGTTAACTTGTCACAGGCTTAAGTCATTTGAGGGGAAGGAGCCTCAGCTGAGAGAATGCCTCCATAAGATCTCGCTATAAACAAGGCTGCAGGGCATTTTCTTAATTAGTGATTCATGGGAAAGGCTCAGCCAATTGTAGGTGATGCCACCCCTGGGAATGATCCTGGGTTCTATACCAAAGCAAGCTGAGCAAGCAATGAGGAGCAAGCCAGTAAGCAGCACCCATCCACGGCCTCTGCATCAGTTCCTGCCTCCAGGTTCCTACCCTGCATGAGTTCCTGTCCTGGCTCCCTTCAGTGGTGAACAGTGATACAGAAGTATAAGCAAAGAGATTCTTTCCTTCCCAGCTTGCTTTTGATTATGGTGTTTCATCACAACAATAAAAATCCCAATTAAGATAGGCTACCTTGGGGATTGGACCTGTGGTCCTCTAAGTCCATCTGTGACAATAGCCTACTGGTAAACAGAAGTTCCTTGGGTCAAAGTCCCTCTCTCTCTAAACCAGCCAAACACTCCTTCATCTAGACACAGAACATTTGACACTCCACTCTTAAGCCTAGATGACCTTCCCACCCTCCATTGGGTACCAGGAACACAGCACAGAGAAGTGTGCCAGCCTGGCCCCATCATTATTAGACAACTCCTGTTGACTATAGTCATGGCTCCTCTTGCCGCTGACCACCAATTAAAATGACACCTTCACTGTCCCCACACTTGGCTCCCTATGGTCATTCTGCCTCACATACTGCATTATCTCCGATGAAGAATAGCCCAGAATCAGGGCATTGTGATCACAAAGTGAGATAGAATGGGGTAGAAAAAAAAAAATCATCCTATAGCAGGAGTGGCACCAGATGGGACCAGTGTTTGCCAGCTTTCCATCTTTCTGTGATGTAGAATGTCACTATCTCCCCAAGTATTAATCCTTCATATGTGTGTCATGATAAGTGTCACAAAAAGCAAAATCATTTGTCCCTTAGATATGACCTCAAAATCATAAGACATGCATTTAATTTTTTCCCACTAAACCATGGAGCCAGACATTACCATCAGCCCAGAGGCGAAATCCAGAATAGACATTTATAAATAGGGGTGGGGGTTGGTATGGATGGACCTCCAAGTTTATTCTTCTGGTGGCTGGAGGTCATTGGACTCCTCAGCTTGTCTTCCTCCACAGAAATCCATGATGGAGAGTGTGTGTCTTATTAGACTTATTCTAATGTTGCTGTGGTTGTCATGGAATTAGGGGGTCATGGAGACATCGAAGGCCATGGAAATCTAATCAGACAGCACAGAGGGATGTTTCCGTAGACAAATGGCTGTCTTCCACTGAGGCGCAATTTGTTTTCTATACACAACAATTAGGCAGTATTAGATAAATTAATCCATCGGATGTGCTTGGCACCAGTCTGACCTTGTTTTCTGTGACAGAATTGGAAAGCACAGTGCTGGGCTTGTAGTAGGCACTTGAGAAGTAAAGACACCAACAGACTAATAAATGCATGGCCTGCATCCTTGACTCCCTGCCCAGAGGTTCCTATTGACTTCCTGTGGCCAGTCAGTTGCTACTGAGGTGGATGGAGTCCTCTCAGAGCTCTGGGAGGTTTGCATATATAGTGGCAGCCTGCAAACTCGTAAGAGGAATAAGCAGTGGATTTGCTGAGACCCTGGGGCTGGCTAGGATGGACAGACATGCATGGCTGGTTCTTAGCTCCCACTTGGGCTATATCATTAGTGTTGGCCTGTGTCCTCTGCCAAAGTGAGTGACTTTGAAAAGATTTCAGAGTGTGCTAATGTTTTAAGTTGTTTTTCTCTTTAACTAAACCTAACAAGAATCAACTGAAGGGAAGGTCTGTTTCTGTCCATAGACCTAGACACAATCTCTCATGATAGGTATGTTGGTAGGGCCAGCTACTGCCTGCAGTGGTGTGAGGGGCTCTTGCACATCTTGGTGGATCTTGCAAAGAGACATGAAAGTGGGTTCTTTGCAAGCTTTCTCCTATCCCCCTTTTTTTGTATAGTTCAGGACCCGATCTCCTCAGATAGCATGGGCTCACATTCTGGTATTGCCTCTTCACTTAAACTTCTCTGGAAATTCCCTTACAGACATACTCAATAACTAGAGTCACTAATACTCTAGATGTTTCTCAACCCAGTCAAGCAGTTATTTAAAATTGGCAATTATAACTCTTATGGTTTAAGATCTGTAAATGGACATTTCCTGTCCCAATCACCCAGTCCCAAATAACCAACTCAGAGGCTGAAAATGAATTATAAATGCTTGGATGATAGCTAAGGCTTGTTACTAACTAGTTTTTACAACTTAAATGAACCCATTTCCATTCGTCTATGTACTGCCATGTGGCCATGACTTTATTGGTCCTCTGGTAACTTTTTCTTGGGCATCTTGATTATATCTCCCTGACTCCCCCCTTCTTTGTCTAAGTCCTCAGTTGAATTGTTCCACCTAATCTTATTCTGTCTTGCTATAGGCCAAACAACTTTATTATTAGCCAATGAGAGTAAGACATATTTACAGTATGCAGAAGGATTAGCCCACAGCAAAGGCCTGCTGTACAGTATGGTCCTCCAAGTGAAGTAGCCACCTTCAGATCAGATGTGATGCTACCAAGAAAACATCCATGTGGTTGATGTCCCCTCAGAGAAGGAGGGGTGGAAAGATGGCCAATTTTACCCTCATTTGAGTTTCCAACCACTCCTCCAAGACCCTGCTTCAACAGCACATGGCCCCATGTCTCAGGGAGGGGATTTATTGGCTGGGGAGGCCTAGAGGAAAGGACTCCATTTGAACAACCACGGGGAAGCCATCATCCATACTGGGTGAAGACTTTCCAGTGTATCTGCTTTGGGGTCATGTTTCTATCAGTAACCCCAATTAAGTGAGCCCAATGAACTCACTGGGGAACTTCAGTGAAATTGTACTTTGGTTTCTTTGGGACCTTATGAGGAAGGAGTAGGTGTTACATTTCTGTCTTGTCTAGAGATACTATGACAAATTAGATATACTGATTTCTTAGAATAGAATAGCAAACCTCCTCCATTGTAGGTAAACCTCCCTGAGATTTGTTAGGTGTATGACCCTGAGTCAATGTTATCACAACACTGACTTCTTCCACCCTCAAGATCACCCAACGTTGACTGTGGGAGTACCCTCATCTGTTTTCTGTCACCCTACATTGGGTTCTCCACTTGTGGAAGTTGACACTTGGAGAACACTATGTTACACACACTTATTTTGGCCCATTTGCTTCTGTTCTGAATTCATTTTGTTTTGAGTTCAAAGTTGGGGAGGGCCCTCATTTCATTTTCATGGCCATGATAAAAACATCCTGATAAAACTTTGGAGATTTAGGGAAGAAAGGGTTTATTTCAGCCGACAATTCCAGGGTGCTGTCCATCACTTTGGGGAAGTCAAGGTAGAAACTTCCAACAGTTCATCACATCACATCTCCAATCCAGAACAGAGAAAGGCGAATGCATACCTGCTCACTTGGATTGAGCTCAGCTTCATTTCTTCACCTTTATACAGTCCAACACTCCCAGCCTAGGGAATGATGCTGCCCAAAGTGGGCTGTATCTTCCTACATCAGTTAAGACAATCCGTATAGACATCCACAGGCCAAATGAGTATAGACAATCCCTCATTGAGGTTCTCCTATGATTCTAGGTTATAATTAAAGCTATTCATCTTAGGATTTGTGTCTTCCTTATCTTTATAAGAGAGTTGAATGGACAACCTTAGTATGATTGGTTTTCTATTTATTTATGAAGCTACATGAATGCATGATTTAATAATTATACATTTTTTCCTTCCTTCCTTTTGAAGACAGAATTATACTATGTAGCTCAGGCCTACAGAAAACTCAATGCTCCTGCCCCAGCATCCTGAATACTGCCCTCACAGGTGTGTAAGGTGCCCTGTAACCTGGTAGTAACATTCCTCAGTCCAGTTCATTGCTGCCAAGTTGGTGTCAGTCACAGTCTACCTAGAAACCCTCTCTTCTTGTCTGTGTAGCATGCTTTATGCTTACAGAAAGTGTATCTGAATAGCAGAGAACCCAGCACCTACTCTAATTCCATCACACTTTATTGCAAGGCTGAACCAGCAATAAAACAGATTGACAGATATAGGGGAAACGAAAGCCCATATTTTACAAGCTAACTACATTATTTCACCTCACATTCCCACCAAGGGTGATAAATTGTCCTGGCATTTCTGAATGAGGACAGACCCTTCAGGTCCTGAGATGAAACCTGGCAGCCACAATGATGAGTGTCCATAGCCCAGCCCATTTAATCTCCCTAAATGGCTCCCTATTAATGTTTCTTTGAGATGGTTTGTTTAACGAGGGTTGTATTTCTAGGCTCCAGGCTGTATATGACACCCAGAGGCCAAACTGCTTGAGTTAAGTTATCAGAGGTTGAGTTAGGCTGATCCAGAAATCCAGCTTCCTGGATTTTTGTCCTGGGCTTTTGTCTGGACCACTAATGGCTAAAAAAAGTGTCCACAAAGGAAGTAGGTGACCAAATACCAGGCTCAGTGTTTAGCTTCCAAAACACACTGCTTTCTAAGGACCAGAGGCAGCAAAGCCAGAAAGAGAACTTTTATCTGTGTGTGCATGGGGAGGTGCTCATGTGTGTGTACATGTATGTGCAGATCATAGGTCAATCTTGAGTGTCATTTCTTGGATGCTGTCCGGTGGTGGGAATGTTCGTCTATATGCTGTAAATAAAAGAACTATTTTGGCCTGCGTCTAGCACCATAGAAGAAGTAGACGGGCTGGGGTAGGAAGAGTGTTGAGTCACACAGTCTCCATCCAGCTGCATAAGAAGAAGCATGTAAGGGACCCAGGTAACACTTAGTCAGGTAGATTAATAGAAATAGGTTAAATTAAGATGAAGGAGCTAGCTAGCAGTGCACCTGAGACATAAGTCAAACAGGATAAAATTAATATAAGTGTCTGAGTCATTTTGGGGGGATAAAAGTGGCTGCCATGGTCAGATCAGACCTCTGGCTCAACGGGGTCAGAAACCTTTTGTGACAGTGTCCCCTTTGATTTTTTTTGAGACATACTCTCTTCTTGGCTGGAACTTGCCAATTAGGCTGAGATTGCTGGAGAGCAATCCCCAAAAACCCACCTGTCTCTGCCTTTCCTGTTCAGGGATTACAAGCACATGCCACCATGCCTGATGTTTCCACATAAGTTCTGGTGCTCACATTCAACTCTTCAGGCTTGTAACGCAAGTTATTTACTGACTAAGCCATGCTATACTTTCAATAGGAACTCGCTGTGATTTGTACAGAACAAAGATCCTGGCTAGCACCTTGCATGGCTAGAATCCAGAAATCCAGGTTCCAGGAAATGGGTAGCTTTGTCCTGGAGCTTCCATGGAAGATTGTTGTAGAATATTAGTTTAAGGTGTATTACTTTGTTTATGTTGTACTTGTTTAACTCTGTGAAGCTGTGTTACTGTGCCTGTCTAAAACACCTGATGTTCTAATAAAGAGCTGGATGGCCAATAGTGAGGCAGGAGAAACAGTAGGCAGGGCTGAAAGACAGCATATATAGAAGGAAAAATCTGTAAGGAGAGGAGTAGCCAGAGAAGGAGGAGGACTTCAGGGGTCAACCACTCATCTACACAGCAAGCCACAGAGCAAGGAACAGAGAAAGATATACATGAATAGGAAAGGACAAGGCATGAGGTAAAAGGTAGAAAGAATAATTTTAAGTTAAGAAAAGCTGGCAAGAAACAAGCCAAGCTGTGGCCAGGCATTTATAATTAAGAATAAGCCTCCTTGTGTGATTTATTTGAGAGCTGCATAGTGGGGGTCCCCAAAAGAACAAAAATCAACCAGCAACATTTTAATGTTCCAACATGGGACCAAGTAAAAGAAAAACCAAGAACAACAACAGAAAATAATGTGCACAGCCAACCAAGAGTGAAGACAGCAAGGAGAAAGTCCAAATTAGTTACTTCTGTCATGGCTGTGACTGAATACCTGACAAGCCCACAGCTATCTGAAACTCTCATTCCAGGGGACCTGATAGCATTGTCTGGTCTCCAAAGGCACCAGGCACACACACAATGCACAGACACAGATGAAGGCAAATACCCATATGCTGCACAGACACAGATGAAGGCAAATACCCATATGCATAAAATACTAGTCAAAACAGACACCTGAGCCAGAGACATCATCTTAAGATCAAGCTCAGGACCTGCCTTAGCACTGCTTTCCTTTCCTGCAAAACTGAACAGGTTCAGGAAGTCTGTAAAAGTTGCACCCCCTCCCCAAGTTACAGAATGACATCTTGACTCTCAGAGTCTCAGCCCTCTCTCCTGAACAGCCTGTTATGGTCAAATGTGATCTGTCCCCAAAGCCTTACTTGGTCTCTGGCTGGTGGTGATTCATTTTTTTTTTTTTTTAAAACTTTATTTATTTGCCTTGGTGTTTTGCCTGGAACTGGAACTACAGACAGTTGTTAGCTGCCATGTGGGTGCTGGGAATCGAACCCGGGTCCTCTGGAAGAGTAGAGGGTGCTCTTAATCACTGAGCCATCTCTCCAGCCCCATAAAACTAATTTGTTTATTATTATTATTATTTATTTATTTATTTATTTATTTGCCTTGGTGTTTGCCTGGAACTACAGACAGTTGTTAGCTGCCATGTGGGTGCTGGGAATCGAACCTGAGTCCTCTGGAAGAGCAGACTGTGCTCTTAACCGGTGGTGATTCTTTCAAAGGTTGTATAATCTAGAAGGCAAAGCCTAGCTGGTGGGAGTAAGTCACTGTGGGGGTAGACTTTGAGGTTTATATCCCAGCACTTTCTCTCTCTCAGCTTCATGGTCTAAAGAGATGTGATGCCCAGTCGTGGGGTGAGAGGGTACAGTGACTCATCTAGGTCCCAGGGAAGGCATCCCTGGCTCCTACTCCAGTCCTGCCTCTCTATTTTCCTGTTTTTCACTTTTTTTTTTAAATTTGCAGAATGGAAATATTATTGGCATCTGCTTTACATGATAATCAAGAATATAATGCATTTGATATAGTATGATTAGATATAGTCTATACAGGAGATATGGATCTAGAAATAGTTATGTTCATAGAGAAAGTCATTAATATGGCGCTGGTGAGTGTCTTCAGTGGTGTATGGCACACATGTAGCCTGCAATTTGTGTTTTTAATAATTGCTGTCATCAATCATCAGCATAGCAACATCATCACTGTCACTCTTAACTCCACAGTGAGGCTGCAAAATGACAAGATTTATTTTCTCCATCAATGATGTCACAGCTCACCTATTTTGTTTTCCATTTTAGCAGATTCATTTTGTCGTAGAAACCAAAGGACTCTTAATTATTCACTGGCAAATACAAATGTATAATTGTAACTTGGCTCCTGGCTGTATTACTGATAACAAGAGGGGCTAGAAAGATGGTTGTGTGGCTAAGGACCCTCGCTGCTCTTTTAGAGAACTGAGTTTGATTCCCAGAACCCACATGGTGGGTCCCAACTGTAATTGCAGTTCAAGGAGATATGGTGCCCTCTTCTGGCCTCAGTGGGTACTGCCCATATGTGGTACACATGCACACATGCAGGCAAACATTTACACACAGAAAATAAAATTTAAAAGGAAGCAATAAGGGCTTCCTCATTTTTCATGGAACAATCTAGACAGGGGCATCTGTCCTATGGACCACAGGATGGATGAAGCCCAGGAGATTATGGACCAATATAAAATTATAAATGTATTTAAAAACACTGTTTTTTTTTTTGGGGGGGGGGGGCTGCTTTTTAATGCCATGGTTCATGAGCACAGTCCTTGTAGATGCTATGCCTCAATTTCACACACAATAAACATACATGCTTTTTTCACATGTGGGCCATGGGTTGAACAACTCTGAATTTTTTTTTTTATTCCAGCATAATATTTTGATTGATTATCTTGGGAATTTCACGTCATGTACCTCCATCAAAATCACTTCCCAGTTCTCTCAGGTCTACCCACCCTTGTGACCTCCCCCTAAAGTAAGAAAAAATATAAAAAAATATCCAATTTGTGTTGCCCACATTCTCACTGGAGCGATGTCACACTCACTACCTGTACCCCTGCACCCTGCCAGAAGCTATCCATTATGGAGAGCTACATTTCAGCATCCTTACCATGTTTTAAAAGTTCTCTTTGGTGGTTTTTTTTCTGTCTAGACTGTTACTTTTTGGGGGGTGTGGTGGGGGTGGGGGTAGCATCTCTGGATTTGATGTGGCTAAGATGATCCTTTGTCCATTGTTGCATAGAATAACACCCCTGCCTCAGAGAATCAGGCCAGGCAATCCTTAGGATCTGAACAGTCCTAGTGCATTGGTGAGGAAGTAATTGTTTATTGTAGAGTTGTTTAGGTGTTTTCAATCAGGATCTCACTTGACAGCCCAGGATACCTTTGACTCTCTGGGAGAGTCATGCTTCATGCTTTAGCCACCTGGCTGAGAGGTACATGTTTAAAGTCTGTGTATGTCATTACAAGATCTGGACTGAGGGGTCATTTTCCTTTTCTGTAGAACAGCATAGTCTGGGATGTTTAGCCAGAAGCTCCGGGTCACTGAATCAGAAAGTGACAAAGCTGGAGGATAGGCTCTGTGAAACTTGCCCTGGAAACCCTATATCAGTGGGCCCAAGCACTGAGCTACATTGTAGACCTGTTTTGCATGGTACCTATGGTGTTTAAACAAATCTCCTAACTAGATTTTAAAAATAGGGATATTTAAAACTCCAATATGTGAAGATTTGGCAGTCTCAGGCAACAGTTCCTCCAAGAAGCTGGGCTTCAGATGGCCATGACACATTTGCACCATGGCCAACTGTCTTCCTGACTCAATAGATATGGGCCACAATTCTCTGTCTCTTAAGGAATGATTTCCTGACATCTGTGTTTCCACAAGACCTAGGAAAGAGAAATACAATTCAAGTGAGCTGGGTGTTTGAATAACTATGAGAAACCTTTGTTTAGGAGTGAGAAGACTATCTCTATGTTTATAGTGCAACCCTGGTGTCTGTGTAGAAAGAATCACTTGTCTGTTTACACCACATGCCCAGCCCCTGTGACATTTATGCTGCAAACTGTGTATGTTAGTTACCTCTGGAAAGAGGCATCTCTAGAAAAAGGAAGCAGAGTAGCATTCTATAATTCATCAGAATCTGACAAGTCTCATAGCACCAGGGGGGACCACTGGGATTCAGAACACTGATATAGCAGAGGCATGAGCAGGAAAGAACAGATATCCTGTTCAACAGAACTGATATTGGCAGCTAAGATCTGAAGGATTTGCAGCGGGAGGTGTTGTGTGAAGAGCCATCCAGGGCATGATGATGAGGATGATGCTGATGGTGGTGGTAAGAGTGATAATGGTAATCAAGGCCATTAATTATCTCGATAAATGTTAGTGGAGGTTATGGCGATAGTGATGGTGATGACGGTGATGGTGGCAGTGATGTTGATGATGATGATAAATGCTGATAGTGGCAGTGGCTGTGATTGATGATGATGGTGATGATGGTAGTGATGCTAATGATGCTGGTGTTGGTGGTGATGATGGTACTAATGGTGATAGTGATGTTGCTAATAATGATGGTTATAGTAGCTTTTCCTAGTTGACTATATCCAGAATTAACTAAAAATCCTACCAACTGGGCATACCTGTGAGAGAATTTTCTTGACTAGCTCTTTTGAGGTCAGAAGACCCATCCCAAGTCTGGGCCACACCTTCAATGTAAATGTTATAGAAATGATGTAGAGGAAACTTTTGCTTTTCTGCCTGTTCTGACTTGCAAGTTCATATATCTTGCTGCTGGGGCATTTTTTAACTGGCATTTCAGCTAACTTCTTCAGGATTCTGACTTCCAGCCCCAAAGAGTGATCAAATATTGGACTCTTGGCCTTTCTGTTGAGAGACACCCATTGTTGGACTAGCTGGACCACAGCCTATAAGCCACTCCAGTAAATACCCCTTTTAATATAGATTCATTCTATTGATTCTGTCCCTCTAGGGACCCCTGATTAATACAATGGCAATAATGGAAATGCTTTGGTCCATGAAAGTTTGATGTGAGCTTTGTGTGTGGTCTGTGGCTTCCCAGAATATCTTTATGATGTCACCCATAAAATTTAGCCCTAGTAAATTTAGGGCAAGTCACAGCATAGATCTTGAATAAAATGTTGTCTTATTTGTTCAGAAGAACCAGCATTATTATAACAAGTGACATCAGTTTTAGTTGTCCCATCCAGTTATTCAGGGACCAGTGGATGGATGATGGCTATTGGACAAACTTGCCCTTGAAAACCTTGAAACTACAATGCTCTCCAGGGACACAAGAGGGCAGCATTGTACTATAGTTCCTGTGTACAATGCTGAGCTCTTTCTGTCTGTCTCCCAACCTCTCTCCTCCCCCTTAACAAAGCTCTTTGCTTTGGCCAGAGTTGGTGTCCTTCAAGACATCACCCTACCCCCTCCCTTTTTAATTTCCTCTCCGCAGCCCATGCAGTCTATTTCTGAATACAGAGGCTGACTGACTCTCAGGTACTCAGTGAGCTTCTAAGGGATGAATCCATCCTGTGTCTGATCTGATACCTCCCTACGAAAGACCAGCCACTCAGGCTATGCACCATGCTTTGTCTTCAGGTCCTCCTGCCCGTTAACCCAGACGGAAGATGTCAGAGCCCTGAGCTAACTGAATTTTTTATGTAGCTTTTACCACACCCAGTTAAAGAATGGCTTGTATAGTGTTGGTACATTTGATGTATCAGCCTGTGACGACAGAGAGAGAGAAAGAGAGAGAGAGAGTTCAGACAAATGCTGGTCTAGATGGGAAGGTGTCCATCTGTAGATGTGATTTACACTGTAGCCCATTGACTAAATAAATGATCCTCCATGCTATGGGGGGCAGGGCTCATCCAGTCAGTTAAAGCCTTAAGGACATTGAAACTAGGATTGTCCAAAGAAAGAACTCTATCTCCTGATTGCAATGTGGGACTCTTTTCTGGGTTTCCAGCCTGCACTCCAGCCACAGACTGTAAGCCTGAAGCCAGGAAGGCAGGTCCTACACTTCAGAGCTACCCTTCATGGTGCTTCTCTTCCTCTCTTTCCTGTCTCCCTCCTCATCATCTATTTATCTATCTATCTATCATCTATGTATTATTTATCATGTCTATTTATCATGTATCTATCATCTCTCTATTATCTGTCTGCCCATTAATCTATCATCTGTGTATGTCTCTGTCATTTATTATCATCTACATCTATCTCATCTCCCCTGTCTTTCACATACCAGTCACTGCCTTCTAACTGACCATCTGTCTATCCGCTATTAGCATAAATGGCAGTTCTCATTCCACAGGGATGGTTTTATTTTCTTTAATTTTTAAGTTCATTCTTCTCTCATATATCACATCCCAACCTCAATTTCCCCTCCCTCTCCCCCTCCCTCCCCTCCTCTCCCATCCTTTCCTTCTCTGTTTCCCTTCAGAAAGGGCAGGCCTCCCAGCCATATCAACCAAACATGGCATACCAGGTTGCAAGATGACTAGGCACATGCCCTGATTGAGTAACCAGGTAGGTGGGTTGCAGTCAAGAGGGAAAATCTCTCCTGTAGGTGGATTACATTCTGAGTGGTGGAAGTGAGCCACCTGTTAACAGATCCCAAAGGTTTCACGTGACCGTCAAAGGATGTTGGGTCAGTGTTCTAGGTTTCTTTCTGTTATGGTGATAAATTACTCTGACCAAAAGTAACTCAGTGGAGAGAAGGTAGTTGAGTTGTGTTTCTGAGCCACAGCCCATCACTGACACAAGTCAGAGCAGGAACCTATAAGCAGAACTATGGAGGAATATTGCTGGCTGACTCAGTCATTCACTAGCTGACACTCAGGTACCTTCTTTATGGAGCCCAGGATACCTGCCTAGGGGTGGGGCCACTCACAGAAGGCTGAGTTCTTCTGCATCACAAGTGACATCATTTTTAGTTGTCCCATCCAGAATGATCAAGAGAATTTCCACAGCCATGTGCCCACAGGGCAGTCTGTTGTAGGTAATTCTTCAGTCAAGGTCTTAATGACTCTAGGCTGTGCAAGTTGACAATTAATGATGACTAGGACATCCAGACACAGAGATGAACAGGGAATGGCTATTAAGGGAACAGAAGATAGCCCCAGCTAATTCGGCTCTGGATCTGCCACGTTCCAGACTCCCACAATCAATGAAGTTCTACCCAGCCAGTCAGCCGTGTAGAATCTTTAACACAGATGTAGCTTATTCCAAGGGAACCTCGCTTTATGCCATCCCGCATGAACATATCAATTATCCACCTACCTGTCCATCTCTCTTCTACTAATTATCCATCTACCTAGCTATATCAATCTACTAGCTTATCTAGAACCTGTTAATGATCTGTACCTGTCTACCCATCAACCCATTTATCTACAGTCTAGTGATGACATATCTGCATCTGTTGGTCACTCTGATCATCATGACTTCTCTCTCTCTCCTCCTTGGATACCCAGATACAGAGGAATCCTATCTGTCTCCATGGAGACCCTGAGGGATGCAGGGTAAGTATGTTTCCTTTGGTAACTCTGGTGCTTGAGGATGCTGAGCTATGAGCCCAGGGGCCATGTTTGCTTTTCAACAAAACCATGTTTGCTACGTGGAGGGGATTTTGATATGAGACCATCAAATGACATCTTTTGTTTGATGGGCCTTCATTGCCATCAACATAAGATTAGACATGCTAAGTAGGAAAACAGTCTTTTTCAGAAGAGTTATGGAAGCCAGGTGTTTGTGGCATGTGCCTTAAATCTCAGTTCTCAACAAGGAGAGGCAGGTCGATCTCTGTGAGTTCAAGCCCAGTCTGGTCTAAAGAGTGAGTTCTAGGACATCCAGGGCTACACAGAGAAACCTTGTCTTGAAAAACAAACAAAAAGAGTAAAGTTTAATCTCAGCTGTCAACTGATCATATAAAGAATCACCTGGATGGAATGTGGGCCTAGGTGCAGCCTATAGATTATCCCTATAAGGTCAATTGATGTGGAATGAAACATTTTCTTCTTCAACCCCTTACACACTTGAGGATATAAATGTGATCTAATGAGTTCATTCAGTCTTGCTCGCATATATGTATGTTTAGGACTGACTATTGGTTTCACGTGTGAGGAGAGACATACACTCACATTACCAAGGCTACACGAGGGTTTATTTAAGGGAGTTCCCAGGTGGGTACAGAAGCAGAGAAGCAGGACAGGAGGAGAGAGTGACCATAACATGGCGTCTCTTTTTAAGAGAAGGCGTGTGCATGGGTTTACGCAGCCACGTCTGGGGGCATGCCTCCATACAAGGTGCATCCCACCGGAGTCATGTTGGCTCAACCACGTGGAGTGCCAGGAATACTTACACTGACCACTTGGGAACAGAGAAAATGGATTCTCCTTCTCTCAGCCACCATTAATTGCTTAGCTCTTTATCTAGGGTGGGACCTTGTGAGATTCCCCCTCCCCCACTGGCATGTCTACTTGGGGTATCATTGTGTAGGTCTTGGTGAGAACAGAATTGCTGGATCCCATGTATGCACCTTCTCTGTAGTGTCTGGAAGACACCATCTTGCAGAGGATGCCCTGGTCCTCTGGCTTTTATAGTAAGTATTTCCGCCCATACCTTCTTGGTCTTTCGTCTTGGGTGTTGAGATTGTGTTCGGGTTGGGCATTCTGTGTTCGGCTGTTCTCTGCATTTTGACCAGTTGGGGAATGGTCTCCATCCACCACAGAAAGAAACTTCTCCACTGAAGGCCAAGAGATCATTTAAAGACCTGGAGCTAGGACCCACAGATAAGAGAGAACACGCTGTGTTTGTCTGGCTCTGGATTTCCTCACTCAGTAGACTGTTGTCTAGAAAGAACCAACGTTAACTGTGATGCGACCAGTCCCTGGGCAGAAGGTCCTGGACTGTAATGAGAAAAAAAGCAAATGAGGACCAACATCCACCCTTCGCTGCTTTCCATCTAGGGGTGCAGCATGTCCCGCTGTTTCAAACCCCAGCTGCCTTGATTTCCTGCTTCAACTACGAGCCAAAATACACCCTTCCCCTTGGTGGGGGGTGGGGGTGGCGGGTTGCTTTTGATCTCAGACATAGGAAAAGAAACTGAGACGAGGAAATGCCCGCCCCCCCCGGGGGGGGGGAGGAGTGGTGGGGGTGGAGCTTCACCAGGGAGCTTTGGCCTTGGGCGCTACGGAGAGCTACCTAGGAGGTGTTCTAGTCCTTTCCAGTGATGTCCAGAGGCAAATATCTGCCTCTTTCTGGCTCATCACTGGTTATATTGTGTGCATTGTGCTTCTTTCCACCGGGGTTCAGTCCCAGCAGAGATCCGCTTCTCTTCCTCTTCCATTTGGCTGGGAAGTTGCCGGCTGGCTGGCTGGCTGGCTGGCTGGCTCTGAGCGTTCCGGGGAGGCAGATGACTGTTCTGCAGCCCTTTTCTGTGAAGCCCTATTTATCACACGCAGATGCAGGAAGTTAGACTCTGATGAGGTGCTTGGCTACAGGAGACACTCTCCACAAAGGGGAGAAAACGAAGCATTCTTCCCTAAGAAAGAGCCCTGATTGGGATGTCTTTGGATGGCAAGTGCTGACAAGTTGTGGAAGCCTTGTGTGCGGGGGAGGGAGCTGAGGGTGAGTGTTTCAGACCACAGCTCTCTCTGGGTCCCCATGGGCTTCTCTCCCTGGCCGATGGTGGCTCCCTGCCATCGTGGTCTGGTGAGTATGGGATGGGCTAAATGGCCCTATGAAGTAGAGTGAGTATCGGCATGCTTGTAAGGCATGGGGGCTGTACAGGATGAGGCTTGGGCAGACCCCCCCTTGTGACTCTAGGGTGGGGTGCCTGATTTTAGATCCATTATTGTGTGTTTTTTCATATACTGAGTTTCAGATTTAAAGAGGCCCCGGTGTGACTGTTCTAGAAAAATATAGGCTGGTTAAGCAGCACTCATATCACAAGGTCAGGAGTTAATGATGGAAGAAGGGGGCCACGTTTATAATTTTGTTCGATTTTATTAATAATAATTATTTTATTATTTTTATGGCTTTTTTTTTTGCCTGCTTGTGTTTGAGCACTACGTTAATGCAGTACTGGCAGAGGCCAGGAGAGGGCGCCAGATACCCAGGAACGGGAGATTATATGGGGTTGTGTGCTGCTTTGTGTTTCTGGAAGAGCTGCCAGTGTTCTTAGTCTCTGAGCCATCTCTCCCTCCCCGCACTGGTCCTCTCAGCCAATACCCTCTGTTGGCTGCAGTCCAGGGAGACTTTTCATAAGATAGTACCATGTTGAAGCTGGGAAATGGCTCAGCATTTAAAATGCATGCCTTGCCAACATAGAAACCTGAATTGTATCCCCAGAACCCTAGTTTTTTTTTTAAAGCAAGACACAGTGGTATGTGCTCATAAGGCCAATACTGGGCCAAAAGAGATTCTCTTGGGTTCATTGGCCACCCACCCTAGTCTATTTAGCAAGTTCAAGACCAGTGATAGACCCTGTCTCAGTTGTGTGCTCCTGTCTGGAGCCAAGAACTTCTCCATGTAGGCTACAAGAACAGTTCAGGGGCATGCTTCCTGCAGGGAACCCAGAAATTGGTGGTGACAATAAAAAGCACAAAGTCCATGAACGGCCCAGGAGCACCCTGGTAATTATGCAGGAGACAGCCAGGGTCAGCACAGAAATGGGGGCATGAGTGTGAGATATAACCCCTGGTCATCATTTGACCTTGTTCTCAGTAGAGAACTCAGTAGTGAGGCCCATAGCAAGGGTTTAGCAATCAGTATAGTTGAAAAACCTTAAGAGGGCCTCTAGAAGTCTCACTGAATTGGAAACTTAGGAGTGTAGGACACAACCCTGGTGGTTACAGGAGTGGGTTTATAAATGCGGAGAACTTTTTTTTTTTTTTTCCCACATAAGGAATCTCTAGAAACATTGCTTGGGACTGTGGGTTTTCTACTTCTGAGTGGCCTCCAGGAAGGACACCAGTTATGGTCCAGGTTGCACTGGTCTATGGGCAGATTAGCTACTGCTCCAGGGAAGCCCAGAGGACCTTCCCCTTACCTCTAGTCATGGACCTTAGCCCCTGGACCTCAGAGTGGTCTAGATTGGTCTTGCTCAGCAAAATATACAGACTCTAGGGATATTTCCATAGGGGCTATAGCCCAGTTTCTTCATTTAAGTAAAAGATCATTGTGTGGATCATCATCAGGTCAGGTGCATGGAGTCGAGGAGACAGTCACCTAATGAGACAACACAGTCCCTGGTAGCATTTGGCCCAACTATCTTCGTGGAATGTGGTGAATTTCCTTTGGTGAAGGGATGACTGACACCATCCGCATACACAGAGGTGAGCAGCTATAAGGCACTTTACAGGCAAGGCATTCTTGCATTTGGCCTAAAGGGGGCAGACAAGCCATGTACACAGTAGTAAAATGAGAGCCTAGAACCTAAGAGAATCTCCAAATCTCACACCATGTACCTGAGATGCTGCCCAGGGGACAAGAAAGCAGATCTGAACTGTCAAACGCTGAGTAGAGAGAGCTAGTGTCTTAGCTACTGCTCTATTGCTATGAAGAGAGAGACCAAAGGTAAAGCTAAGGAAAGAAAGCATTTAATTGGGGGCTTGATTACAATTTCAGAGGCTTAGTGCATTATCATCATGGTGGGGAGCATGACCACATTCAGACATTGCAACTGGAGCTGAGAGCTACATCCATCTATAAGCAAGGCTGGGGGTGGAATGGAACTCTGAGCCCAGCATGGGCTTTTGGAACCTCAAAGCTCACCTCCAGTGATACACTTTCTCTAGCAAGGCCACACCTCCTAATCCTTCTAATCCTTTTAAATAGTACCACTCCCTGGTGACCAAGCATTCAAATATCTGAGCCTGTGGGGTCCATTTTTATTCCAGCCATTACAGCTGGGAGACCATTTCAAAGGAGCAAGTGAATTAGTGACAACCAGCAGGACAGACCGGCACCACTGGAATCAGTAACTGGAGCTTCTGCACCCTCTTCAGAAGGGTTGGGGTAGGGGAGCATGCCCCTGGAATGCAGGGAGACTTTGAGCTGTAGACTTTGATGCACAGAAATCACCACTTGAAAGCAGAACCCTAATAAGAGGAAATTTCCCTTTGCTTCCAACTGCCAATCTTACTCCCATCACTTACATTGGCCAGACTCAGCCAGAAGCCAAAGCACAAAGGACTCTGAGTTATTTGGCTGTGTGACTGTATCCTCTTTCAGGGCATACATCCTATTGGTCTGCTTCTGTCTACCTCCCAACAGGTCCATCAGCACCACCACCTGAGAAACCAGGCTCCATCACAGAAGCCTCCAGGATACTCCAGATTCAAACTCATATAGGCGAAGGAGGGTAAAAGCTATGAATCTAGACGAATAAAGGGAGATGGTACAGCTTATCTCCCTCTGCTGCTTGTCACTAATGGCCACTATGTCTAGACAGCTAGGACAGTGCAGCTCATCACTTGGTCTCTGTCACCATCTGAACTTGGGCGTGAATGCTAGCAATCCCTCCTGGAGCCCAGAGACTACACTTTCTTTCTGTTTAGTATCTGTTTCGTTTACTATAACATACCCAAGTGAGTTCTCTGATGTCTGTCTCTCAACCTTCTTTTCATGAACACAAGGAATAAAAATCAATATGACACTTGGACTCTACTTATAAATTAAGAAGCTTCATCAACATAATATGAAGGTTAATATTTAATAATATTCATCAAATATTTATGTGTTGGTGGAACTCTGCTAGAAGACAAAAAAGTCTCCCACTAATATGGAAGTCTCTAGAATGGGAGGCGACTGTGGTGCCCTCAAGAGTCATTCAACTACCCAGTTTTGTACTCCTGTCTCTCAAAAGACAGATGTTTGTTGAGCGCTGAACAAGGATGTCAATGGAGCATCTGAGAGGTAGGTACAGCCTCTCTATATAGGAGAAAGTAAGAAAGCCCAGTTTCATCTTCTGAGGATGGCGTATTGGTGTGTGAAGGTGCTGGGGTTGTTTCTTAATCATTGCCAGTATCTGTGACCACAGATGACTCCAGCATGAAGAGATGACCACCTCCCTAGGATGATAGGCAGTGAAGGTTCATTTTGATTGCCAACATGACCTGATCTAGACCTGTCTAGGAGACATACCTCTGGGTATGTGTGTGAAGGAGTTTCTAGATTGGGTTAATTGAAGGGTGAAGACCCATCTTACCTGTGGGTGGTGACATTCCCTAGGTAAAAAGAACACATTTGTAGTAAGAGGTTTCTGGCCCAGATTAGTCCCATTTTGGACCTGCTGCTGCTGTGTAACTGGACCAGCAATCCCAAAGTCCCAAAGAAACACACATTAATTTCATGCTGTTTGGCCTAAGGCTCAGGCATATTGCTAGGTAGTTCTTTCCTTTAATTCAACCCATTTCCTTTAATCTGTCTTGCCACGTGGCCCATAGCTTACCTATTTTTTTACATCTTGATTTCTGGGCGGCTGGACCCTCTCTCTGTCCCACTTCGTCCTTCTTGTACCTATGCTCCGATTTCCTGCCTACTGCTACAGTGCCTGATATAGGCCAAAACAATTCCTTTATTTAAAGAGTGACATTCACAGCATACAGAAAGACATTCGCACATCACACATTCATCTCCCTTTGCTTCTTGACTGTTGACTCAATGTGATCAGCTTCCTTATTCTCCGACTACTATAATTTCCCCCCTGCCATGATGGACTACATCTTCAAATTGTGAACCCCAATGAACCTCCTTGTCTTTCACTTGCTTTTATGTGGTATCTGGTCACATTGACAAGGATATCAACCAATGCAGAACTAAAAGCTATAGAGAAGCAAAGGCGTTGGGATGTGGCTGGATGTAGCTTGGCCAACCAAAATGACTGCAAACCAGACAACTTTTGTTTTTTACTTCTATCATTTTTTTTGGGGGGGGGGGGTTGTGCCTTGTAGCTGAAAAAAATCCCTGGTAGGTAAGCTCTGCTTGCTTGGTGAGTTACTTTTCTTAGCTTGGGGCTTCCTCTTGCTATGTTAGAACCTTCTTCAGCCATGACGAGAGTTGGGGTGGGTTCTGTGGTTTCTGAACTCTGCACAAGTATTGAGCATTTTAAAGTCTTCCTCTGACCTCTGGCCTCAGGTGGGATTTCTCACAGAGGAGTTTCCTAGGACCCAGGGGAGGGTCGGCCTCTCTGAATGCACTTATTCTTCTGACCCTCACCAGTCCTTAGGCATGACTCCCTTTCCAGACCATTGATTGACTCTTCTCTCTTGTGAAGATCAAAAGGGGATAGGCCAACTCCTTTAAAGAAAAAGAGGAAAGTTTTGGATCGATACTAAAGCTGCAATTTTCCTCTGACTCAGCACAACCACCTCGATCCATTTAATGGCAGCTATCTGTCAATTTCAGTATAGCTTTATGAAGCCCCATAAGCGCTGTTTGGTGTTTATAGGAGCAGACGTCACTGGTAATGTGATATTTTAGATGTTGTGAGAGAAATAGATCCTGGTAATAGGAGAACTGCTGGAAGGGATGGAGGATGCAGATTTAGTCAAGGTTCTATGAGAGCTGTGGGGAAAAGGCATAGGGTATCCAGCTAGACTCCTCACCCAGAGACATTGGATAGGGCTGAATGGATCATGAAGATGGGATGAAGTTGGGGTAAATGGTCGTTTGATGGAAATTCTGTGGAAAACTCAAGGAAGTTTTACCAAAGACAGAGGTATCATAAGAACCACCTTCGTCACCTGGAGATTGGGGGCCGAGTGGTTACTTAGAAATCTCAGAGCGTGGACAGATGGCTCAGTCAGTAAAATACCTTGCCAGACAAGAATGAAGACTTGAATTTGATTCCCAGAGCTCAACTTAAAAAGAAGAGTATGGGGGTTCATGTTTATAATCTTGGCACTGGAGATGAAGAGATGGGTGAATCCCTGGGGCTCACAGGCTAGCCAGCCTAGGCAGGTTGGTAAGCTACAGGCAAATGAGAGACTCTGTCTCTAAAGATGAGGTGGTTGACCAATGAACTTCACATGCATGCACACACGTATGTATACACATAAACACACACACATGTGCACACATGCATCTATACTGGCCTCAGGGCATGAACCCCCAGTTGGATTTTCAGCCTTCAGATTATAAAGGGGGAGCCACTCAAAGGTGGAAGAAAGCTTGAAAGTCCCACTTTGGGGTTCTCAGCTCCAGGTCTGCCAGAAATGGGCTGGAGCATTGTATTGAATCGGACTCACCTGCCATCCATCTTTGGGCCTTGAATTTGTTAGTTTGGTGGTGGTATGCGGGGCTCTAGATATTAATAGGGCTTTCTAGGTCATTTTGATGGTATGTCAAATAAGAATCTTTGGTAAGACACTTTCCTGTCAGGGATCAAACCCTCTGGGCCACCATCCTCATGAGGCTCACTGTGGCGTTGCAAGATGTCCACAGGCATCTCTGTATCCCCAGTTCCCAAGTTAGAGATCTCAAAGGCCAAGTCTTGACCAGTGAGACTGGGCAGAAGTGACCCAATCCATTCCAGGCTCCCCTCATAAAAGCATTTTGCAAGTCGACCCCATTCCACTACCACTATTTCCGCACACTCTGATGTCAGGTATTTCATAGGAAGGAGCTTGGATCCCTTCATCATGGAGGACAAACACCTGGAAATCCCATGATTAGCATTTGGCTGTGATATAAGCTGAGGTCAAAGTTCACTGAATGAAGCCACGAGGATTTCTGGCTTGTTTGTTACCTTTGAGATAATAAACTCTGACGCATGAAGGCGGCACATAATGAATGCTGGCTTTGTCTCTGAACTTCACCTTTGACTGCATGTGCAGGAGAAAGCATTCTGTGCTTACACGTCGGTATTGAGTGTGACATGCCACCACTACACCTTCATCCTGTGGCTCTCGGCAATGTGTGGTGGGAGGTGTCGCCAGTGGCTTGAGTAAAATAGGGTGTTTGAGCCTGCCCGGTTCTGAAAAAGAGCATGTATTTTGGGGGTCTACAGTCATGCAGATTCTGCTTCAAATTTTACATCTAGCTGCTTTCTGCTACTCTCCTTTCTTTCAACCTCTGTACCTTGGGTCCATAAGCACACTCACCTCACAGTGATGAGAAAAAAATGAACTATATATACACAAAGTGCCCTGAGCAAAAGTCAGGCTATTGCCATTTGTTGATTGGCCTTGATGAGAAGCCAAGAAAGACAGATTTGTATGTCTCTGCTTAGGTCTGTTGTATCAGGTTGCAGGTTCTTGGAACCATCCCAGCAGCTTCCAAGTCTCTGTCATTCAGTGCTGGCCAACCTTAATATCCACCCCAGCTTGTGACAATCTCCAGGTATAGCAAGCTGGTTGCTCTCTATTCGCTGGGTCCAGATGCTATATTTATAGCATAGAACAAGCCAGTGCATCCCATCAAGAGCTGAGTTAACACATCTGCCATGTATTACCGGGAACCAACAGTTCAGCTAAGACCTGCAATTCTTGACTCCAGTTGACAGCAGACATCTCAGTGGCCCGGAGATGACAGCTGTCCATCTTAGAGATCAACCATCACAGGGAGAAGCCGGGATGTCAAAGTGTCCTGACAAAAAAAAATAATAAATAAAAAATTGATTTTCTCTATGTCCAAAAGAAAGCTGTGGCCAGTCTCCATGTGGGGATGCAAATTCCTGCAGGTCTGGTCCTGAATTCTCCACTAGAATCATCATAACAGGGCAGCCATGCCCAGCTTTTGAGATTCTCACCTGCAGGAAATAGTTAATATGTGGACATTGCTTTTTTATATGTGATCTTATTGCTTTTGAAATGTAAGATTTTTTTCTGGATTATCATCTATCTTTAATGTTCCTATCTTCAGATTAATGTACCTAACCTACAAAGAATGTTTCTACTTTGAGAACATAGGACAATACCATGTAGCCACTCAGGGTTTCATGTACCGTTGTTGAATAATATCCATTAAACATTGCAACTTTGGTTTATATGCATAAAGATTTCTGTTCCTCTGAGGTAGAGGAGAGAACAGAAATCTTGAATTCTGAATGCTATCCAATTAAAATATATTCTTTAGGTATTTGGAGTGATTGAGTTGGGATCTTATTCAAGTCCTCATGTTATTAGTATTCATGTCACTGACTCCATTTAAGAGAGAAAATGGCAAATTAGAAAAAAATATCTAAATTAAACAGCACTGAAAAAGCAAACCCATAAACCAACTAGAATGTGTCAGGCAGTGTGGCTTATTTAAACCATCAGCGATCATACAGTAGGGACTTATGAGGTCTGTGGTGAGCTAGAGAGAGGCCATCTTCAGGGAGAGACACTGTTGCCAAAAGGAAGAGTCTAGGAATATGCATCTAGCTTCAGGTGAAGTCAGGGCTGTGTGTGAACTTGGTCAGTTTGAAAGCATTACATCATGGAGAAACAGAATGGCCCAGTTGTGTAGAGAAATTAAAATGTCTGAGAACTTCACTTGGTCTCTGCACTCTTGAAGGTGACAAAATTTAATCATTAACCAGTTATGGTGGAAATGACCATGAGAAAAGTTGGGTTTCATTGTATTTCCCTTTCTGTGCCTCTATAATGGTGATGATGCTGATGGTGGTAAATGTGATGATGGTGATGATGATAGGGGTGGTGATGGAGTGTTGATGGTGGGGTAAGTGGTGATGATGATGGTAGTCATGGTAATAATAGTGTGATGATGATAATGTTTATAATGATGGTGATATTGCTGACAGCAATGTACATCCTTTTGCTTGTGTCTGGCCTGCCATCATCAGACAGTCTTTTCCCTACAGTGAGGGCATCCATATGCTTTACTGAAATTTCCACACTTGTGGTTCGAGCCACATGGTGATGGCTGAGCTCCTTGGGGTCACAGAAACATAAAGAGTAACCCTGGCTGCTGATTATCTAGAGCTTCAAGCCAGCTCTTGTTGTGTGACATCTTGTGGCCTTCACTTCCTCCTCCCATCCAACCTCCAGAACAATGTTTTGAGTCTGTGTGGCCTGGGACCCACAAGTAGACTCGTACCTATGCTAGAACCTTCTCTGGGTGCCTTAGTCAGAGACTATGAAGTCTGCCTGACTTGACCCAGCGTTGAATCCTTAGGAAAAACAGTGATGCTTCTGGCAGCTTCTAAATTAATGTTTCTAATGGGAGCAACCCAAACAGGAGGAGCCTCCGTGATATGCCCTCAGGTGCCTTCCTCATAGGGTTTTGAGGGTGACGTGTTTTCTAAAGCAACCTGTACCTTCTAGTACAGCACTCGGCATTTAATTGTTTTTAATCAGAGGCAAAATGCTAAGGCCCAACAGAACCCCCCTTCCCCCAGGCTCTGACAGTCAAATGCCAGCAGTGACAAATGGTTCCCTGGTCTGTGGCATTTCCAGTACATCTGTCAGAAGCTGTTAGGCTTTCCTAGCGGCTGGCAGATTCATCTTTTGGAGGAGTGGTACAATCACTCTGGCCTCTGAATTATGAAAAGTGACGATTTATCTCTTGTGAATGATCGTATATGGTGCAGCTTGTATGGCTGGCTAATTCTGTGTAATAAGTGAAGCACACTGAGAAATCAACATTGCTATTTTCTGGGCCGCCCTCCTTTGAGGGTTTTCTGTGACCTGAAGCCAGGGAAAGCATCTGGACCAGAAGGAAAGAGGCATTTTAATTTGCAGGCCAGGAGCTAGAGGGATGACTCTGTGGCTGAGTGTTTGTTTCTCTTGCAAAGGACCCTAGTTCAATTCCCAGCACCCACATCAGGCAACCCACACCAGATGGCCTGTAACTCTAGCTCTTGGGGATTTGATGATGCCCTCTTCTGGTCTCTGTGAGTACTACACACACTTAAATAAAAATAAAATTTTAAAAATTGTAGTTCATACATGGTAAGTGAAGAGGATATGACTAACATTTGAGGGTCTAATCTCTGCACCCCAACTATAGCATAGGTCCAAATCTTTGTGCTGAAGGCCATTCTGTTCTGTGATCCTATGACATTGGCTTGGCCAGATGAAAATGAATAATTTATAGGATTTTTTTTTCTGGAGATTTTCAGCATGTAAAATATATTTAGAATGGGAATTTGTGGTCACAAATCAACATTTTAAAAAGAACACAACACACTTACTTTTCCACCTAAATTTTCTCTTCCTTTGGCAAGCATGGCCATGTAACTTTCTCCAGCAAATGAACTCTGGAAAGAAATGAGTATGCCTGTGTTGGGAGACATTCTGAGACTTATTCATATGTACCCTGCCAAGTTTTCAACATTTTTCAGCAGCTTCCTTTTTCTGAATTTTAGAGAGAAAAACCCCAGAGAGCCATGCAGCTGACTAGGGAAAGGCATAGTCTGTGGAGAGATTCAATGCATGGGGCTGTTTGTTAATGCAGCCTTGCTTCACTAGAGCTGATAGATACAGATTCTCACAGCCACCTCTTGCTTCCCACGATAGAGTCAGATCAGCAGAAAGGAGACAATTCTCTTCCCAGCCCCTGGCTGTGACTCGTGTTTCTTACATTTCTCTTCCACCCATAGGACTTGTGTGGAAGTGGGAAGGTCCAGCAACTGCACTGTAGTTTGCAGCTTAAAGCCTAAGAATCTACAGGTCAGTCCACAGTAGGGAGGTTAGTGTAAAAAGTATAAGCGCTGGGCAGACATGATAAAAAGTGGGAACTGGAGAGGTGGCTCCATACTGTTGTTCCCACCAAACACTGAGTTAGGGTCTTTGAGACTGACAGTATAGCGGTGGGCCTCTGTGGGATGAATTCAGGCGTCCATAGGAGGGGGAGGTTCAAGAACAGGAGGTGGCGTGTCTTCAGCAGTAGGGGAGCTGCCTGTGTAAGCAGTTGAAAAGTCTTGCTATTACTGAGAATATAAAATACACACACACACACTGTTGCAAAACAACTACCGCCATGACAACAAAAACAGGTGCACTTTACTTTTGGAATACTTTCCAGACCAACTTTTATCTTTGTGTTGTATGAGCAAACTAAATCCCAGTGGACAGATGGGTGAACACACTTGCCTCCCAGCTCTCATTCTGGATCATCTGCCTACAGAAATTCACTGAGTTCTGACTGTTTGGATCCTTCACTGTGTGTCTTGTGAGCTGTTCTCTAGTTCAGCTTTCATCTCTGAAGATGGGGACGGACTCCTTTTTCCCACACTTCACAGCCTTCCAGACACAGTGGCTCCATCTTTGTCCTTCCTGGGCAGTCTAGAGAGGAAGTCTTTTGGCTTGTCTTTCTCCAGGCCTTACACTGGTCATGTGACAGTTTTGCCTTTGTTGACACTCCACCCAAACTACCAAGACCAAGGAAGCATCAGGAACTTTAATACTCCTTCTCAACAGTCACCATCATTGCTTCTGCATCTGAGGACACAGCTGCCATTGTCACTTAGAAAAGTTCCTAAAGCTAGGCTGAAGAAATGGCTCAGCAGTTAAGAGCACTGGCTACATTTGTAGAGGACCAGGGTTCAATTTGTAGCATCCACACCATCTATAACTCCAATTGCAATAGATCTCATGCCTTTTTCTGGCCTTGACAGGTATCTGTATTCACATGGTGCAGATAAACACATATAGGCACACACATACACATAAATAAAAATAAATGTCTTTTTTTCCCCAACAAACTTACATTTTAAAAACAGGAAAACAAAAGCTAACAGTATCTCTGATGTTTATTCTTGTTGTAACACCCACCTCACCTAGGGTGACATGTCTCTGATTCTCACTCTGGAAAGGTGAGGTTGTGGGATGAACAACAAAAAGAAAAGCATTATCATTTAACGCAAACAGACACTCACACCATGCACGTTTCAGAGGAAACAGCCATATGCAGATGCTGGAAACTAGTATTTCTAGAAAAGAAACTCTGAGCAGACATACAAGTCAATGTCCTGTTTTGTAGGTACAGTTTTATCAGAAGGGTCTCCAGCTGCTCTGGTCCACCCACAGTGACACTGAGTGATGGTGACTCATGTGGTTCCTGAAGAGCCTTGACATTCACTGTCCACCCTTTGCAGGAAAAGTTTGCAAACTCCAGGACCAAAACTTGTTTGGCTTGTATTTGCTATTTAGGGCAGAGCATAGCTGTGGTTGTCACAGGCCAGGACAACTGCACAGGCGTTGCCCGAACACCAGCCAGCCCCATTAGTCTGTGGCTGGCCACCTGTCATCATGAATATCAAAACTTCTCCATCACCCTTTCAACAAATAGGCTACAGAGGTGAGGCCGGGCGGGCCATCTATTAGCTTATTAGGGAGCCCGGAGAAGGATGCTGGAATTCTGTCCTCTTAGGAGTTTTATGATGTGTGTGGAGCTTTTTATCATTATCTGGCTGACCTTCACACTGGCACCTTGGAGGCCTCTCCTAATGTGCTTTCTTCAGAAAGATGATTAAAGCCAGGAAATTGTGGCTGCAGTATGGCTGCTGCATCAGCAGCTTTGTCCTCAGTGGGGGAGGAGAGAGAGGGAGGGGAGGTTTAGGACTATGTACCTCACTTGGTTGGGATGTCTGAATGCTAAAGCAACTCGCCCAGGACTCCCTTCTGGTGCACGCTCTGTCCCGTGTCTTACTGTGTGTGCAATCAGAATAGATTGCTCTTTCCACTGGTTCACAAGAATCTCAGGCCTGAGACAAGGAAGAAGGGAGGGACGGAGGGAGAGACAGAGGGACAGAAAGAAGGCAGTAGTGTTTATATGTATGTGAGTGTATGTGTATGAAGTGTGTGTTATATGTCTGTGGTGTGTGTGTGTGTCTGTGATGTGTGTGTGTGTGTGTGTGTGTGTGTGTGTGTTGTCTGTTTTCCCAGCCCATGTAGGCATGGATATTTGCTTTCAAATGATTCTTAGTGGGAATATAGAGACCTGGTTGCAAAAGTTGTAGCTTTTTGTCATTCAGTTACGTTTATTAAACTATTAGCCCATTTGAATACATTTCTGTTGTTATCAGTATGGCTAATTGCCTATCATTTTGTCTCCAGATAAACCGATTAGCCTATGAGAACAGGCTTAGCAGGGGCCCTAGAGCATCTCCAGGCCTTCCATTCATAGGAGTCTTTTGCTGGCCTTCACTCCTCGGGGTCGCTAAGCTTGGCTTCTCTTACCTTCGTGGCACTGACACATTAAAGTCCTTTACCCTTGCCTGGCTTCTCTTTCCTTTGCTTTTTATTTTTACATGTACAAGATATAGAAATAGCCCTACAATGAGCATCCAGATGCCTCTGGAACTGAACAATAGTGCATATGCTATCTCTCATCCTGTCTGTTATCTCCATCTCTCTCATCTGTCTCTGTCTCTCTGGGCTTTTGTCTTTACCATCTCTGTGTCTCATTTCTGCCTTGCTCATCCTCTCTCTCTCTCTCTCTCTCTCTCTCTCTCTCTCTCTTTCTCTCTCTCTCTGATTTTGGACCACTTGAAAGGAGTCCTTCAGTGTTAATGGTCCTGACATAATGATGGACACTTCCGTGCCCCGCTGCCATGCATCTCTCACCACTGAAACTGAAATTTCTCATTGTCTAATAGCAATCTGCATTCAAATTCCCCCCAAATACTTTCAAAATTCTAAAGATTTCTTCAGTAACCTTTTCATCCTTTCTTTCTTGATGTGAATTTAGAAACCACTGCACCTCGGGACAGAGACAAGGGCACAGAGAGGCAAGGATGAGAGAGACAGATGAGAGACAGAGACAGGGATGAGAGAGACAGAGACAGGGATGAGAGAGACAGAGACAGGGGTGAGAGAGACAGATTAGAGACAGAGACAGGGATGAGAGAGACAGAGACAGGGATGAGAGAGACAGAGACAGGGGTGAGAGAGACAGATTAGAGATAGAGATTGTGTGTGTGTGTGTGTGTGTGTGTGTGTGTGTGTGTGTGTGTGTGGAGAGAGAGAGAGAGAGAGAGAGAGAGAGAGAGAGAGAGACTATAGCAAATGTGCTGCTATTTATTCAGTCTTGAAAGAGGCATCTGGATGCTCACTGTAGAGCTATTTCTATATCTTATATGTATAAGAATAAAGAGTAAAGGAAGAAGATAAGGATTCCAGATGCTTTTCCCAGCTCTTATTCTGCACAGCAAAATGACCACAGCACCAGGCACCCCAAGGGTCTTTGTTATTTTCCTGTGAGTGGTGGGCTCAGGGGTTGGACATAGCTGGGGGCTGACACAGCCCAGTGACCTCTGAGGCCCCAAATGAGAAGATTCCTGGTGGCTGAGCAATGAAACCAACAAATCATCCATAGCCTTGGCTGCTGTCCTGTCTATCCCCAGCTAGGAGCCCGTGAATCCCGTGGCTTCTGATAGCCTTCCTGCACACATGCCATTAACCCATTTCCTAACAAGAGACTCCCGTGCTTCAACAAATTCTTGCTTGGGGACAGAGTCTGCAAAGTCACAGGACATAACCTCTAAGCTATAGCTCAGTGGTTCTTAACCTTCCTAATGCTGTGACTTTTTAATACAGGTCCTCAAGTTGTGGTGACACCCCCCCCAACCGTAACATTATTTCCATTGCTACTTCATAACTGTAATTTTGCTATCATGATGAATCATAATGTAAATATTTTTGGAGATAGTGGCTTGCCAAAGGGGTTGTGACTGGCAGGTTCAGAACCACTGCAAGAGGAAGAAGAGACAGATCCCATCCCCTGGAGAGGCAAGAGTGCTTCTGGAACACCTGGTGGTGGGGTGGGCGGGTCAAGGGAAGTCGTGGCATTCTGTGGAAAGCTGTCTGTAAGACTCATCTCACTTATATTAGATGCCTTGGGCTCTGATGGTCAAATGTCCATATTTAGTATAGACACAGTCATCTTCCCACAAGGCCCCTTCGCCTCCTATCACATCCCCTCTCTTGAGTGCACAATGTCCCTTTTAAAGGTTCTTTATAATTCTGAATCAGTGAAGAGGTTCACTGATTCCCCTACTCTGCCCTGCTTCTGTGGAACCATTCTAGAAGGTTCTCAGAAGTGAATCAGTCCTGTGGCTTCCCTGATGCTCCCCCCACCCCCACCCCGTCCCAGCAACTCTGTATCCATTAAGCTGCACCTGGACCAAAGGAACATGTGATGTGGACACTCACCATGCAGCCATGGGATCCATGGATGCATAGCAGACCTTGCCTCCCCCACTCCCCACCCCCACCCCTGAATCCTCAGAAGACTGTGTCCTGTGTAATTAGAAACCACACTTTTTAGTGCTATTAAAATCAGTGTAGTGCTGTTGGTTGGCAGTTGGGGAATTTGCTGTGGACAGATTTCTTAATGGGTTTCAGGCTTTGGAAGTAAACACATTAACAAGCTCCAACTACTGCTTGGGAGAAAGCATTTCCCACTGATGATTAGTTAAGACTTTCTGTGCATACTTTTCTAAAGAGCTGCTGTTCTGGGATAGACAGGAGAGACTCATTAATGATAGTGATATTACATTCACTAATAGCCCCAGAAGGAGTTGGTTATGGTGTGTGATCACAAACCGGGCATATAGTTAGTGTAATGCTGATCTGACTGTGTCTCTGCTCCCTGATGGCACAGTGCCTCCTAGTGACCTGTCCATTGTACATGTTCAAGGCTTTGGGGGTAAAGTCAATCAATCGATCAATCAATCTGCCACGGGTTGGGGAATTGTGAAGAACCTGGTTTTGTTTGCTCCGAATATGTGAAACTTTCAAGTGACTAGTTAGTTTGCCTTGTTGCTGTGACACAGTACCTGACAGGGGACTGGAGAGATGGCTCTGCAGTGAAGAGCACTGGATGCACTTCCAGAGGTCCTGAGTTTAATTCCTAGCACTTACACAGCAGCTCACAACTGCTTGTAATTCCATTCCTGGCGATCTAAGATCTAATGCCCTCTTCTGGTCACACAAACACACTTTAAAATAAAATACAATACATCCCATCAAAAGGAACTTAAGAAAGGTTCTGGCCTATGGGACTAGGGGATACAGTCCACCTGATTAGGGAAGGCATGCTGGCAGGAGCCTGAGGCAGCTGGCCACATTTCGGCTGTGTTCAGGAAACAGAGAGAGATGCTGGTTCATAGGTCTCCTTTGCATTCAGTCTGGGCCCCCAGCTCATGAGGTGGTGCCATCCACAGTTCTAGAGGGTCTTCTCACCTCAGTTGAACTTCTCTGTAAGCACCTTCCTGGATTTGCCCAGAATTTATCTCTTTCATGACTCTAGATTCTGTCAAGCTGACAGCACCCATCATCCCAGCAATCCTGTGGGAACCTATCCAGAAATCCACAATGTTACATCTTATTGTAACTTGTAACTGGTGTATTTTAAGGATTTTTGGTACATAACAACCATGTTGTGGTAAACTCAACATGGCACCGGGTGAGATAAGAATTTTTGGTATGTAGTGGCCACGTGGTAAAACTAACACAGCGTCAACAGAACATGCTGCACACCCCTAGGCATGGCTCCATAAATCTGTGTCTACTTAAGGAGGCGCCTTGTGAAAATCTTTTTAATCTTTTTTTTTTTCTTTTTTGCCCCTGTACTTGCCTGATAACTTTTACTGAATAAAGTTTTGTGAGGCTCTGGTAATGTGTGTGTCTGGTACAAAACCAACATGTACGATCGGTAATCTTGGAGTGCTCCGAAACCTTGGGCCTTGGTGGTAATCATGAAAGAAGTGTTGTTTAGACTTTTCTCAAGATAAAGAGAATGTAGCAAATATGTACAGGACAAGCCTCATCTTCTATGTCAGTCTGGGACAAAATAATGGGGTCGTGAGGGAAAGACATGAAGTCACTCTCACTTACCGAATCAATGGGATTGAGTAAAGCAGTGTTCCTAGCAGGCTTAGGGGTACTCAAATGTACTTGGTTATCCATCGTTAGCAGCAGTTTAACTGGCTAAGTTCAGTCTTCCTTTTCCAGGGACAGAGGGAAAAGTCTAGTTACCTGGTGACGAGATGCTAGCTAGTCTCTTTAATGCCACCATCTGCATTTCTGTCCAGCAGAGAGAGGTTTCCTCTTTCTCTGCCAGGCTCCAGGCAACAGTCCTCCCATGCCCCCTTCCTGCCAGAGCGGGCTGCAACTGGCTTCCTTCCCTGCCAAGGACCAAAGATGTAACATACTATATCAGCTGACTGACTTCCGAGCTCCTCTTCAGAGCTTGTTTTCTTTCAAAAATAAAATAAAAAATTAATTAAAAATGTCAAAGAAAAAGAAAATAGAACAAAAGAACGAGATTAGCATTTTTTTTGTAGTCTCTCAGTCCTCCTTTCCAGTCATTTAGAACTTGTTACAGCCACCTACAGACTTTTAAGTGGGATTGTTGAAAAATGCTTCGATTCATGTTTTAATGCCTTTTTTTTTTCTTGCTATCTTTTGAGACTCTTTTCTGTTGTAATCGAGAAGGATCCTAAAGTGAGCTGAGCATATAATAACCAAGCTTATGTTTAAGGCAGAGTCCAAAGGGGCTGGGTTTGGCAGGAATGGTCTGGTTTGCCTAACAAAAATGGAGCGTCACTTCTCTAGGCAAAATGCCCTAAGAGAAAGGAAGTGAGCCGGTGTGGAGAATTACTGAGAAGCCCACCAGGAGCTGCCTGCACCTGAGCCCCCCTGAGCTTGGCAATGACTCCCCTCAACTACTGGGGTTCGTTCTAATTAGCCAGCGCGTGTCCTGGCTGACCTCAATTTCTGTTCCCTTGAGAAGATGAATCATCTCCCTTACCCCAGCTGATGGCTCAGCCCAACCTTTGAGCTCATGATAGAACACTCCAGAAGCAGAGGCCAGGGAGCAGAACAAGGCTGCCTGGGTTTGGGAAGCAGTTTTGTAGTTACTGGTATTTGGCTGGGGAAGTTGCCAGCTGAGCTGAACTTGCTTGTCTGTTCCAAGCTTGGTGAAATGAACGGAAACCAACCACAGAGCAGTGCTTTTCTCAATGGAGGATTTAACCGGAGAGACGGAAAGGAATCCACTAGAGTTTTGCAGCCCACCAAGGGCCATGTAGCCAGCCAGATTCATGACTTCAGATCAGGGTGCAGTAGAAGTCAGTGTGTAATTATTTCCCAGTCCTAGCCCTACTAGATCTACTACGGGCTTTATTGGAAGAACTCTGACATGTTAGGGTTGTATGTTCACTGAAGTGGCAGTGATGTGGGAATGTCTTTCTATATGCTGTGAAAATCATTCCTTAAATAAAGAAACTGTCTTGGCCATGGTGGGGCACCCTAGGTAAGCAGGGAAATTGAATTTCAGGAAAGAGGAGGGCAGAATCGGGGAGTCTTGATCCAGCTGCCAAGGAAGAAGCATGTAGGAATGCAGATGAGCCATGGGCCCCAGCCATGGCCATGTGGAAAAACAGATTAATAGAAATGGATTGACTTAAGATGAAAGATCTAATTAGCAATGTGCCTGAAACATAAGTCAAACAGGATGAAATTAATATAAGCATCTGAGTCATTTTTTGGGGGAAAAGTGGCCACGGGCAGGTTAGACCTCTGACCAGGATGGGGTCAGAAACCCTGTGTAACATGGTGGCTCACAGATAAAGATGTGTGGACACAGCAGAGGGTGAATCATTCAGGATTGGTTGAGGGCTCAGCCATTAAAGGCTAGGCTTACAACCCAAAATAGGAGTGGGTGAGTTGTACCATGCACCACTTATTTTTTGGGGGGTGGGGGGGTCTTTGCTCAGGGTGCTTACATAAGCATTTCCTACACAGACTGGGCTAATGCCTCAGTGAGTAAGCACAAGGTCCTGGGTTTAGTTCCCCAGAGCCCATGTAAAGAAGTCAAACATGATGATGCATTCTTGAAATCCTTCTCCTGGGGAGGCAGAGACAGAAGGATTCCTATAGCTCAGAGACTGTCCAGACTAGCCTACTTGGCAAGTTCCAGACTAGTGAGAGAACCCCAACTCAACAGAATAGAGGGTGAATAGTGCCTGAGTAATGACAGCCGAGGTTGTCCTCTGGCCTGAGCATGCACACATGTGCATCCAAATGGCGGGCTGACAGGCCTGTCACACCAGTTCAGCTCAGTTCTGTCTGTGATGGATTTTCAATGCTTAAGTTTTACAGTCAATCGCCATCACTATAAAAGCCTTTGTGTGCATTAAAATATCCCCTCCCCACCTGTAACTCAGCTGAACATAACATCCTTTCTTATAATGGACATGGGCAACCTGCACATGAACACACACACAGACACACACACACATACACACACACAGAGTTGCTATGTAGTCCCAGCTACTTTCCTAGGTGCACAGGATTCAGCATGGATAGAGTCACCTTCTCAGAGGGTTGCCAACTAGGGAGTAAGGACTGGGCACAGGGACTGTTCTCTGAAGGGAAGGGAGACTGGAGAGGGAAGAGCCAGCCAACAGCCCTGCTGTGACCTCTTCTCTGTCTGCCTTTCTCCACCTCAGCCTGTCCATCCCTATGTCTATCTGTGACTCAGGTAATGTGTGATGAAAGAGACTACATATTTCACCTAAGTTCAATGAAACAACGATGGGATGTTTCTGTATGAATACTAGTCTACCAGAAGACCCTCTTTCTAGGAAATGAGACAGTTCTATGTTTATTATTGTATTTTAGGATTCATGAATGGCAGAAAAATGATCTACCACTGAGCTGGGCTTTATCCTCACCCCTCTTTTTATTTGATTTTGGGAAAGGGTCTACTTTCTCTTGATTAGTATTTCTTTGGCATACAATATTTTTATTCTTTACTTACAACTTAACTTATATATTTGGATCTGAAATAAGTTTCACACGGCTGGCATATCATTGGGCCATTGTTTGCAAACCCCTTTGTCATTCTGTCTTTTTAATCATTGTTAACTTATGTGTGATTTTTATATGTATGTATACCATGTGAGTGCAGTACCTGAAGGGCCCAGAAGAGGGCAGTGGATCTCCTAGAGCTGGAGTCCTAGAGGATGATCAGTGGTGATGGGGGAGCTGGGAATTGAAGCCCTGTTCTTTGCAAGAGCCGCGGTGCTGACCACTGAATCAACTCTCGAGCCTTCAAATCTATCTTTTAATTAGTGTGTTTGGTGTTGAATGTAATTGTTAATAATAAAGACTAACACCTGCCATTTTACTATTTTATTTTTATTTTCTGCCTTGGGCTTCTCTTTCTCAACTTTGCTGATTCCCTATGTATGAGATGAATATTTCCTAAAATGTCCTTTGACTTTATCCCTAATGGTCTTGAGTGCATTGTTTGGCATAGATTTTTTTTCTTTTTAGTAGTTACTGCACGAATTTCATTTTGCATAACTAACATCACAGTTACTGGCTTCAAAGATTCAAGTAAGTCCCACCTCTGTCCATGCTTTATGCTCTCCTCCTCTCCCGCTTCCTGCACGAAAACCATGCTAATGTTACAGGTTTAATATTTTTTGGGGGGCTGGGTGTTTTCCAGACAGGGTTTCTCTGTGTAGCCCTGGCTGTCCTGGAACTCACTCTTTAGACCAGGCTGGCCTTGAACTCACAGAGATCCTCCTGGGTCCATCTCCTCCTGAGTGCTTGGATTAAAAGCGTGCACCACTACTGCCCAGTTTACAGGTTTAATTTTTAAAAATTATTTTATTTATAGATTTTTCTTGTTCCTTTTCCTTCTCTCCCTCTCTCCCTTCCTTTTCTCCTCCTTCCCTCTCTCCCTTCCTCCTTTACCCTCTCATGCCATTTCTTTTATCATTTTTCTGTCCGGAACACATCTCTCTGTCTCTTCTTTAGGGAACCCTCTTGGGAACCCATTCTCTTGGTTCTGTTTTCTCTGTGAAGACCTTGATTTCTTTTATCACCTCCCGAGGATATTTTAATGATGGTAGAATTTCAACTTCACTGGTTTTTTTCTCTCTGTCCTTAAGAAAATGCTCAGTTACTTCTTCTCCTGCCCTCCATGGTTTCCAGCAAGATAATGTTTTAACGTCATTTCTTACCTAGAGCAAGATGTTGTTTTTCTCTCTAGTACTTTTTAGAATTGTCCACCTCTGTATTGTTTGGACCTTAATTTGTTGCTACTTCTTGCTAGGAGGTTGTCTTAAACCTGCAGATTTCTCTATGATTATTTCTCGCTGTGATTTTTTTTTTTTTTTTTTTTTTTAGCCTGACTACATTTTTCCCTTCCTTTGAAACTCTAAAAGCAAGTGTTAAATCCTTTGTGATGCACCCAATGTGTCTGCAAGGCTCATTTTCCTTGATTTTCATTTGAATCCATTTCCTCTGCGTTCAGACTGTGCGGTTTCTATTGCCCTGTGTTAACAGGGCAGGCCCTTTCCTCCCTCACCTCCACTCTGGTGCATCGAGGCTTTTGTTCCAGCTTTTTTTTTTTTTTAATCTTTCTGGCTCTAAAATCTGGCTCATCTTTGGGTCTCCTATCTACCGACTTGCCTACACTCACTGTTTCAATTTCTCATTTGTCTCACTCTTTTAATCACTTAGCAGCTTTTCTACATGGCTGCTTTAATCTTCTCTAAATCGTTCTGTGGCTGTGCCATCTACTTTTGGGGGATCTGACTTCTCTCTTCCCATTGATAATTCCTGTTTTGTTTTTCATTAGCATGAGGAAGATGTCCTTTGGTTCCAACCTGGTCACTTTAGCATTGAGCTAAAAGGCTCTGGCTGCTACCTACATCTTCTTTCAACAGGCTTCCTCAGTTGCCAGGGATGGAAGAGCAAGAGTAAACCCCTTATTACCCTGATCCCTCCATCCCTCCTCCCTCGATCATCTCAACTGGGAGAAGGAATCTTGGTCCTGCTGGGGGGATGGAGGGCTCAGGATCTGTGCTAATCATCCTTTTCCATCCTCTGGGGGCTGGGGCAGTTGCACATCATCGTTGTCTTTCCAGCTCTGCTGACCTTCAGGGAGGCTGGCCTTATTCTCCTGACCAGCAGCATCAACTCAGGCTCCTGGACTGGCCTTCCCTGACCACACAGTTGTTTGCTGTCCCTTTACACTGGCTCTTTCCCTATACCCCGGCTGAAGAAAGCAGCTCCCCTTGGAGATATGTCTGATCACACCCATTCCACTTCCTTTCAGTTTTTCTGCTGTTAGCTAGCTCTCCAGTGTTGGTGGGATATGCAAAGCAAGTAGGACCCAAGGATTTTATTTACTACTTAGTTGTTGCCTGGGTTCTGAGATGTGGGTCTTGCCTGTCTATTTCCTCACTCTGCCTTCCAGAGCCTTCTCCGGCTTGTTGTATAGGTGAATATGGCATGAATTTGCTTAATAGAGAGGACACAAGAAGTACATAGATGCCATCTTTCTTGGCATGGATGCCATCTTTCCTGGCATGGACGCCTACATTAGCAGCATTCAGAAAGTGCAGGTAGGACAGACCAGGCTCTCCCTCTGCTCTGCCATCTACTTCTCTCACTGCTGTGACCAAATAAATCACAGCAAATTATTTTTTTCTAGCGTATCTGTACACGTTTATGTGTGTGCACATGCATGTCAACAGGCTAATGTCAGGTGGCTTCCTCTACAGCTTATTTTCTCTCAGTGAACTGAAGCACACTGATTGGTTAGGCTGGTTGGTCAGTGAGTTCCAGGGAGCTTTCTGTCTCTACTTCCCCATTACTGGGATTACAGGTGTATGCTGTCACACCTGAATTATATATATATGTATATATGTATATATAAATTTGTTTCTATATTTTTTAATTTATTGTTTCAGAGTTGCACCATATTTATTTACTGTGTGATTTTGTTTGCTTGCTTCAGGTTAAAAAACGATTCATTTAGTTTATGTGTATGAGTGTTTGCCTGCATGTATATCTGTGCTCCAGATGTGTGCCTAGTGCCCTGAAAGGCCAGAAGAAACTGGAGTTCCAGATGATTTTGAACCACCATGTGTGTATTGGGAACTAAACTTGGGCCCTTTGTAAGAAAGCTCTTAACCCCCAAGCCATCTCTCCAAACTCCAAGATACTATGAGTTTATCAATCCCTGCTTCAACTCTTTCTATATTATAACCCTCTCCCTTCCAACTACATGTACTTTTCTAAAACCTCACTAAGTCCACTTGTCACTGCTGGTGTGTGGAGGGTGCAGGGCGATCCACTGGAGCATGTGCAACCTCTGGAGGGTGACATCACTGATGACAACTGACACCCTCCCTCCCTCACCTCACATCAATTGCCATTAGCTCCTCAGCCAAGGATGGGGCTGTGTGAACCTCTCTCCAGTCTGACTTCGTTGGTTTTGGCTTTTGAAGACACAGGACTTCTCTGTGTAGCCCTGGCTGTCCTGGAACTTGTCATGTAGATCAGGCTGGCCTCCAACTCACAAAAATCTGTTTGCCTCTTGCCTCTGCTAGGATTAAAAGCATGCAACAACACTTGGTCCCATCTGACTTCTGATGTGGGATTCTGGGAATTGATGTCAGGTTTTCATGCTTGTATCACAAACACTTTGCTAACTGACCCATGAGCTAACAGCAGACATTGTACAGGCATTGCACACCACTATGCCCACAATTCTCAGCTTCAAGGCTTCTCATGGCACTATAATATTACCCATCCTTCCTCCTGGTTCATGACTTGACCCTTCCAAAATCTGGAAACACCAAGTGCATGTCTTTCATTTACCTTAGTGAGCAGAGCTTTTAAGGGCTCAGTATATTCCCAAGACCTTAGCCCATCTCAAGCCATCCTCGCCATTGCCTGTCTGGGGTCATTCTCATTGGACTTGCTTTTTTCGTTCAAGTTTAGAATGCCATGGATCGGAACCCCAGTGGCATAAAATGGAGGCATTCTGTTCTCTCTCTCACCGGAAGTCACTCAGTCTTGTCCCTTGCCTCTGTACGAACTTAGAAGGCTAAAAACTACAAACAGATGCTGTGGTGTTGTTTGGTGCTTGGGAACATGGCAGACCGCCTCCAGCTAGGTAACATGTTTGAAACCTTTTTATTTAACACGGTTTATTTTTGAAAGCCAATGTGTTCCTTTGTTGTGTGCATCTTTGAGATGGAATAAGAGACATCCAGGAGAGAAGGAGATAGGGACAGCATCCCCATGGCTGGACTAACCCTGGGACCCTGTGGAGTTGCTGGTCCTACTCATTTCTCTCCAGTTTACTCATGAAGCCTGCATTAGAAGGACACAGCATATTTCCAGTCTTGACTCCCTGGGGGTAGGAACCAGAGAAACCTGTAAAGGTCTGGGATGGTGCTGTTCTTTGGGGATGCTTGCTTTGCCCCTAAACTTAATTCAAGGGCATGGAATTTGGGGGACCAAGAACCAGAGAGTGTGACTAAGAGAGAGCCATCTTTTGCTAGTCTTTGGTGAAGAAATATAGATGGTCATGGAGACTAACAGAAAGGCAGCTACAGGTATAGGCACTCTGGACTATAACCCCATACAATTGGCTAAATGTAACAGGAAGTCAGAGGCTGCTAGAGTAGGTGATGCTGTTTGTAAGAGAAGACAGAGGAGTCTACCTGAAGGATTTGAGCCTCCAGATGTCTTATATACAGGGTAAAAACCACACTTCCAGTAGCCAATAGACCTTGTAAACATGGTCTTCTGTACCTTGCCACCCTTGTCTCCCAGGAATAATCCTCTGTATTCACCCTGTCTCCTGGCACACTGGCTCAGTTGCTCCTTGAAAGACAAAGCCATATTTCTAGCTCTGCCTCTTCTTGTTTGCCATTTCTACCAGCAGTGACCCTCAAGCCAGGGTGATGGTTGGCTCTTGGGAGGCACTTTCTGATGTCATCATGATGGAAAGGATTTCATTGTATGACAAAGATTGATGACAAGGCCATTGATGAGCATCTTAGAGGGGTGTTCTCCCTACTGCAGTGATGAATTTGACACCCCTTTGTCTATCACAACCATTCTCAACCTGTGGGTCATGACCCCCACAGGGTCACATAGCATAAATCCTGCATATCAGATATTTACATTGCCAATCATAACACTAGCAAGATTACGGTTATGCAATAGAAACAAAATAATTTTATGATTGGGGGCCACCACAAAATGAACTGTATGTACTAAAGGGTCACAGCATTTGGAAGGCTGTAACTGCTGGTCTATGAGGATGTCTGCTTACACATTTTTGTGACTGTATGATTTTGGATGTCTTTCTTTCAATAGTCCCTTGTGACATCTTTTAAAATAATCTTTTAAGATTTGCTCATTCTTTATTTTATGCATGTGGGTGTTTTGCTTGCATGTATGTCTGTACACCACATGCATGTCTGGTGTCTTAAGATGCCAGAAGGGAGTGTCAGATACCCTGGAACTGTGAGCCAGCATGTGGGTGCTGGGAATCAAATTCATGTCTTCTGCAAGAGCAGTCAGTGCTCTTAACCACTAAGCCATCACTTTCTTGAGATCCAATGCAAGCTTTCCATCCTCACTCAATACTGTACCCTGGTACCAACACATTTTCTGTGACATTCATGACACACTGTCATGTATATATTCTGTGATATACATAAGATTCTACAATGAATATTTATTAATCCTGTCCCCCAGATCCCTAGGTCAATGACAACCTGGGACTATAACTTCCCTTTTATTTAGTGCCTTCCTGGCTCTGTGACCCCACACATAGGCTATGAGAGGTTGGCTCACATGGTGTGAAACTGCCCCCTCAAAACAAAAACAACCAACAGCAACAACAACAAAAAAATGAAGGTAAGCCCTAGCATGGTCTGACTTCTGTGCATTTTGCACACGGCTACCTCCTCGATATGGAAGGCGATGATGCAAAATAGGCAGCCCAGAAACAGATCTTAGATAAGAAATACATGTTCATAGACATTATCTCATCTCTTCTCTTTAGCTCTTATTTCTAGCCTGGATCTTGAGACCCACAGTCTCCTGTGTTGAACTGAGATCCCAGATAGTACTATCTAGTGCCTTTAGGAGGTGGGACCTAGCTAGAGCTAATGGGTCACTGAATATGTGCTTTTGAAGATTATTCTGGCTCTAAAATCCTTCCCTCTCCTTCCTGCTCATCATGATATCAATAGGCTCCTGTGCCACACCACACACTGCAGCCACTGTGGAGTTCCATGCCACAGCAGGCCCAGAAGCAATAGAGTCCAGCTGAGAACTGTTGACTGCCTTCATATAAAAGTGAGAGTCAAAAGAGACACTTTTGCCTTTGGGCTTTTTCCTTCCAGTGGTCTGTCCCAAGGATGAGAAAGCTAGGACTTTTCTCTGAGAACATTTTGTATTCTGTCTTCAGTACTATCTCAGAGAGTGGGACAAAATGGCACTCTTTGGCCATGTGTATTGTGGGCATTGTAGTCTTGTCATCCATGCCTGATACCACCACAATGTCTCCTTAAGGAATTTGGATGAGAACATTTTAAATCCAGAGAGTTCATTTCCTGTGGGTGCTCAGAGATTTTGGAAAACTCAGCTTGAGCAGCATACCTCTGTATAACTTGAAATCACAAACAACCTGCCAGACTACAAAAGTCTCTTTCTCCCTGTTTCTAGAAGAAAATGCACAAAAGGTTATGTTCCCAAGATGTTGGAATTCCATTTATGTCTAACTTATCCATTACTGGCACAATCTATAGTTCAGAAAGTAATTTATTGTTCTCCTGAAGGAAGTTCAATATTTGAAATCAGTCATCTTACAGTGAATGAAATAAAAATTTGAAGCTGATTTAACCTTTCTATTACCTGCAGCTGAGCCAAGGCAATTAAGATGCTTCTTTCAAATTAAAGTCGAACTGTGCTGTAATTGAATGGATTTCCTTCTAGGTTTCCCTTCCTGTGACCTTACTTCAGTGCCCCATTTCCTGTGGTGAGCAGTGGCTCTCAGCCCATTTCCTAAAAGCCAGAGTGCTGCAGGCTCATGACAGGAGAAGGTACAAACTGTGCGTCTCATTTGAACAAGGACACAGTACCAGGGGCTAACTTCTTTATATTCAGTGATGTTCACAGGCAGGATGAAAGCCCTGTTACCAGAGCATGGCTCAGCCCTGATACAGGCCCAGTCCTGGGTGAGACACTTGTCAGGGGGTAAGTAAGAGTGCTTGATAAAGAGCCATGCACATTCCCAAATGATTCTTTCTATAGAATGAGAATCAGTGTGCTCCATGGTTCAGAATACACTAAGTTGTGTGGTTTGATGGATGGACAATGGGGCTTTGTGTCCCCAGTAAGGGACCATCAGACACATGGAGGTCAACATATGGGCAAACATAAAAGTTCACCATAGACCAGGGGATGAGAGAGAATAGAAAGGAAGTAGAGACATGAGGCTGGGAGAAGTAGGGGTGAGGGGTGCTCACCCAGGCATCCAGATGAGAAATGGGGAGGGGCATTTACCCAGGCTTCTACTTGAAGCCACTCACCAGCAGCAGAGTAAGAAGAATTTCAGCACAGGTAATTGTTTAAGGTCTTTCTCCTTCCTAGATACAAACCCATCGTTCTCTAAGAATCTCATCCAGAGCCCCATTTACAGGAAAAAAAAAATGCACCAAGCCTTATGTATAACCAATGTGTCTTTTGCTTTCACCTTATCAGAGCATAACACTCCATCTGTCTGAGTTAGATTTCTATTGTTGTGAAGAGTCACCCTGACCATGGCAAGTCCTATAAAGGAAAACATTTAATTGGGTGGCTTACATTTCCAGAGGGTTAATCAATCCATTATCATCATGGTAGGACATGATGGTATGTAGGCAGACATGGTACTGGAGAAGGAACTACATCTTGATCCTGCAGACAACAGGAAGTAATCTGAGACACTGTGTGCGGCTTGAGCATAGGCTACCTCAAAGCCCACCTCCACAGTGATACCCTTCCTCCAACAAGGCCACACCTACTTCAAGGAAGCCACATCTTCTAGTAGTGTCACTCCCTATGAGCCTATGGGGGCCAACAGTACCCAAGGCATCTTCAGAGCCACTTCAGGTGTCTCTCTTTTCAAAGGAGAAGAGGAGAACATAATGAAGGGTTCTTAGCAGTCATTTGAGATGGAACTGGAGAGCTACCAAAAATGACTAAAGCTAAGCCAGATGAGCACAGCTCTCCCTTGGGAAGCATGCTCCCTCTCTGGTACATCTTTTGCCTCTCTTTCTCTTATGCCTCATGCTTAAGCCTCAATTCAAATATCTTTCACAAAATTTCCAACTCTGCTTCACTATTCCAGTTGGTCCTGAAGTCCATTATAGCACTGAAGTCACAGATCCTGGTTTGGCCTAAGTTGAGCTTCCAAGGAGTCTGGGGAAACTCCTTAGGCTAATGAGGATGGCATCTTCACAGCTGCTGATGCGAGTGGGGTGTGTGTGAGAACTAGTCATGATTAGGGTTCGATTGGAGGTCAGTGACACTATTGTAGTGGGTGAGTGAACAACAATGCCAGTTCAAATCCCTCTAGTCTTGCAGGCTTTATCTATCTATCTATCTATCTATCTATCTATCTATCTATCTAGTTAGTTAGTTAGTTAGTTTTTTTTTCTTTTGAGGCAGGGTTTCTCTCTCTATAGCCCCCCGGCTGTCCTGCAGCTCACTCTGTAGACCAGGCTGGCCTCAAACTCACACAGATCTGCCTGCCTCCCAAGTGCTGGGACTAAAGGTTCACTACCACTGCCCCATGTCTTTCAGGGTTATTCACATGGACCTCTGTGACCTTCTCTTACTCTCACTGCTCACCAGAGGCCCCTTCCCACCCAGTTCTAGCTCTTGAATACCTCCGAATGAGAATTCAGTTCCCAGAACACAAATGTTTGGAGGACATACCATATTTAGGGTGCTCCTATTTCTTTCTGAAATGAAACAAAAGTCTGGGACATAGTCAGCTTGAGTCATAGTGACCATTATTCAGGCTGGGACAGAGACACTGAAGCTACACTGGTTCCCCCATCAGTCACAATCCACCATGACAGTGTCTCATGGTGGTTTTGACTCACTTTTGAAGATTGCCTTGTTCCCTGTTGTCCAAGTGAGGCTTCTGTACCTCTGAGAAAATACCAGGACTAAAATCAACTTGGGGATAAAAGAGTTTATTTGGCTTATGGGTTATCATCTATCGCTGAGGGAGCCCAACCAAGTAGGAACTCAAGTAGGGTGGGAACCCAGGAGACAGGAGATGAAGCAGAGGCCATAGATATATGTTGTGAGCAATGCTGCTTACTTGCTTCCTCTTCCTGGCTTTCTTGTACAATCCATGACCCAAGAGCGGCGCTGCCCTCACATCAGTCATCAATCAAACAAACACCCCCATAGACTGATTGGATGGGGTCATTTCTTCAGTGTTGTGGCAAGTTCACAACAAAACAATGCCAACAGCAACAATAAAACAAACCTAACCAGCCTCCACCCCCATTCCTGTTTGTGCCCCGGGATCCCAGCCCTAGCTCTCATTTCCTTCTCCCTCTATCAGCAGCCAGAATGTCCACTGATAGGATCCTGGTCATGCTAATTTGCTGGACAAATCCTACTTCTCAATAGCCCTAAAGTGGACAGATGCTGCCCACGCACAGCCTTGCCTCATGCTCCCCAGGGCATTTCTGGAACACTCAGGGAATAAACTGTAATAGAAGGCCCATTTTATCTGATCGGCCTCAGAGTCTCTCTGAGATGCAGCTGCAAATAGCAGGTAGGAGGGCAATGTTCTATTCTATTGATATGGCTTCTTGGGGGAAGAAATGGTCAGTGGGGACTTCCTTGGTGTGTGACTCGGTGTGGATCTGATAGCTAAATGAATGCAGGGCTGAGTGGTCTTTGAGGTCCAGAGTGAATTCCATGCTTCTGCTTCCCATGAAAGACTCAGAGACTCAGAGATGACATGTCTTTGGGGTCTTCCTGTCTTGTAGCTTAGATGTGTTCTCTTGTCTTGTATTTCCTTTTCTCTACTTTCCTTCCCAAAAGATCATGTTCCTCATTTCTTTCTGCAGCCCATTGCTGCAGTCCCTCCTAGTCATGTCCCTGCCTGAGACCAGGCCTGCACAGAGTGACAGTGGCATCTCTTGTTTCTCAACACGTGAGGACACTGGAGTGATGGGAGCCACAGGACAGCATCACACGACCCTATTCTTCAGGAACATGGCTTGATAAAGACAGTGTGGTGGTTTGAATGAAAATGAATGACCCCCCCATTAGTTCATAGGGAGTAGCATTATTATGTTAGAGTAGATGTGGCTTTGTTGAGGATGTGTGTCACTCTGGGTGGGCTTTGAGGTTTTAGAAGCTCCAGCCAAGCCCAATGCCACTCTCTTCTGTCTGCTGATCCAGATACAGAACTCCTGAATGCAAAATTCCTGTTTACCTCTCCAGCACCATGTCTGCCTGCATGCCACCATTCTTCCTGAGATGATGATAATGGACTAACCCTTTGCACTATAAGACAACCCCAATGAGATGCTTTCCTTTATAAGAGTTGCTCTGGTCACGGTGTTTCTTCACAGCAATAGAAACCCCAACAAAGACAGGTAGAGTCTACCTTGAATCCACAAGGCAAGGAACTGGGGGGTAGCTTAGAGGACCTTGTTCTTGCTATCCCAGGGAGAAGTCCTCAGTTCTCATTACACAGAGATGCAGTTCTCAGAGCATGCCGCAAAGTCAAACTCAGACACCTGAGCCACAGAAATAACGAAGAGATAAACACAAGCGAATGAATATCTATCTCTGTTTGCACCTCATCACTTGGAGTCAGTCTAGTATCTGTGACTTTTGTCTTTTTCTGCATGCAGTGACTCATCAGAAAGGTTGTCACATTCTTCTAGTTTGTTTGTTTGGTTTTTTTTTTTCCCTCAGTGCTTTGTCTTAGACAGTTTTCTGCCTGGTTGGAACATATAAAAAATAACTATTTTGTGAACTATAAATACAGTTTAAGAAATGTGGAGCCCTATATGGGACAGGGAGAGAAGAAACATCAGTTGTTTGAAGAGTCTGTGTGGCGGTCATTTGTTACATAGCAATAGCTGATACACACACTTTTCTTGGTGGCCCCTGATCACCTATAGTGTGGGCCTCACGGCCCTGGTGTCTTGTTCTCCTTTATCAGTTTCCCACCACCCTGAAGTGATAAACTAAGATGGACACTGAGCTAGTCTCCTCCTGCCAGGGATTAATGCACAGCCCAATCCCTGCTGACGCTGCACTCCTGCATAATTTGTCTCAAACCAAAACCCTGGATAATTTGTGGGCCACCTTCCCTTTAAACCACGTCTCAGGCAGCCGCTGTCATCGGTGGCTGACTTTGGCTTTTATAAATGAACTGAGTTATAAATCAACCAGTCTGATTCTTAAGTACACCGGGGTAATTTATGGATGTTATTGAGGGCGGCTACATCTCCTCTGACGCTCATGATTAAAGATGATGCTAGCCCTGAGTGGGAGACCATCCCTCATGCAGTCCTGCCTGCTCCCGCTACACCCATTTCCGTCTAGTCTCTTCTCCTTGCTTCGCTATGACAGGCAGCGAGAACTACCCTCATATGAATATGATTTTACCCTGAATGTTCCTCACTCCTTGGTCAGTCATTTCGTGGTGGCTATTAGGGGCTCCATGGCCCTTTCAATGCATAGCTCATGTGATTCAGGGCCAAGGTCCTTCCCTACAGAACAATCCCCAGCACTGCCATTTCGGAACAGAACAGAACTGGATTTTTTTTTTCTGATTTTGTTCTCTGCTTATTCTGAGATGGTGGTCTCACTATATAATTTCAACTGTTCTAAAATTCAATATGTGGCTGGCCTCAGACTCAGAGATCCACCTGCTTCTGTATCTCTAGTGCTGGGATTAAAGTAGTGCACCACTCTGCCTGGTATCTTTCTCTGTTTGCCTCTCACACCCCTTTTCTTGGCTCCCTGCCCTAAGGGCCGAGCTTTAATATTGATTGATACCCTTTTGTCTTTCTGTGCTCTGGTTGGACCTGGCTTATGAGACCCTTTGGCAGGAGACAGAGGGTGGGAGACACTGTGGGATCTATGCCCCAGGCTCTGTTCCTGCAGGGAGGCCTTGCATTGACCTCATCCTTTTTTCTATAACAGTGGTCCTCAGTCTTCCTAATGCTGCCCCTCTTTAATATAGTTCTTCATGTTGTGGTGACTCCCAACCATAAAGTATTTTTTGTTGCTACTCCATAGCTGTAATTTTGCTACTGTTACCAATCATAATGTAACAGTCTGTGTTTTTGATGGTTTTAGGTGACACTGTGGAAAGGTCATTTAATACCCCAAAAGGGTTGAGAACTGCTATTCTATAGGCTCTCTGAGGGCAGGCTCTGCTACCCTTATAGTTTTGCCATATGCCAGGCTTCATTGTCTCCAACTCTGTCAGTGGTTCTTCTCCTCTAGTCTCCTCCTCCATCAGTGCTCCCTTCTCCTCTAGTCTCCTCCT
>PVIH01002421.1:0-59753 GCA_004025045.1 Sigmodon hispidus
CTCCTCCAGTGCCCACCCCTCCCCATGTCCTCCTCCAGTGCCCACCCCACCTTCCATTGTTCCTTTTCGTCTCTCCTAACAGTACCTTTTTCAGCTTTCATGTTCATCTGTTAGGTGGTTGGTTTTTTAATCTAGATTCCACATCTGAGAAACCACAGAGCACTTCTGTTTTGAGTCTGGCTTATTTAACTTACGTCCAGTTCTATCCATTTTCCTCCCAATAGCACGAGTCCTTTCTTTCCTTTGTGGCTAAAACTCCACTGTGTATCTGTTCTGTATTTCCTTTATAACTGTTTATGGGCACTTAGGCTGACTCCATAATTTGACTATTGTGACTCAAGCTGTAAAAGCTATGATTGTGCAGGCATTTCAGCTATACACAGCCTGGGATTCCTTCTGGCATACGCTAAGGGTGGCTGGGATAACTGAATTAGATGGCTGTTCTAGTTGTAGTTGTTTGAGGAACACCCATGATTTCCATAGTAGCCGCACTAATTTGCATTTCCACCAACAGTATATAAGGTTCTCTTCCCTTCACATGTTCACCTGCATCTGTTCTCTGTTTTCTTTTCAATTTTGATGATGATGATGATGAGTAGGATGCAGGTTCTCCGCAGCATGTGGAGTGATGTGGAGTCGCTTCTTTCCTTTACCTTTATATGGGTTCTGGGGATCAAACTCACGTCACTGGGCTGGTGCAGTCAGTGCTTTGAGCATTCAAAGACTTCTGCTCCCAGAGCCATCTGGCCAGCCCATTTTCTTTATGACTGGCATTCTGAGTAGGGTCAGACAGAATTTCAATGCCATTTTAATTTGATTTTCTTGATAGTTAAGGATGATAAACACTTTCTCATGGCCATGCACATTTTTATGTGAAGAATTCAAAATAATTACAGGCACAAAAAGAACAAATAAACTAATAAATAAATGAGCAAGTGAATTGGACTCTGTTCTCAAAAGAGAGAGAAAATATAAGTGGCTAACTTGTAAGTTTTTTAACTGTAGAAATTAAGAAACTGCATTAACACTACTAAAATACTAAATTGTAGAGGAAAATACTAAACACCAACCTAGCTATAAACCCTTTATCTATACTAGTAACCTGCCTATATGATATGCCGGTGCAATAGCAGCACAAAAGTTGTAGAAGTAACCAACCACTATCTGGTTGAATTTAAGGCCCACTCCATGAGGACGAACCCATGCTTGACACTGGATGGCCAGAAACCTGGGCCTAGAGATAGGTGATGGACATAGGGGAAAAGCAAATACTGTTCTGCTAAAAGAAGGCAGCAACATAATGACTCCTATTGTCATTCTGGTATACTCATATTTCAGTGTCTTACTCAGACATCATCAGAGAAGCTTCCTCCTGCAGTAGATGAGAACAAATGCAGAGACCCACAACGGGACAATATGCAGAGAGTGAGAGATCTTCAAATGGAATGTCTCCATCAAATCCCTCCCCTCAGGGCTCAGGGAAATTTTCAGAAGTGGAGTTGAAAAGACTGTAAAAGCCAGTGGGGATGGAAGATACCAAGGAAACATAACAGGACTGACGGACATATGAACCCACAGAGACTACGGCAGCATACACAGGGTCTGCACAAGTCAAATTCAGAGGGGGTTCCAGTGCTGAAAGGAAGAAATAGACACAAACCCCAACCCCTAACCAAGGAGCTATGTCTATTTGATAACTGCTCATAAATGAAAACTTAGTGTTCTCCAATGGAGTCTCCCTGGGTATACAAACCACATGTAAGGCAGGCCGGTGCTCAGTAGTGTATGGCTAACATCAAACAAACTCAGTGGTATTTTTGTAGATTTTTTTAAAATCTCATAATGCTTGGTCTGGGCATTTTAAACTTACTGGTGTTTTGTTTATATATTATGTGCTTTCCAATGTTGTGTTTTAGGAACTTTCCGTGTGTGTCTGTGTATATGCTTCTTGTGCTCTTTCTTGTGTTTTCTGATTGTTTTGTTTGATTGTGCTTCATTTTCTATGTGTCTGTTTGTTTTCCAAAGAGAGAGAGAAAGAAGGCTGAGTTGAATGGGTGGAGGCAGAGATTAGATCTAGGAGATGAGAAAGGGGAATTGTGATCAGAATATATTGTATGAAAAAATACATTTTCAATTAAAAAATAAAAAAAAATTACATTGAAATCCTGCAGTGTGAAAGCTAGAATCTGAAGACTTGGGTACCTGCATACTAGTCTCCCATTATTTTTAAGATGGAATACCGACTGCAAGCCAGTAATGGTCGAGTGTGGTCATTCTCTAGCTAATGAGCTGATCTTTTCTGAGATCAGTCCCAGCAGTTAAATCTGCTCTTGAAAATTTAAAGCCTAAGATAGAAAACTAGAGACTGGGGGGGGTCCCCAGAGCCCATCACTTGCTGTGAAGCCCACAAACCACTCAATTTCTTCCTTCCCACACTTGCTCGTTCATATCTTTCTTTAGAGTTATTAACTGGCCTGAAATCTTGAAATATATCCTTTAGCTAAACTTGGGTTCTATAATTTACGATCTACAAGGCCTTAAAATGAACCTTTTGTTAACTATTTTAAGTCCTTTACCTGGAGCTAAGCCTCATGAGCTCTTACCAAGGACCCTAGAGCATTTATGAAATCTAAGCTCAGCATTAACATTGGCACATGTGGGACAATTTAATATGTATATTTTTGTGCGTGTGTTTGCAGTCATGTGCATGAACACACACCTGACTCCTCTCCCAGTGCCCTTAGTCCTCTTTTGTACTTCTCTCAACAGCCTCTGTGCTGGATCCCTGCTCCTCCCAGTGTTTGCCCACAGTTCCTTTTCCCTCCCATCCACAGATTTTTTGAGAACTCTCTCTGTATCTACAACAGGGTCAGTAAACCCAGGCTCTAAAAAAGCATCTTCTCTCATCAAGGGCCTAACATCTATATCTTTCCCATGTTTTCTTTTATTTCATTGTCCTCAGTAACTAGCCACCCAAGCTAGGGCTTAACCTTATAGAGGTCAGGGATTTCTGTGATGAGAATGACAGGCATGTCCTAAGACTTGTGCACATAAAATTATGCATACAACCCAGATTCTTGGGATTCTGATTAATAACCTCATCCCCAGCTGTACTAGTCCAGTCTGGGTCATTGCAACAAAATACTCAAAGCAAAGCTAACTATACAAAGACAAAATGTTAATCTGGCTCAGCTTTGGTGACCAGTTTGGCTGTGTCATATTGTGTCAAGAATATAGATAAAGGAGAAAAGTCACACAGTAGAAGCCAAAGGGGAGTCCCCACAGTTCCGGCCAAGAGGATGCCCTCATGACCTAAGACCTCCCTTTGTCTCCATCTTTATAGTTCCACCTCTCATCACCACAGAAGACCAAGGTTCCAACACTTGATCCTTTAGTAGCTGGGTGGGAGCAAGCATCTAAACTGTCAGAACATCTAACATGTCTCACACCACTATTGATCCCTCCTTCCTCCAGTGACGACTCACCCATGCCTCTACTGTCAGAGACTGATAACAAACCTAGTTTCTCCCTTCTAGAGTTTTTACCCTTATGAGAATGAGCAACAGAAACTAAAGCCTGCCCACCGCCACCCACAACACTTATAGGCAGTCATGCTTAGAAGTCATTAACTGCTTCCCCCATTAGAATAATCCCAGGACAAACACTTGTAATTTCCTAAATTATAGTTTACCTCATACAAGCTGCATTTTAAATTGTTTCCTTGCTGGGGAAAAATTCTTGGGACCTAGTGGAGATTAAAAAACAGCCAAATCCTATCCGCAACAGACTTAGCAAGAATTTCTTAGGTGGGTTATTTCCTAGGAAGATTATCATAGTGATTAATCTCATCTACTTTTTGTTGTCAACTTCAGAGGGTGACATTTTTGGCCTTGTTCCCAGATTCCAGTAGCAGCAGTCTGAAACCTCTATCTCTTATAAACTGTCTCTACCTTCCAATTAGAAAAGAGTTTTGAAAAGGTTGGGGCTTTCTGGAATGCCTTTTCCAAAATAAATTAGAAAAGAAAGGGTAGAGAGCAGAGAGGTGGAGAGGAGAAAGACTAGGTAGACGAGAAAGAAAAGAAGTCACAAAACTGTACGCACGTCAGAACCTGAACAGGATTTTTCTTAAACCAGTGCCTTTAGCTTTGGAGTTATTGCCTCCGAACTTTTTTTTTTTAACAACAAATAACATATATCTTTTAAAAAATTATTTTGGCAGTTGAATTAAATGAAAGAAACCATAGAAAGCACATAGGCTCTCAAAGGGTACTCAGCAAATATTTGCTTCCAAGTCCCACTATACTTGTTTAATACACTTGTTAGTGTGCATGCACATGCACACACAAAAATTGTCCTTAGGAGCTAATCTACTTTGAAAGAAACAAACGCCCAATTTTATATAATCGTATATTAAAAGTATTATCTACTGAGTCTTACAATTACTTTTTTCCTGAATAGTTAGCCTCTCCATATGAACCCAATTTTCATAATTCAAGAGGCTTGTGAGTTAGGCATTAGAAAATGGGTGGCACCCAATCTGAAAGCCAGGAGATAAGAAAGCCCACTTGGCAGAGAAATGGCACAAGCGAGGGCTTCACACTGGGCTCCTTTCAGAAAACTGCATTAGCTGGTGAGCTGGAAGAGAGCTGAGTGGGGGATGTCCAGGCATTTGGACTTCCTGCAGGTCACGGAGCCTCAGAGGGGGCTTTCATCAGAATAGTGACAGGAACAGATGTGCCTTAGAACGCAGACTGTGGCAGCAGTGGGGTGGATAAATGGGAGGTGGAATGAAGGGCAAGAGAGACAGAAAGCAAGACCCGTCAGAGCTATCGATTCCAGATGAGAGATAATGAGGGTCTGCACCGGAGAACTGGCATCGTCGATGGCAAGATGCCAGCAGGCTCTGGGGACATTAAAGGGTAGAGCTGACAGGATTTAGTGACTGATTAGGTGGGGGCAGATAGTAAAAGGAGGAAGAAGTGATTATAAACTCCTACCTTGGAAAACTAGGCAGACACGGATGGCATTTAGAAATGACAGGCAGTAGGAAACTGTTTTCTTTTCCTTTTCACAGCTGCCACCATGGACACTGTTTGAAGGTTTCAACTGTCCCCAGCTCCAGCGTGACAAACTCTCATATAACTCAATTCAACAAACCTGGGAGTAAGTGGAACACCCCAGTAGCTCAATGATATTGGTTATTCCTGTCCATCTTTGCTTGGGTCCTTGAAAGTCCTGGAAAATAACAGCAGTATTAGTCTAAGTCCCTGCAGAGCTCCTGGCCCAGCTGGCATAGTCACACGCTGAAACCTCAGCAATGTAAAGCAAAAGTGTTGTACCAGAGAAAGCTTTGCAAAGGTCACCCTTAAACGAGACATGAACTGGTGAGCAATATGAGAAGGGCCTTTAACCACAGGAGCAGCAGATGTTCGAGAGGCAGGAAGAGGTGGTAAAATTTTAGTAAGGTGGTTGGGATGAGGTAGACGAAGCAGAGCAAAAAGAGCCAATCATAAAAGGCCATGTGAAGAGCACTGGCTTGGTTGGAAGAAGGCTTGCCTAGCAGGCACAAAGCTCTCAGTTCAATCATCAGAATGCATACATCTGCCATGGGCCACAAAAATCCCAGCACTCAAGAGGTAGAAGCAGGAGGATCAGGAGTCAAGATGAACCTTGGCCATATAGTGAGTTCAAGGCCAAGCTAGGCTACTTGAGGCTGCCTCAGAAAGTGGTTTTGAAAGGTCACGTTTATGGAACTGTAAAGATGGCTCGGTGGTTAAGAGTACGAGCTGCTCTTCCAGAGCACCCACTTTCAGTTCTCAGCACCCACATGGCAGCTCGTAACTGTCTATAACTCCAGTTCCAGGGGTTCTGACACCTTCACACCAATGCAAATAAAAATAAAGTTCAATAAATTATTCTTTTAAAGGTCATGTTTATTTCTTAAAGATATTGTCTTAGGGTTTCTATTACTGTGAAAAGAACCATGACCATGGCAACTCTTACAAACGAAAGCATTTCATTGTGGTGGCTTACATTCAGAGATTTAGCCCATTATCATCATGGCAAGAAGCAATGCAGCATGCAGACAGACAGTGCTAGAGCCAGCCGAGAGTCCTTACACCTTGATCCAAAGGCAACAGGAAGTTGAACTGAACCACTGGGCGTGACTTGAGCATATATGAGACCTCAAAGCCCACCTCCACACTGACACACTTCCTCTGAGACCACACCTACCCCAATGAAGCCACACCTCCTAGTAGTAGTACCAGACTTTGAGTTTATGGGAGCCAATTATATTTAAACTACTACAGGTATATTTAATTACTGAGTGCTTTTAAGCAGGAAAGTTTTTTTTTTCCAGCCACTGGTATTATCCAGTATTAAAGGAAAGCACATAACTGTGGTGATATGTTGTATTTTTAATGAAAATAGCCTGAAATATCAGAGGACAAGCCACCCACAGAGGCAAGCCTTGAAGGTCAGGGAGTGGTGATCCATGCCTTTAATCTCATCACTCAGGTGACAGAGATCCGTCTTGATCTCTGTGAGTCCAACGCCTAACAGCCCGACAATGATGGCGCACCTTTAGTCCCAGAACTTGGGAGGCACTTAGGAGGCAGAGGCCAAAGGATCTCTGTGAGTTCAGGGCTACAAAGCAAGTTCCAGGACAGCCAGGACTGTTACATAGAAACTCCTGTCTCTAAAAAACACAAAACAAAAGGCTGGATAGATGGCTATGTCCTCTGATATTCCAAACTATTTTTATTAAATGTATAATATATCTCCACAGGTAACGTCTATTTATCTATCCCAGGTTCTACACTAGTTTCATCCAGACCAAAGGTGGGTGAACTATATATACATTTTATCCCAACCATTGAATTGTGATCTACAATCACCTTTCCATCAGTTGCCTGTGTCTGTCTATAAATTCCTTAAAGGCAGAACTGTTATTTTTACCATCTTTATTCTCTGAGCCTGCCTGAATACGTAACCAAAGTTGGCACCTACTATCCACTTTGTGAGTGATCATTGAACAGCATTTTTCTCCTTCCAGCCTTCTAGACCCCAGTGATCATCTGTTTACCAGAGCTCAATGCTCAATAGAGGAAGGAGTGATGAAAGCCTGGAAAATCAGGGTTCTAATCCTAGCACATGTACTATCTTGGACACTGAGCAAAGCACATATATTTTTAGTCATTTTAATTCACTTATATTTGGGAGGGCATATATGCTGCAATGCAAATGTGGAGATCAGAGAGCAGTTCTCTTTGTAATGTATGGGTTCTGAGGATCAAACTCTGGTCAATGACTGACATTTACTACATAAATGAAGTTGTCTTATGCAATCAGCATATTCATGTAGCATTGAGAGAAACTTGCGAAATAATTAAAAAATAAAGACCTAGAATCCGAAGCGCTGGGGTACAACTCTGGCCTTGCAGTTCTTTAGTTTTGGGAAGTCATTTTATTCTGAGTAGAATTTTTTAATCTGCAAAATAAACATAAGAACATCCTCTCCCCAAGTCCCTACCCACCCACATTTTAAAACCACAGTATTCTTATGGAACATAATGGGATCTCACATAACATTTTATTAGCACACTACATTCCTAATGTTACTGGTAACTCTTCAAAAGCAGAGTATTTGAGTTATCTGTTCCATATTTTCTCATGGTCAGGATCTATAAATAACTGCCAGAAGAATGGAGAGCAAAGAAGGTTAAATTTTTTCTTTGTAAAATGAACTGAACTTCAAATATTCATGCTCCAAATTCTTTTAAATAGTCACTGTAAGTGTCATTTCACTTTGGATAGCAGACATAGCAATTAGCAGAATGTCTGCACAGCTAGAAACATTGCCATTTAGTCTGGTTTTTATTCAAGATAATGAATATGAATGTGTTCTGACTAAATGAATGGTTCTGCTACAGCAGGGCTGAACACATGCTCATGCTATTGTGATGCGTCTGACCCAGGCCAAAGACATGTGCTTCCTTCCATCTACAGAACACTAGCCTTTGAATGACACACATCCCCCTTCCAACACAATGGAGAAAAGTGCTATCTATGTAAATTAGAGACCTGCCAAACCTCCACTGACTAGTGATGGGTGGTGGTGGCACTCGCCTCTAATGCCAACACTCAGGAGACAGTGGCAGGAAGATCTCTTTTTTGAGTTCAAGGCCAGTCAGGTCTACAGAGTGAGTTCCAGGGTAGCCAGAGCTACATACTGAGACCTTGTCATGAAAAACAAAACTAAACAAACAAACAACAACAAAACATCAGCTAATGTATGATGGGGATACAGAAACACAAATCTATTCAGCCTGAGCCAAACATAAGGATCTGTTATTTTGTATATGTAACTTCTTACTTACTGGGTCAAGATGAAAAAGAAGAGTTTACAAAAACAGGAAGTCAAGTAATTATTTTATATAAAACCAAGCTCCTTGCATGCACTCTCATACACACACAAACATACCATAAAACCAGCTATACCACTCCTAGGCACACCCAATTAGAAGAATGAAATCCTAGCATTTGAAGAAAAAAGGGGAGGGAATAGAACTGGAAATTATCTTTTCTTTCATAATGCAGATCCTAGATTTTAATTATTATATGTGAGTGGGTGGAAATAGGTCGTGAAAATGGAAGGGGACCATAATGGAGGGGAGCAGCTTGGCTCTGAGGGGGAGAAAAAGAGTGCAGTTGATGTGACAAGAGAGCCACGCAGGGTACTGTGTATCATTAATTACAGTTATCTGGGAAGCAGAGGCAGGTGGATCTCTGGGGGTTCAAGGACAGCCTGGTCTACATAGTGAGTCCCAGGACAGCCAAGGCTACATAGTGAGATCGTTTCAAAAAAACTTAATCAAAATAAATGTAACATAAAGGTAGAAGACCTCCTGGGGGAAAGACCAGCAGCAGATGGTAGGAAGACCCACCAAAAAAAAAAAAAAAAAGATGTATGAAAATACTTTAGCAAGGGTCTGGAGAGATGGCTCAGTGGTTAAGAGCACTGGCTGTTCTTCCAGAGGACCGGGGTTCAATTCCCAGCACCCACATGGCAGCCCAAACTGTTTGTAACTCTAGTTCCAGGGGATCTGACACCCTCACACAGACATACATTCAGGCAAAACATCAATGCACAGAAAATAATTTAAAAAAAAAAATACCTTAACAAAACCCATTTCTTTGATGCTCATTTAAGAAGGCTTAAGAAAAAGAAAACACCTACAAAGTTTTAAGGGAGGATCTCCTTTGGAACTCTAGACTAATCCATTTCTCCCATCCCACAATCTATTGTGTGTGCACATTATGTATACATATAATATACAGCTTAGGTTTAGATCTTGAACAATATCTTCACATCTAGATATTGTTTTCCATCTGTAAAATGGGGGTGAAAATATAATCAGAATTGCTTGGTAAGAGTTCAATTAAGCTGGGCATAGTGGTGCACATCTTTAGTCCCAGCACTTGGAGGGCAGGGCTAGCAGATCTCTGTTTGAGACCAGTCTGGTTTCCAATTCAATCATTTTCCTTGCACGTCATGACTTTCACAGCTGAATAAAACTCAGGTGTGTGTGTGTGTACATTTTCCTTATTCAATGGTCATACTTCTTACATAACTGTAAGTGTGCAGCAATAAACATAAATGAACAAGTATCTCTGTGGAAGAACTTAAATTCGACTTTGAACTGGTCCATGTGGTAGCTGGAGTTTTGGTTTTTGGAGAACCACCGATTCCCACTGTTGCTGCACCAGTTTCCTCTTCCTTGCAATTTGCATCCTCACCTAGGCTAATTCTCTCCACTTTAGCCGTTATGGCATGAGGGTAAGGACAAACTTGGAGAGCGGTTTTAACTTGCATTTCCCTTAAGTGTTTATTGCCAATTTGCTGCTTCTTTTGACAATTGCTGTTCAGTTCATCACCCATTTACTGACTGGAAAACGAGTGTTTTTCTTCTTTACATATTTGCCTTCAATATTTAGTTGCTTGTTCTGTGCCAGCCTAAGAATGTTAATTTAACTCTTAAAACAGGGACTATGTACTTCCGGCTGTTCTGGAACTCAATATGTAGACCAGGTGGGCCTCAAACAGAGATCTGCTAGCCCTGCCCTCCAAGTGCTGGGATTAAAGGTCTGCACCACTATGCCCAGCTTAATTGAACTCTTACCAAGCAATTCTGATTATATTTTCATCCCCATTTTACAAATGGAAAACAACATCTAGATGTGAAGATATTGTTCAGGATCTAAACCTAAGCCATATGACACAGAATTTTGTAGCCTTGAACACTTTTCTATCTGTATGAATGCTCATTCTTTTAACTATATGAATTCACATTGCAATGTACAATGTGATTTGTCCTCACCCTAGTCAGAATGGCTAAAGTCGAGAAAATTAACCCAGGTGAGGATGTAAACTGCTAACGAGAGTCAACAGGTACAGCTACTAGGGGAGTCAGGATAGTGGCTTCTCAAGAAGGGGATGGGGAGAGAAAGAGAGAGCAGATCAACAGAAATGGGCTAGAGGTAGCCTGGTGGTTAGGAGCACTTGCTGTTCTGGAGGACATGGATTCATTTCCCATTGCCTTACAACCATATGATCCAACATCATCTTCTGGACTCTGAGGAGCACCAAACACACACATGGTAGATACATGTTTGCAAAACACCCACACAAATAAAACAGTTAAACACACAGAGACTTGGCAGATCTGAAGAACTACTCCTTACACAAATATACATCAGGAAGGTCAAACTGATTGGCAAGACATTTGCCAGAGTTCAGTGTTGAGTTCCACTTATTCTGCAGAAATCATCTGCTGGGCCTAAATACTCTGAAAAATCTAAAACACGGTGAAAATGGCATGTTATTTTAGTCGGAAGAATTCACTGAAAATTCTAGTTGTCATTTATTAACAAGTCATTTCATCTTTAAAATACTTTGCTCACCTATAAAAGAAGTACAACTAAGTACAAACACCAAGTCTCAAGTATTGCTATAAAAATTAAGCTGTGGTAGTGTAATACCCTGAACTGATTAACCATGAAAAACCATCATCACAACACAAAATCAATTAAGCAACTATTGTCACTGAGGAAAGGATGGATATTAAGATTCCCAAGATGTATTTCCCCTCTGTGTCTATAAAGTTTGTCATAAAACGTAAGGATGATAAATTTGTTTTCTAGTCAAGCAGAAATGGTCTATGTCTTTAATCCCAGCACTCAGGAGGCAGAGACAGGCAGATCTCTGTGAGTTCAAAGCCAGCCTGGGCTACAGAGTGAATTCCAGAACAGCAAGGACAACATAGTGAAATCTTGTCTCCAGTGGTTGAGAAGGTGTTCTCTTAAGAGGCAGACAAAATTGTTCACAAAAGTATGTATTCAACTGTTATGAAAGGGAAGGTTACTTGGTTGCCAATTCTGTTTTTTACTCGGAAAAGTAGTGGTTATATGGCTAATGTTTTAAGGAGAGAGAGAGGAAAAAAAAGCCAACTATGGTGACATTTACTTAGAATCCCAGTGCTGTCAAAACATAGATAGGCAGATCCTTAGGGCTTGCTGACCTTCAACTTAGCCAACCTGCTCAGCTCCAAAATAAAAGTGGTCAGTGCTTGAGAAATGATACCCATGGTTGATGCACACTCGAATGCATGCATACACATACATACACAAAATTGATAATAAAGCATGAGAATGACAAGAGATTTCATTTAAAGACCATCACAAATAGAATATTTCATATTTTCTTTTCTATTCATAACTCAGCACAGATGGCAAGAGTCAGTAATAGAACAGCAAATAATATATAGCCATAAATTAACTAAAGAACAAGTTTTGTACAAGTTATGAAAGATCATTATATTACTTATAAAATCCAGATGGTGAGAAGTCAGTAACTTGGATCTATAGTTCTAAGAATTCTTTTGCTGAGTTGGGCAGTAGTGTATGACGATCACAGCTTTTCCAAAAAAAATTAATCCAAAGAACCAGCACCTGTTAATCCCAGTACTTGGGAGGTAGACTGAAGAGGCTAATGAGTTCAAGGCCAGCCTCTTTATATAGCAAGTTTGAGGCCCACCTGGGTTACAGGAGACCTTATCTCCTACAGCAGCAACAACAACAACAAAACAAAGACATAATGAACCTAATCCAGGGAACCTGAGGCCTTTAAGGACACTTTGGAGACATCTAAAAAGCAGTTAAAGAAAACAAGAGTGTTGTTTAGAACATAATCTATCTGGAGAAACATTCCTCTTATGCTAATAAGTAATGCTTGTCTGTAAACCAGTCTGTATTATACAGTGATGCTGTAGTGTGGATCTGAACTCTTCTCACAAAAGCCCATGTATTAAATAAAAGCTTGTTCCTTTGTCTGTGGCACTATTGGGAAACTATGGAAACTTTACATCATGCCCAATGGGAGACTTTAAGGCATCAGGGGAACTGAAAAACTCTATCTCTACTCCATCTTTTCTAATGTGGTGAATAATGTTTTTTAGCATGTGCTCCCTCCCATAATATGCTACCTCATCACAGGCTGAAGCAACATGGCCAACCAATCTCAAACTGAAACTTCTAAATCCATGGCCCCAAATAAACCTTTTCTCTCTACAAGTTGATTTACACAAGGCATTTGCTACAGTGACATAGAAAATAATAAAGGTAATATAAGAACAAGAGAATTATGCAGAAAATAAGCCAAAGAGCTTCACAATTTTAAGGTATTATTCAAGGACTAATAAGGAAACAACAGGCACCATCAATGAAAAGAAGCCAAAGCAATCAGGCAGTGCAGTGTGGAAAGGTATCTGTTGCCAAGCCTGACAGGGCCAGCACAGTGAGAAGAAGAAAGTGGACTGACCCAAGATTTCCTCTGACATCAAAGGTGCATCTGACCTCCATACACAGGGCATGATATTAGTGCCTTGTCCACAAATAAAAATTTAAAAAGCTGCAAAGCAAAAGTAAAATCAAGTCATTTCTCTATTTAACTTACTAAATGTTTTGCAACAGGGACCTAGAGAGTTGGCTCAGTGGTTAAGAGCAGTGGCTGCTCTTCAGAAGGCTCAGGTTTGATTCCTAGCACCCACATGGTGGCTCAACACCATCTGAAACTCTAGTTCTAGGAAATTCAATGCCCTCTGCTGAGTACTTTGAGCACTAGGAATGCACATGGTGCACAGACATAAATGCAAAACACCCATACATATAAAACAAGTAACAACAAAAAATGTTCTGCAGCAAATAAACTGCAAATTATCTTCAGCATCTCTTAAGAAACACATTTGTTTGATAAGGAATTTCTGAGCCAGGCACAGCAGCACAGGACTGTGATCTCAGCTCTTGAGAGGTAGAGGCATGAGGATTAGGAGTCTGAGGCCAGCCTGGACCAAGACTGTCTAACAAGAAGTCAGTCCTATACAAACTCTTTCCTTCCTCAAATTTTCACTTTAAAAATTCACTTGGATTTGGACACATAGCTCAGTGGCAGAGTACGTGCCTAGAATGCAATGCCTCTAATAATAATGTTAAAAGGCTCATGTGCCATACTTGGAAAGCCACTACTGAAACTGTCTAAATGAGCTGTTAAGTTATGAGCTAGGGAAGAAGGTGGAACTGAACATTTTAGGAAAGGTCATTGTTTTCTACAACTGACTGCTTTTCTTACACACAGGCAGCCACAGAAAAGCCATCTATACTTCTTTCTAAGATCAAATCCCAAACAGAATCCAGCAAAGAAATGCTGCCTGTAATACAATTTTTAATTCTGACCAGCCTATATTTTATCTTCAAAGGCTTTTTAGGTTTGCCTTGACATTAAAAAACAAAAAACAAAACAAACTCTACTTTTCTGGAGTAATTATTTGTTTCCAGGAATTTGTTCTTTTTAACTCTGAAAAACAATTTACTAGTTTTTAAAAATCATGATTACAAAATCATACTCCTCTATTGCTAGATCTTTGAATGTTAGGAAGCCCTCAACTGAGATGGGATTTGTCATTTCTATTCTAGGTGCTTATTCATACAGTTGAAAAAGTATCCCCCCACCCACCCAAGAAATGGTACAGTGATAAGCAGAAAGATCTGCCCACCCAAGTCTCATTTCTGCACTTTCTCACATCTCATCTAGACCCCTGAGTCCTAAGGATGCACTTATCCAGGCATCTTCTTTCCAGAAGTTTCCCATCATGGAATTTTCTGAGTGTAGGATTCAAGCTGGGAGATGCCTTATCAATAATGTAACAATTTAGGTGATAAAACCAGACTAGAGTAAACAATTTCACCCAAAACTTTAGATTTTATCACCTAAATTCTATTAATTTTACATCAGACAATATTCAGTTTAAATTCTAAATGAAAATCTTTTTAGCAATTAGAAAAAAGACAAGCATATAAATATCATAATAGTGTTCAATTTCTTTTTTAAAAACTCAGGTCTAAAGATGGATGAGTTTAAATTTAATCTTTTTGTATAAGATTAATATCAATGGTACTAATGCTGAAAAAACAAAAGTACAAAACAAATACATTATCACAATTTAAATTCTTTGGATTGTTTATCTCTATGTCCCAACATTTAATACGAAAGTTTGAAACTTTCCCAATTAAGCACGGTAGTGATAATACTTTATATGTAAAAATGATAATACTCTATATGTAAAAATGTTGTACTTCAAGAACTTTGTAAATTTTTACAGCTGTTAGAACTTCAGAAAGAAACGGTGGGGGACACAGAACGGCAGTGGTACAATGTAACAGAAACAAACACACTGCTAGGAACCTTATGTCCATTTCTCTAGTGTACAACAACATTTCAGCATCTTGTTGTTTCATAGGCTTTTCAACTGCTGAACAGGAAACCTCTACTTAACAAATGAGTCCTGAGACTTTCTAAAGGGTGGACCTCAGATTTTGGGTCCTGTTTACTTATAAGGCCAACACTGGTTTCAATTTCTATTGGAAGAAAGGAACTTCTGCTGAAGTGCTTAGAATGTTCAGGGAGGAAAAACTTCCAGAGCTTTCCTAGTCCATAGAGAATAATCAGAATGTGAAGATCCAGAACATATTAGTCATATTTGAGTCTCTCTATTAGGCGGTCCTCCTTGTAATGAGAAATAATCTGAATCAGTATGGAACAGTTGATCAGAAGAAAGAACAAACCAGCCAACCAAATAAACAGGAAGGTGTTCTTTCCTTGAAACTCTAAAACATACGCAGGAGTCAGCCATAAGGCCTGCCCTATAAACCACAACATCAAGAGTACTATGGCTCTTTTCCAAGGCATTCTCACTAGTGGCATCACCAGAGGCAGAAGGCATAGGTACCAAAGAAAGTACTGAGAGGTGCAGACTTTGTTAAAAGTCACGAAGATGGATGTATGGAGAAAACAACAAAAGACAAGGTCTCTGTAATAGGCAAAAGACACGGCTGAAAGCAAGATGAACTGTGGCAGGAATGCAGCAATCCCCAGGGTAAAACTCCACTTGCTCTCTGCAGTCAAATACAGCATATAGAAGTATGGAGAAAAGTTGTGGCGGATATCCCTCCTCGTCAGGTGATAAAAGTAAGTGTGTTCCAAAAACTCCCAACCGTATTTATAGTAAAAACCGAAGCTCAGGGCAAGAAACGTGAGTCCTGCAACTGCTACGAAGAGCAGCACTGTCCAGCTACACAGCCTCTTCAGGAAGTCGTACAAACGAGCTTGGAAGGAGTAGCGGGCCTTACGGAGACTCTCGTCACTTTCACGCTCGGGCCGCAAGTGGAGAGCTATGGGGAGGATGTAGGTCACAGGATACATCTTCATGTGCACCGCGAACCCATAGAACACCGCGGCACACGCGATGAGTCGTTTCTCTATTAAGTACAGCGCTGTAAGCACCAGGGAGGCGACGATGGAGTCCGCGTTGCCTCGGCTCGACACCGCCATGGGTAAGGGGTTAAGCAGCCAGAAGACGCAGTAGCCACAGGCCTGGCGGCGCCCCAGCCCCTTGAGCAGCAGCAGACGATACAAGAGGAAGGCGGTGAGGAGATCGCAGCTGATGAAGAGAAACTTGCCGAAGAGTTCGCCGAGGTAGATGTTGGGAGTGAGGAGCCAACTCAAGAGCGGGGTGTAGCGATACGTGGCCCTCAGGTAAGGGGAGCGCCCTTCCGTAACGAAACGTGCAGCATCCGTGAACACGTGGTAGTCTATGTCGGTGTACCTCACGAGCAGAGTCCGGTCCTGGAAGACACCGTAGAAAACCAGGGCGACCCGGGCCAGGAAGGCGACACCGAACACCCCGGCGGGGGGCACCCGCAGGTTCAAGAACCATTCTCCCCAGTGCCTGGTGTAGCTCATGGTCTGAACGCGGGCCGGCCGCCGGCCCCGGGTCCACACGGTCCCTCTCTTTCTAACCGTCCTCCAGCTCACTCCACTCGGACTCACGGAACATCGCGGCTGCAGTGCAAACAGAAACAACTGAGGATGATCACTTCCGGTACGAAGTCCCGCCCCCACACTACTTCCGGCCTCGCTCGGACTCTCCGAGGTCCCCCGCGGAATAATTACCTTCCTCCGGATTGGCTTCCGCTGAGGGAGGAGGGACTTCCGGTTCCTCATTTGACACACTTCCGCTGGCCGGAAAACCTGGAGTGGCTGACGCGTTGTGAAGCGGAGTGAACTTTGTTTTTAGTAACCAGTGCTCCTGTGTTCCCAACTGGGTCAACCGAGGAAGATTCTCGGCACAGAATGAACTGTGACCTGCTGACTACTGAGTGAAAAAATGTAGGTGGAAAGGAAATAAACTTAGAATAGTTCTCAGGTTTTTACCCTACATAGGAATGTTCCTCCTACACCCCTTGGAGTGCAGTCTGTAGGGAAAAGTGGCTAGTCAAAGAAACCCACTCTGGCTCTAAAACTAGAGCCAGTGAAAGAAAACCCACTCTGGATCTAAGACCTGAGACAGTGAAAGAAATACTTTATCCCTGAACCCAGAACCAAAAAGAAATATGTTCTGACTCTGAAACCAGCACCAAAGAAACACATTTTGGCCCTAGAATCAGAGCCAGTGAAAGAAATGTGCCTTGGCCCTGAAATTAGAAACCAAAAGCCCAAAAGAGCCAGTGAAAGAAACATTTTGACCCTGAAAACAAAACCAAACAGGGATTGAAAATGTCTGACCAAGAAACCACCCTGGAAGTTTTCATAGACAGGTTCACCCTCAAGAAGCCCTCCATAAATCCTGTGCCCACAACCCTTTCCCTGCTGTCTTTTCCCATCCCAGGCTGAGGCCACACTCACCTGGATCCTTCCCTCCCAATCTTGAATGAGGTTTGGGTGAAGATCTTCTTTTGCTAGAGCAGCAGAGAACAGGGGATGGAGCAAGGCTGTAACACCTGCACCCTTGGGGAACCTTCCCTTACACTCCCTGAATCACAAAGAGCAGCGGAGCGGAATCAAAGCTGAGGAAGCCTTCATAGCAGAGCAGCTTCGCCTGGGAGGTCCTCCCCTGCTGGAGCAGAGCTGTTAAGATTGGGAAGTCTTTCCCTGAAGGAGGGCTGTAAGCTGCTACGTCGGCTTACTGTGACCTCTGTTGGTCATTGGCTCCCGACTGCCTGAAAACCTTTCCATCGAGCTGCAGCACTCAGTATTCACTGGCTCCCAAATGCCTAAATACTTTTCCATTCAAGCTGCAGCACTCAGTATGCCTTGGTTCCTCACTGCCAGATCTCTTTCCATCTGAGCTGCACAAATACCTACACCATCAACTCTGTTCTTTTCAAGCATACTTCACCTAAGTCAAGAATCTGCCCCTAACCCACCCCGTTCCACCCTGCACCATTAATTTCTTGCCAAGAACTCCAACTCTTTCATTTTTCTGGTTACTTACCGCACTCATAGTCGGCTTTTAAGAACTTCATACTTTTAGAATATTTCCAAATTGTAGAATTATTGAGAATAGAAAGTATATTGTTATTTCTTTGTACTTTCTCGTAATGTAGTACAGTCTCAAACACATGGTAACTGACATAGATTGACTGGCTTGAGCTTAGAAATTGAGCCTGCTCCTAGTTAAAGTCATGCAGATTAGTATAGACATGGCTCTATTCAATCTGGACATGATCTTTCATCCTACATTTTAGGTTTTTCCTTTGAATAAGCCATACTAACCTTATAGTTTGATATTTCTATTTTTAAGTATATGTTGTAAATTAATAACTACTTCTTCTAGTCATTTTTCACCATGCACTGGCCATACATACAGTAATAACACATTACCACTCAAATAACTACTGTTATGATTCATAATAGTTGTTTATTTATTTCCACTTGTCAGATGTACTAACTACTTCTTACTGAAAAGTAGATATTCTTACCTTTACCAGTGTGAAAAATCACAGTTTATGTAAATAATTCACATAGCCAACTAGCAGCAGAACTGGAATTGGAAGTAGGTCTGTCTAACCCAACATAGCTTAATCGTCGTGGGATGAACTTGAGATAAAATGGTGATTTGGAATTCTAGTTTCTCTCAGTGTTTTGTCTTCCTAATCTCATCTTGAAATCTTTCTGATGTCCTCTATGTTTGTTATTCTTTATATCCCATGGCTTGTTATTTTTCTTTGTGAGTTATAGGTAAGGGAAGCTTAGTCTCAGTAGAGAATATGAGAGAAATTTCTGAAGATTAAGTAAGGGTTCTTCTGGGTAAGTTGGTTTAGTTATTTTGGCAGAAAAGCCTCAGCTAATCATCCTCTATGGCTGGCCTGGTAAACAGGGGAGACACTGAATTCAGGAAGATGAGGAAACAAGTAATAAAAAGAAACAGCTGGTCCCTGGAGTCAAATGAGTGAAATGCAGAAAACAGCAGAACTCTTGAACAGATCTCACTCCCTGCCTTTAGTGTCTGACCCTGTGAAATATGTTCCACAGTATTTTGTTGTAGAATATGTTAATTATTTATTTTGTATTAGCATATGCTAAATGTCTCACCCTTGGTTATATTTGTTATGTCACTTATTTCTCACAAATGTGTAAGAACTACAGAGATGAGATCTGGCTATTTCATACACCTTGTACATTTAATATGTCTTATGACTCACTTGTCGATTTATTAATGATGAGGAACCCAATTCTTCCCTCTCTCCTTTGCCTTTCCATCTTAAGGACCAAGAGTCAGTGAGTATCATTTGTGGTCTCTTGCCAGAGTATTTGGGGTTGGATATTGACCAAAACTTTCTCAGGCTCGTGCCAGGTAAGTATAGATGAGAAATCCATTACTTTGAGACTTGGGGATAGAAATGCCTCTCCTGCTTAAAATGGACTTCCAGACCCTTGAGGATGTGAAAGGAAGACCATCTAAAAAGTATTTCCTAGTGTGAAAGGAAAAAAATGGACTCAAACATCACCATATAAAAGGACAGTGTCCAGGATGCAGACAAACTTGACTCTGGAATTAGCTGAGCCAGTTTTCAGATTCCTGAGTCTTTGTATTTATTAAGGCTTGCCCTTTAGAACTGGATTTTTGGGCTGAGGAAATGGCTCAGTGGTTAAGAACACTGGATACTCCTCTAGAGGAGCAATTCCCGGCATCCACAAAGCTGTTCACCATTGTCTGTAACCTTGGTTCCAGGGGATCCATGATACCAGGCATGCACATGGTGCACAAATATATGCATGCAGGCAAAATACCCATACCCACAAGAAATAATATTTTTTTTAAAGAAGAACTGAATTTTCAAGCCAGAGACCCAGCTCGGTGGGTAAAGGTGTTTGCTGCCAAATCTGACACCTTGAGTTTGATTCCCCAGACCCCATATGGTGGAAGGAGAGAACTGACTCCAGAAAGCTGTTTTCTGATGTCCACAAGCCCTTGTACACCTACACACACACAAATAAATAAACAAATGAATGTTTTTAAAAATAAAAAATGAATTTGAAAATTATGTGTTAAAGGATCTTAATAAGGGGAAGAGCAAGAAATGGATTGGACGGACTGGGAGATAGCATTAATGAAATGTAAAGTGGAAGGGAAAGTCAGCGGGAAAGACCGGACTCTCGTCCAGAATTACTTTCAGCAGAGCCCAAGTGAGCCCTCCTCTCCCATAGGTCAGCTTCCCAGTTCAAACCGTGATACCAAGGTAGGTTTCCATTTCTAAAAGAAGATACAGTGAGAACAAGAGAAACATCCAGTTTATTTAGTCATTTCTTCTGAACAGACAGACAAAAATAAACCAAAAATACCTCACACATCATTTTTCTAAATACATTTGACCTGGTTTAGTCTTTAATGCAGTGCATAGAAAAATCATCCTTAGATACTTCTGCTTCAGTAGCGTTGGCCAATAGTGGGCCGGGAAGCCCAGCTAACTGTACAGCATAGGTAATGTGTTATTTTGCAAAGAAACTGAGTTAGCTATCAGGGGTAAAGGTTTATGGTAGCAGCTGTGGAGAAGGTGCAATGTTCCTGGACAAAAGGTGCATTATAACTGCTTTTCTTTCTCTGCTATTTCAGGGAAACCCCTGCATAGTTTTACTAGCTGTTCAGGAAGAGGGAGGGGAAGGCAGGAAGGAGCAGCAGTTTAGGGGTTTCAGAAGCCCCTCCCATAGAATTGTATCATCCTCAGGGAAGATGAAGACCGCATTCTTCATAGAAAAGCCTTCAAGCCAAAGGGTTCTATGTGCCTCCCCTCCAGGATATATGCAGCACCTTCTGCAGGACTTTTGTACATAGGCTTGGGCCTCAGTCTCGGGAGACTCTTGAGCTCAGCATTGCATCGGTCCTGGCATTTACATCCTAGTGGTGAGGTTTCCACTTAATGCCTCCCAAATACCAAATTTCAGCCTGTCGTTTTTAGTTATGAGGCCTAGAGCTCAAGCTCCTACCCCTGCAAAGGATGAAGATGCAGAGTACTTCAGGAGAGGAAAATGGAAGGATGCTTTTGTTTGTTTGCCTACTTGTTTGCTTTAGAAGCTGTTCAATGGCAGGTTGTTGTCAGGGATGGGTAGAACACAGTATGAGTGGTAGATTTTCCTAGATCTCCATGGACAGGGTGTTTCCTTGCCCATTTCCTCCTAGCTCCTGTCCTGTCCTATCAGCACACCTCCATCAACCCTTGATGAGAGCGCTCTTATATTTGTGAAAGGGACAGGGTCTAGCCCTTCCCTTTCCATCCATCAAACTTAAAACCATCGGCTACTCTCACTGCTCTGCTGCCATACATAACACAGAAGATCCAGGTATCCTACTCTGTTAAACCAAGGCAAGACACTTTTCCCTTTGCTAAAGCCTGAGTACTTCCTTTCTGTACATTCCATATATGTGGGTATATGTACATTTATATACAGATCTCTCTATATATTATCTCTGTTTTTCTCCTTAGATAAACATATATATCATATCCCAATTTCCCAAGTTTCCACCCACCTTTTCTGTGTCAGTCTTACTTATGTAAGACTCTGGGCTTCATTTCACTGGTTCCCTTAGCCTCGTCTTTCTCATTTTCACACTCTATTATCCTTCCCCATTGGTTGTTTTGCCCACATGAACTCTCCCACCCCACTTAAATCCTCACCTGTTACTCTCCTGACCTTCCAAGCCTATAGCTGGTACAGTCTGGGAACCAACCCCTTTCTCATCAGTCCTGGCTGCTAGAAAAGCTTGTCTGACACACTGGGAAAGGATTCTGGGTCAGAGGAGCCAGGCTGTGACTGAAGAACCACTTAGGATTGGGAGCTGGGGCTCTTCATGCACAGCATTGGACTCGAGGGAGGAGGGCGCCATTCTGGATCAACAAGAATGATTTTAAAGTGCAACTTAGAGTAAAGCCTGGGATTGCAGAGGAAGTTCAAAAAGGACTAAGGCACAAAATGTTCTCTTCTCACATCGGTATCCAAGAATCTAAGGAGAGTTGGGCAAAGAAGGGAAGAGAATAATTCCTTCCGGAGGGAAGCAGCAATGTGGAGAAGAAACCAGACAGAGGAAAAATTGCCAGTGGATAAGAAGATACACACAGCAGTATACTTGGTCCTTGCACACCAAACACCAGCGGGTAAGTACAGCGTTAACTATATTTGAAAGCACAGAAGCTGGTGCTTTGCCTGCTGCTCTTTGTTTCAGACATTCAAGTTCTTCTGGTTCTTGTTTTGATGGGAGTTTGAGGATAATGGTGAGTTTTACAGTAGGGAGAGGCTGAAGACCATTTTCAAGCTACAGTTAATTGAGTTCAAGGAAAGACCAATGTAATAGGACTGTGCACAGCTGAGATGGACTGAGCCTCAGGATCTTGATTTCTCTGCAAGGCTTTGCACAGAGATACATGTGTGCATTCTGTAGAAACGTGTAGCTTCTCATCATCCATCAAGTACACCTTAAATCAACAATTAGCTCATTCCTGCTGGAATTCCTGCTAACCCATCTTATGGGGTTTCCTGTGTACCCCAGGAGCCAGAACACACCTGTGCTTTAGGCCTCAGCACAGAACTTGGTGCTTATAATGTCCTTCCCTGACCCTTGCCACAGTCCTCATCAGAGGACCAGAGGAATGGCCTGAGTCTGATCTTAAGGTGTCTTTTTAACTTGTCTGAAACTGGCCCATTGGCAGAAGAGAGGAGGGGGGATACTGACTTTCATCATGTTATGCCGTGTCGGAATGGCTAAGATCAGAATGTAAGTTCCTCCCCTCTTGGCACTGCCGTATAAAATAGCTGGCCCTTTTCAGAAGGGCACCAGGAGATGTAACAAAATAGTGGCTGTCAGGCCGAGTTCTGCCTCACTCCAAACCTTAACAAAACATCACAAATTCCCAGAGACTCTGAACAGCAATCTGAAAATCTGAGAAATTGGTTCAGCTTTCCTGGGGAATCTGTGTCTTGTGACTGGTTTTACTTGATCCATGTTAAAAAAGAGAAATGACTGTATTTTCCTCTTTTTCTTCAAAAACTTGGCTTAAGGAATGAGGAGTCTGGAATGGGTAGGAAAGGAAGAAGAGGAGCCAGGTACAGTGTAATCTGGAGTGGGTTTAGATATTTTTTATGGGTCCTGAGCAGTGGACTTAGAGAGCATTGGTGGTAAGGCATACTGGCTCACACCTTTAATCCCAGTACTTGGGAAGCAGAGGCAGGTGGATCTCTGTGAGTTTGAAGCTAGCCAGGCCTACAAAGTGAGTTTAAGGACAGCTAGAGCTACATAGTGAGGTCCAGTCTCAAAAAATGAGAGAGAGAGAGACAGAGAGACAGAGACAGAGAGACAGAGAGAGAGACAGAGAGAGAGAGAGAATTGGCTAAGGTCTTTCCATTTACAGGACACAGTTAAAAAAAAAAAATCTTTCCAGGACAGGGCCAGAGTTTTAGACAATAGTTCCAAAACTGAATTTCTCAGACCCCAGAATGGGTGCAGGAGGATGGTGGCTGTTCATGTTTCTCAGCTCATTCTATGGGAACAGAGACAGAGAGAGAACTGGGAATCTTGAGAAGATCCACTTGAGAACTGGGAAGAGAAAGTAAGATGTAACCAAAATCTAGGTTATGTCAGGAGTCGCCAGCTGAAATTAAACACACCATGACAAACCCTGGCTTCTTCCTTTAGGATTCAGTGAAGAACCCCGGGGAAACTGATTTCAAATTCCTTTGTTTCTGAGAACAGAGCCTAGGAGAGAGTTTTGCCCTGGGGGACTTACTAGATGGAAACAAGGATGAAGGAGCTCCAGTCTGTCAGCACACTTCCCTTCCCGGTAGTGGGTATTTGGGGGAGGCTGTCCATCGGGTCACGTGGTCCTCCTAATGTGAATCTCCAAGCATGGCTGAGGCCTTCCAAGCCATTTCAGCCTAATCTTCCCTCGTCTTCCCCCATCCTGGCTTAAGAGTCGTGTACATTGGCATAGGAGTAGAGGAAGGTGCAGGGGACAGCGAGAGGAAAACAAGGACTCCAGCTGGCCTGGACCACCAACAGGCCACTGGGCTAAAGAAGCAGATGGTGCCTCTGGGGTTCTCCAGCGAACCCGGAGAGTCTCCTTTTCCCAGGGCACTGATAGACGAAAAGGCCAAAGGGCAGGGGAGGAGAGACTAGGAAGTCAGACATTGCTGATGCGCACACTAAGGGCACTGCCTTCCTTGTCAGCTTGCTCTCTTAGTGATTCTTCCAACTTGAGCTTTTCTGGGTCTCCATAGCGCACAGAGCTATCACGGAGACCACCAGGGGGAGCCACCTTCACAACTTGGTCGAAAAGGCTAAAGTCAGCTACGTATTTGCCGCTGGCTGACAGTGAGATAGCAGGTGTGAATTCATAGCCCCAGAGGATCTCCTCCGGTAGGTAGGACGTGCGAACTTGACAGGTGGCACTTGTGGACTCCACTGTCCCACTTAGGATCAGCACGAGCTCAAAGTCCCCCTCCCCGCTGCGGAGAGGGAGATCTTTCAAGGGACTTGTCTCATCTACCACGTGGTAGAAGGTCAGCGGTAGAATGAGAAAGGGGCTATCAGAGGCTGTGTCTACTTGGAAAGTCACATTGACCTGGTTGAGCCGAATATTCTCACCCTCCTTTGTCTGGTGGGTCTGAAGCAGTTTGCCCGTCACCTGGCATCCAATGAGGAGACTCTTACGCATATTGGCAACTCGGATCATTAGGCAAGGCTTCCCGTTGTGGGAGGCTACGACTGCATGCTGGCTGAAACGGATAGTCTCGGCCCTCTTCTTGGGCCGGGCAATCTTTGCCAGGAAGGTACCTGTGATAAAGATTTCGAGAATGGTGGTGAGCACCAGTTGTGCTATAAGAAGCACGATAGCCAGAGGACACTCCTCGCTGATGTAACGGAAGCCGTAGCCAATGGTGGTCTGGGACTCGAGGGAGAAGAGGAAGGCTCCAGTGAGTGTGTGCACCTGCACTACACAAGGGGTGTGGTTGGCAGGGGGTCCCAGCTCCAACAGGTCCCCGTGGGCCACAGCCACCAGGTACCACACCACTCCAAAGAGGAACCAGGTGCCTGCAAAGGTTGCCGAAAAGAGCAGAAGCTTGTAGCGCCACTGCATGTCAATGAAGGTTGTCCACAGGTCCTTGAGGTAGAGGAAACGCTTGTCAGCTATATGCTCCATTCTTACGTTGCTGCGGCCATCTTTTGTCAGGACCCTCCTCCGACGTATTCCTGGGGCCACTAGGGGCCGGCTTTCGGTCTGAGTCGTCTGACTGTAATAGACCTTAGCAACTGATGTCATCTGCAGGGAGCAACATAGCATAAAGGAGGTTATTGCCAAAATCCAGCTAACACTTGGATACCACCCAATGGGAAGAGACAGTAAGATTGCCTTTTAAAATCTGGTATATCTATTGGGGCGAGGGTGGGGGACAGTGCTTAAAGGTCATGCCCAAAAACAATTTGCAGGATTCTGTTTTTTCCCACCATGTGGGCTCTGGGGATTAAACTTCAGTGGTCAAGCTTGATGGCAAATGCCTTTCCCTGCTGAGTTGGAGGCATCTTGCCAGCAGTCCCTAACCTTCATCTTGATGCCATTTATCCTGGTTAATAGTTGTAGAGCGTTTGTTAAAAGCCAGTCACGGTATGAGGTGCTGGTAGGTCTAAGAAAATGAAAATGGCATCACTCTTGCTAAGAACTCACAACTTAGTGTGGACATGCATTAAATACATGATTGCAATACAGTGTAATAATATTTGTGATTTGAGGAAGAGGTGAGACCGAGAAGAGAGAATGGGAACCTGAAAGGAGGAATGAGAGCTCTCCTGATCTCCCCTGAAAACACACACACACACACACTCACATATATACACACACATACACACATACACACACTCACACACACTCACACACATGTACACACATATACACATACACACTTATACACATACACACTCACACACATGCATACACACACTCACACACTCACACACTCTCTCACACACATACACACATGTACACATACACTCACACATACACTCACACACACACTCTCTCATACACATACACATGTACACATACACTCACACACACATACACACATAACACACACTCACATACACATACATACACACACTCACACACACATACACATACATACACACAAAAACACATACTCGCACACACATACACACACATACAAACACACACATACACTCACACACATACACATACATACACAAATACACTCACGCACACATACACACACATACTCACACACACACACACACCACTCCCATAGAGATAACCTAATTTGAAGTAAAATCCATCCTCTCTGATGAATACCAAGGCAAGAAAACCTATTCCACTGACATCTTTCTTGGACAGCCCTGCTTAAGATGCATGTATACCTTTAATTTCGCTATTCTCTCCCCTAGCCCTGAGCTCATGTCCATTGGTGAGAAAATAGCAGAAGACATCTATTCTTCTACAAGTCAAGCATCCAGTCTCCTTCATCTGCTGCCATTATCATCATCATTTGTTTGCACTACCTAGGAGAAGTTAAGTCTGGGTCAGGGTCTAGCTTGGTGTTAGAAGAGCACAGAGAAGATCTGAGCAAAGGTAATAAGCAGGAAGGAAACAATAGGTTGGAGCTTCCTGCCAGCCCGAGACATCTTCCCACGGGTTGGCAATGATGCCAGACCACCCTGAGGGAGTAAAGTGAGGGTGGACTCCAAATTAGTTAGTAGCTGTGTCTTCATAGGCTCAAATTCAAGATTGCTATTCGTCCTCACAGTAAAAAGTAGGACAAGACATTGAAATAGGAGACAATTCACTTAATACAAGGTGTCTGGCATCCTTGCCCCAAAAGTAACTTTGTACTTTTCCAGTAGAGAAGATTTTATTCACTTAGATTCTGAGTCTGACACTGGAACTCCTGAGAAGGATGAAGATAATTTCTGGGATTGGGGGCTCTTTGGAGATGAGAGCAGCCATTATATTCCCTAACCCATATATGGTCTGAACCATTGCATTTCATCATTGCTCTCCCCTATTTTCTCCATTGCTTTGCCCCTGTAAGTGTCTAAGTTATATGGTCCTATCCATATACTCCAACCCACACAGGCACTGAATTGGAGATCACCAATGGATGAACATTAAGTCAGAAGCAGCCAGCCTGCCCATTTTAGCAGCCTGGAGACCATCTGAAACTCTTATCTACAGGAGACTGCTACACAGCCTGAGCTCAGTCAAACATACACACACGTACACATACACTCACACACACACTCTGGATAATTCTTATTTTGAACTTAAATAAAGCCCTGCTCAATACTCAGAAGTTCTAATGATAACAACCCCTACCACAGTCTATATCTATATATGTATACATACATACACACACATATATATACTAATGTAGAGTCTGCACATAAGAATGTTTGATCATCAAACTCATACTCTTACAGATGTAAAAACCTAAACATAAGATTTTGAGGATTGTTGGGGAACAAACTAATTGCACAGTTAAATATCAAAGAATATAATTTTAGTTTTAAATAAAAATGAAATATATTTTATAAACTATAGGCCAATGGTTGATACTGATCCTGGGATAGATTCTTGAATAAAACACAAGAATTGTGTGTGACTAGACAGAACAAGAGAACAGGAAGTTGTCAGTAAGACTCACTGTGAGTTTACTGAGAACAAGTCAGAGTAACTTAATTTCCTTCTATGATGAGGGCACTAAATTGACAAATCAACAAAATACAGATAATGTGTGATTGAGTAGAATCCCAACCTCTCTCTCCCCAGGCCCCGCCCCCTCAAAGCCCACCGAACAGTGGCCCCTCCCCTAGAGCTGCCCTGGGGCTTCCTGACCAAAAGTCAGCCACTCGCTAGGGCTGCTCAAGACCACACCTACAAGTTACTTAAGGCCAGGTAGCCAAGTCTGCCATGGGGCTCTTCCTCTGCCTGCCTTTCCAGGGTCACCCAGGATTGCTTTGCTCGGTACCCATTAAACATGGGCTTTTTCTAATTTGGTCTGATCTGGATTGTTGCGCACTTGGAGAGGCTTATGGAGGTGCAGAAAACCTATCAATGTGTAACTAAAGCTTCAGCAAGTTTTTTGACAAAATCTACCTTTGGGAATACCTTTGGGAATAAGATATAGAAAAATGACCAGAAGGGTAATGTAATTAGGAGGTTTTAAAAAGCCAGTAGTACTGGTGAGTAGAGCCCAATAGCCTAAAATCCATTTCCTATTGATGTAGCAGAGATTTATCCTTGATATTGCCCTATTCAATGTTCCTAACACGAATTTCATTCAAAACTAGAAAATGCTGTGGTCATCAATCATGTGGGACGGTTTACAAGGAATGGGAAAACCTGGGATCTAAAGAGACCCAGACAAGTGAGCCAAACCTAATAAAAAGAATAAATATTGGATTATGCACTTGGGCCCAAAAATTATCTGGGAAAGTTAAGATTATGAAGATGTAATTTAGTCACATTACCATAGGGGAAAAATTTAAGCATTTTAACACAACAAAAATCGAATATGAGTTACTCAATGCCAAAAAGCAATACAATCTTCAGCTAGTTTGGCTGGATGAAGTCTCTAGAATAAGGAGGTAATTGATTCCGCTCTGCTTGGTTCATGCCACATCTTCAGTCTGAAAGAAAGAACAGATGTGCTGGAGGGACTGTCACATGAAGAAGGGTCAGATTAGTTTCCTGAGCTCCAAGAACAAACAGGATCAGAGAGTTCAAACTATGGGGAGGAAGACTCCCGAGTTACATGGAAGAAAACACAATCATCAGGATTGTCCAGATGAGGAGTCCCTGGAAAGGTACAGAGCATGCTGTCCCTACATGTCCAAGAGTAAGTTCAGAGATCCCACAGAGGAGATGGAAGCTCTCACTGGATATCAAAAGAGAGATTAAGCTTCCAGCCATCTGCGGAGCACCAAGAATGCCTGCCCCCTCCTCCTCACCTCTGTCCCTGAACTTTTCTGTGCTGACATTCAGGATCTGCCATCTAAACCCCAGCTTTGTGTTAAGAAGAGATGCTACATATCTGGGAGAAAGGAGATGCTCAGAAACCTCGATTATCATTCTTAAAACAGTAGCTTATAGTTATTTGTTACTTTATAAAATATGTAATTTGATCCTCACACTATGCAGTAGAGAGGAAAGACATCATTAGAAACAAAGAGAAAATCACTCCAAGTAAATTAATGATAAAATGGGAAGTTAAACCCAGGTCTTCTGGTTCCTGGTCAGAAACACCTGGTACCCTGTACCGAGGAGTTTTGCTAACAGAGAAGGCAGAGCCTGGAGCTTTGAGGGCAGGGCTTTAAGGCTAGAGATTTGGGCTGCCCACTAGCTTTTCTCTGTTGCCTCTGCAGTTGTGTTTGCCGCCTCCAACTGCTGTGTCTAGGTCGACAGCCTTTGTATCTGCCACCTCCAGCTGTGATCCAGAGTTCCCAGCTGTTATGCCACCTCCTACAGCTGAGCCACTTTGTTCTCAGGGGTGGCCAGACTCAGAAACAGATAAACAGTCAACACACTCCACCCCCAAGCTGGCCGGGCCTCTGGGGTAAAGGAAGCCAGCCAAGGTTCTGGAAAGGGTTTGTTGCTGCCCGACCAAAAAACATACATCCTGTTTCCTCTAGAGGGTGCACTTTCTCCAAAGCTGTCCTAATCAGACACTGGAGTTGGCATTGTAAAGAGCAACCTGAATAGTGAGACAGAACCAGACTGGCTATCTACCACCTTTCTTCTCTGAGAAGTGAGCTAATTCTTTCCCTAAAGCAAAGGTCAGCCCTAGGACAGTATTCTCATTCCTCCAGCAAACATCATGCCTATCTTTGGTTTCACACTGTCAGCTCCCCCTAGAGCTAGATTTCCTAACCTACAAGCACTTTTATTTTATGTCAGACACTTTAGCTTCAGAATGAATGGATTTATCAACACCTTTCTCAAGGACTTGATTGCTCACGAGACAAGACAGTTCTTATGACTAAAACTGGTCAAGGTCCTCCATTGTTTTCAGGATAAACTTCAAGCCTTTGCATGGCATTCAAGGCCTTCCATGAGTTAGTCTCTGCTTACTCCTCCTTTCCTTTTTTTTTCTTTCTTTTTCTTGTTGTTTGTTTGTTCAGAGAGTTTTCTCTGTGTGGCCTTGGTTGTCCTTGAACTCTCTCTATAACCAGGCTGGCCTGGAAGAGATCCACCTGCCCCTGCCTCCTGAGTGCTGGGACCAAACATGTGTTCCACAACACCTGTTTTCTACTTACTTCTTGGCCTTCCCCTTGATGGTCTTCTACACATCCTTAGACCTCAGCCCTGCAGAAAATCCACCCTGTCTGATTCTTCCTACCTTTGGATCTGCTTCTGTCCTGCTCAACTCCCTGGCTGTCTGACAATCACCTGCCTACCTTTCAAAGCCTGGACCAAGTGTTAGTGATGCCTTTGAAAGCCTTCCTCATCCTCAGAGGGATATTTTTTCTTTCTACCCTTACACACATACACACACACACACACACACACACACACACACACATGCCTCACTCTGACATGGTTTTTCTAAGTATGCTTTTGCCTGAATTTCACTTTAGAACACCACAGTGCTTTGAAATGTTTATTTGCCTTTATTTGCCATCTGTGAACTCTTAATTGAAGGCCATGGAGATGCTTGCATCTGTTTTGCCAGAAGCAAGTCAGTTTTCAGGTGGAGGGAAAGATGACTGAAGGCACCATCTGGACAGGTCTGAGTGAGGCTGCTGCCTTGGTGCACCTCACAGGAAATGACTTCCTGAAGACCCTTAGGAGGAGCTGTGACAGAGAAGAGGGATCCAAGTTCATTGAGGCATGACTAATTCCGCAAATGTCTGCAGATCCTTTCAGAAGGTGAAGGAAAGACAGTTCAGATAGTTCAAAGCCAACCCTTCTGTGGGTCAGCTGACTGGGGGTGGGGGCAGGAGCATGGTAAGAGAGTGAGTTTTTAATGTTGTTGCAGGTGGTGGCTGGGAAGGAAGTTAAGTTAGCAGAGGGCTTCCATAGCATGCAAGAGGCCCTGCGTTTGATCCCCCACAGTGCATAAAGCATCAAGATGACAGCGTAATGCCAGTGCTCAGGAGGTTGAGACAGGAGATGAGAGGTTCAAGGTTATCTTTGGCTATGTTGCAAGTCTAAAGTGAGCCTGGGCTACATGAAACTGTCTCAAAAAATTAATCAAGTTGATAGTTGGCTATATTATTATGCTATGTTGGATGGCTAGAAAGGATACTTCAACTTCACACCAGAAACTCCAAGAAGTCGGAACAAACAGGAAGAGCAGGCAGCATGTGACCAGTTTTTAAAGGGGTTTGCTGTGCCTCATACAGGGGTCTTTAAAACTTCAAAGCCTGCATGTATAACTGTGTAAGAGTGTCAGATCTTGGAATTATAGACAGTTGTGAGCCACCATGTGGATGCTGGGAATCAAACTCAGGTCCTCCAGAAGAACAGTCAGTGCTCTTAACCGCTGAGTCATCTCTCCAGTCCACTGCCTCTTGGTCTCAATGATGCCTAAACCCACCACATCTGTATTCTTTGTGCCTCCTCCCTTTCATTTGATTATCATCCTTCAGCCCTAATGAATCACTGTGTGGCCTACTATTCATCTCACGGCTCCATTTTTTTCTGTAATCAAACTCATCCTACATTGCTACTGTGTTGTTCTTACTTATTCTACTGATTGTGAATCAATGAACACTGACTCAGTATTTTTCAAAGCATGTGCACATTTCATTCTTGTGGCATTCCTAGAAAAGAGTAAGATCAGAGTCCTGAGGCTGAGGATAGCATAACTAAGAGATAAAGTACTTGCCTAGCATCCCCAAGGCTCTGGGATTGGATCCTAAAAACTGAAAAAAAAAAAAATCTTGCTCTTTATTTTGTGAGCAAAGAAACGGAGACTCAGCAAGATGGTGTGACTTCCTAAATCATGGAACTGGACTCACGGTCAAGTCTTCTGACTCCAAACTCAACCACTTTTTTTGTCACGCTGTATCTGTCCCAGTTCCTTTCCCAGCTCAAAGAAAGTATTTCATTCTGCACCCAAGAAAGAGCAGACTGAGTGCCACACCTGAGGAGTTCTGTGAGCTGCATCTTAACCCACCTTCCCTGCCTTATTCCTGCTGCTCCTCTCCTGGGGTACATTCAAGCAAATAAATGCCTTGCTGTTGAAGCTCTGCTGTACTCATACAGGCTTTCTTGCCTTCACCTACCCTTCTTCTGTCTTCCAGGCTACCTGAGCCTGGTTCAGATGACTCCTTTACCATAAAGCCTTCCTTGAAAACTGCAGCCTATTCCTGAATTTCCATGTATATGTATCTATTGAGTAAAAACAAGTTAATTGAAGGAAGGCACCTAGGTCTACTATATCTTGATTACTTGTCTTATGATTTAGATGTCAAATATTCTCCCAGGAAAACTCATGTATTGAAAGCCTTGGTCCCCACTACAGCAGTGTTCAGATGTAGAGACCTGAGATACGAGTGACTAGATCATAACAATTCTAACTCATCAATGGATTAACTAGACGTTGGCAGGTGGGGCCTAGTTAGAAATAGGCCACTGGACATGACCTGAAGGTTTCGGGGGCCATATCTTACTCTCCAAAGCTTCCTCTGTACTTCCTTGTTTCCCAGAAGTGAGCAATTTTCCTCCTCCATACCTTTCTTCCATGATGTTTCTGCCATGTCTCTAGCCTAAGAGCAATAGCGGTTACCACACAGACCAAAATTCTCAAACTACAACTCAAAATTTCCTCCTTTAAGCATTTTCCTCGGGTATTTTGTCACAGCAACACAAAGCTGACGTGGCTAACAATTATGTGGCGCACAGTAAGTGATCAGGAAGGATTTTGTGAGTAAATTAATGAGTAGAAGAGAACACATCCCTTTCTGGCTATAGAGGTCAAGCTGAGACAGTGGCTCTCAGCCTGTGGGCCGCATATGGGAGATCCTGCATAGTTACATGGGAGATCCTGCATAGTTACATTACAATTCATGACGGCAGCAAAATTACAGTAATGAAGCAGCAACAAGATAATTTTATGGTTGGGGTCTCCACATGAAGAGCTGTGTTAAGGGGTCTCGGCATTAGGAAAGTTGAGAGCCACTGATCTAAGGGAAAGGAAGATGCTGCAGGCATTGTAGGGCTGAGGAAATGTGGAACCTCTTGTTCTATGTGGGGCAAGTGGAGAATGCTACTTTGGCCTTGGGGACCTTTTCCTCTTCCTGCCTTATCTATGTCTCCGCTTGATTTTCCCCCTTTTAAACATGGAAACCCCAGATAACTAATTAGAATCACTAATAAATATGAGGGAAAAGGTATTTTTATCTGAAATGTTGCTCCCCACATGCGGTTTGAGTTTTGTTTTCACCTGTCCTTTTAGTATCTCCTGGGCACCAGATTCTAAACAAGGCACTGGAATTATAGAAATGAAGCAGATGTAAATTAATTTCCTTGAAGACTTTAGAGCTTAACAAGGAAATCAAGCATGAAAGAAGCAGGAACCAGTGTGCGTGAAGGAAAAGGTGACATTTAGTTCAAGGGATGAACTAATATTGAGAAGGAACTAATATTGACTTTCTGTCGTGTGGTAGGGGTGGGACTGAGTGGCATATTTTTAATTGTTTTCCAAATCACCATGTAAAACTCTTATTATTACTATTTGGATCAGGGAATATAGATAGCAACCAGGAATTGAGCTTTTCCTGCTATACCCAAGTGTTTCTTTTGGATAAGGATACAAATCACAAGGTGACTGAGCTTAAAGGGTCAGCAAAAATGTGATTGGGGTTTTGTAGGAAGAAACCAAAGATGCACATGCAATGGCAGGAGTCCAGTGGAACAGGTAAGCATGGGAACATCAGGGACAAAATAAGAAACAGAGAGAGAGGGGTGAATACAGGCACTCAGCTGGCTTTCTGCTTCCTAACTACGGGTGTAATGTGACCTCACACTCTGAGCACTTTGCCTTCCTACCATGATGAGTTGAATTCCCTCTCAAACAGAGCCAAAACAAACCTCCCTCCCCCTAAGTTGTTTCTTGTCAGTCTTTGGTCACAGCAACAAGGTGTGTAACTAATACAAGCTGGCCTGCAGAATCTGTGGGCAGGTCGTCATCACATAAGATGCATGTTAAACAAATGACCTGGGCGTGCATTCATGCTTCACATTCTGAAGAGGAAGTGAGACAGTTGGACACAAGAATGAGAAGAGTCCAGCCTGGGAAGAGTACATTTCTGCCTGCCGGGAAATGCACTGGACTGGGAAGCAGGACATTTACTGTCAGTCCCAACTCAGCCATGGAATCTCTGTGAATCTGGACCAGCATTTAGCCCTCCAGGCCTCCAGATCTTCCATTGTGGAAGAAAGTTACATTAGCTCCTCACTGCCCCAACTCTAGCACACACCTGTCTACATCCAGAGATACAGATAGTCACAGGATTCACCACAGTATATGCTCCACAGATATCAATTATAAAAATCTTAGGAAATAATACTTTGATGTTATATAAACTAAGCACAGTGAAATAAAATGAAACATTTACATTACTTAAGACCAAAGTAGCTCTCAAAGACACCCAATGCACATCACCTGCAGCTCATCTGTGGATGAGTTTCTGTCTTCTGTCACTCAGAACACACTGCTAGGTCAGTTTGGAGGTTCAGTGCTAAAAGAAAAGAAGGGCCAGTTTCTGCTTTAAAACTCCCCATTTGGCAAGATGGTGGCACATGCCTATCATCTCAGCATTCCAGAGACTGAGACAGGAAGATGATGAATTTGAGGCCAGCCTGGGCTATACAGAAGGAACCTATCTCAAAAAAAAATAAAACAAAAATCTCACCACCCACCCAGCTAACCTGGTCTGGTCCCATTCCTCCCACTGGAGAAAGGAAACGGTTAGCCAGCCTCCTCTCCACAGCCATATGATCTCCTTTTTGAATACCAAATTCCCACCTAAAATAATGGTCTTAGAGGCCTCCCGGAGTTGAGTGGCTGGGGCTGAAAAGAAGCATTTCTGGGCTTCCAAATGTTCTTGGTGAAAGAGAGGAAGGAAAGAGAACAGAGAGGGGAAAGAGGGAGGGCAGTGAGAAAGGCTCTTAGGGTTATGTAAGCCCTGGAGGTCAGAAGAATAGACTTGGATGTGGGTCCTTTTAAAGCGAATGTCGTTATTCATCAATCTCTCTCCTGTCCTTTCCCCAGTAAGTAAACAAACAGAGATGCAGCCGGATGCACACAAATCTCGAGGTGAGGAAAAGGGGGCAGTGTGTGTGTCCAGGAGCCTGCCTCCCAGCTCAGTCACTGTTGTGGTCGGCCGCTCACCCTTGAACCTCCTTTCCCCTGGCCCTCCCATCCTCTAGCCCCAGCCTGACACTGAGGCCCTGGCCCAGGGAAGAATAGGCTTTTCTTCCCTTGTGTCAACGTTTGGAAAGTTCTCAGAGCTTGATTAGAAGGAAGGATAAAAGCCTTCAAAGCATTTCCTGGGAGTCCGTGACCTCCCCCTGGCCCTTCTGACCCAAGTCAAGAGTAGGAGGGACGAAGAGATGGGGCCATGTCAGATGTTCTCCTGTGTTCAGACACCAGTGCTGTCCATCAGTGTGGGCTGATCAGGGCCACTGGCCCTTCCTCCAGCTTGCTCCCCAGACCCCCTTCGGGAAGGGAACCACATTCCTGCAGAAAACTCCAGAGGGTGGCATCTCAGAGAACCCATTGTCCCTAGCTGGAAAGGGAGGCTGCCTGCATGGCACATTGCCTCCTTGTGTACCTGGTCCTCTCAGACCCCCACACACTCCCAGCATACATCCTTTCTGAGCTGTGATCCAGCCGTGGTATCTGCTCTTAGCTATTGTCTGGGACTGCAGAACTGCACATCCTGAGCTCTTCAGTGAACTGGTCCTTTGTGAGGACTTGGCACTGTGTAGGGTTCAACTGAGGACAGAGCTGTACCACTGTCTCGTCATTAGCCTCAGTTTCAATGGTCCAGAGAGCCTCCAAACCTGGCCCCATGTGAGTCTTCACCTCAGAACATTTGCTTAGAGATGTGAACCGATCTGCCTTCATCTTGTCAGAAGAACCAGAAAATTCAACTCATAGTATGATTTGGCAGGAAACAATGGGTAATAAAAACTCCGTTTCCCCCACCATATCCCTGCAGAGTCAGTATCTTCTAGAGTCCAAATTATCCTTCCACTCATAGTGCCGCTAAGGATGACACTTGCCTCTGTCTCCCAAATGCCAGGATTACAGTTGTGCAGCATCACACCCAGTCTATGCAGTATGCAGTGTTTGGGAGCTGGAGCCAGGCTTCATGCATGCTAGGCAAGCATTCTACCAATTAAGCGATTGTGGCAGCCTGTATTATTTTCTACCAGTAAGAGTCTGAAACAGTTCCCAAGGACACAGTGGGGGTAGAGCACCCTGAAGGCTAGGTTGAGTTAGGAAGAATCTGGATGATAAACAACAGGATCTCTTCTCTGTGGGTCACCTCTGCCTTAGATCTTACTCAAATCAGTTATAGCCTAATCTTAGGTGCCATAAAGAGATTCTAATTCAACTTCCGTCTAACGCTATTGATTCAGGTAATCAAAAATCATTTAGATGTCATGCAAACTCCATTCAGGAAAATCATCTTTGCTGAGCAGATCTGTCTGGCATGCCTACAGGGGGTACAGAGAAAAAGAGAACCACAAAACTACAGCTTCAAGCTTCCAAGTGACGGGCCATTTTCCTATGCTGCAGATTTAAGTCCTGGCCACCAGGGGGCAGGGCTCTCTAGTCCGGCAGGCTGCCTTTATAGACTCAACATACCAACCCACCCCATCTACCTACCATTAGTTGAACTATATGTAATTGCAAATTAAAAATAAACAGATCACATATTGTTAATATAAAATGGTTCAATTCAAGTAGCAATAGCATCCACCTCTGGAGAGCAGAAGTTTGCCTTCGAGGAAGCACCCGTACCAATTTAGAACCATTTGGTTTGATGCTCCATTGGGCAGCAGCTAAGGCTACCAGGAATCCTCTCAAAGGTCAGAGCTGACATTCCGTTTGTTAAATCCAAGGGTGTTTCCTGAGCTCTCAACCCCAGTCTCTCATCAGCATTTGAGACTATCAGGTGGTCCATTGCTGACACACTACACAGTGTTAATTTGTTTTTATTGCGATGTGATGGAGACAGGTGATTTTGTAGAGTTTTCTAGGCTTTAAGATTATGGGCAAATCACTTGAGGTTCTGGGCTTCCATGGCCTTTATCTGCAAAATAGTACTTAATGACATGGAGGTGATGGGAGAATTACATGAGACATGCTCCTCCCCTCCTACTTGATAATCATTTCTAACAATGCTACCCCCTGTCTCCACCACTTCAACCCTTCCTATGCATTCCACCTCACCAAGTACTGACAAGTTCCCTCTTTCTGGAACATTCCGGTTTAAAATGTACAGACCCATGTCCCTTCCTCAAGAATCTCCTGTGTGATTTCTCTTATTCAGAGAATTATCATCCATTCAGTATCCAAGCTGATACCTGGTCCCTCTCTTGCCCCTCAGTGTGCATTGGCCATAGGCTCTTACACATTCTTCCTTTTCCCAAGTCTGCTCTCATTTTCTGGGGCGTCTACCATTCAGTCTTACAGTCTCTTGCCCCTGAAATGATGCAATGACTTCCTGATCCTCCTACCCTGGTCCTCACCCCCCATCTTTAGCTGCCACATTGCCCTGCTGCACAGTATGGTCCATCGCTCAGCTCAGGCTTAAGATCCTTCAGTGAATTCTTTGAGCTCCCTCACAAAACCACTTGACAAAGTTCTAAGGACCCTTCACCGCCCTCTGGCCCAGGCTCACTCTGGGAACCTCTGCCTCCTGCCACACTCGTGTTTCTGCCATGGAGAACACTGCCTGTCCCATCCATGTCATGTGTCACACACACACACACACACACACACACACACACACACACACACACACACATCTCCTCACCCTTGCCTCTGTGGCTCTCTCCATGGAATGCCCCATCTGCCCCCAGCTCTCTCCCATACCCCTCTTCCCTCTAAAATCTTCTTATCCCTTAAGGCCCTGCCCTCATCTTAGTATTCTCTCTCTCTGCCGTGGAGGCTGCTCCAGGCTCCCAGGTAGAAATACATAGACTCCTGGGGGCGGGCATTTGCTATTGTCTTTTGAAGTCAAAACCTTATCTCAGGCATATTTTTAAGCTGGTACTTTCAAAATTCATCTAATTGTTTAGTGTATAAGAACTGATATTTGATATATCAGAATGAATTCTGGGCTATAGATGTCAACTATACAACCTGTATAAGCAATCTTCACATACACACACACACACACACACCACTACCACACCACACCCTAGATATCACTGATTCATAAAGCTGCAATTTTTGTTTTCTGGCTGAGCCTCTTCTCTTCTTAGCATAGTTACACAGAAAACCATTTTCAAATACAGCTTGGTGCCTCTGTGTTACAGCCCAGTTCTCCTGTTCTTCTTCATGCCACTGTTTGCCATTCTGGGCTTTGTCAGTTATGGGTTATGGGAACCTCAGTCAATCTCTTAATCCCTCTAGGGTTCATTTTCCTCATCTAAGGAGGCAATAAACTTTGATTATGTGCTCAGGATTAGGAAAGATAAGAAAGTGTGTGAAATTTGTAAGGCCCTTATGCAAATAAAGATATCATTATTATTGTACTTTGCAGATAGAAAAAAAAAATCCCCCGGATTAAAGACACTAAGACTCAGAAAGGTGAGGTGACTGCTGACATTTACTTAGTAGCAAGCCAGAAGCTCTCTCCAAGTCTCTTAGGGTTTTTCCTCATATTGCTTCCCTGTACCCTAGAGGGCTTAATGCTGCTCACGCTGAAGCATTGCCTTATTACTGCTTTCCCTAGGGTAATTGTGATTGGTGGAGTACTACATACTATAGTCTCAGAATTCTAGGGGCTTCTAGTTTACTGCTCTAGCCCAACGCCCCCTACTCCCCATGAGGCTTCCTCCAGAACCCCCTCAGCCTGCCTAGAGGAATGCTGAGCAGAGCTGAGTTCCTCCACGACTGCTTTCTGGCCCCTCACTTACTTTGAAACTTAGGGCCTCAAAGAAGCTAGTAGGCTCCTCCAGGCCTAGGGTGTCCAGGCCCTCAGAAGACTGAATTCTGGCACCTGATCTGTCACCATCATCTAGGACACTAGAGAGGCTGAGCTGACAGGACTTTCTCTTTGGTTAGGAGTCCTGGGAGCCTAGTCACAATCCCCACTCTAGAAAAGAGAGTCACGCCTTTAATCTTGGCACTCCAGAGTCAGAGGCAAGTGGATCTCTGTGGGTTCAAGGCCAGCTTGGTCTACATAGTGGGTACCAGGACAGCCAGAATGACATAAGACCCTTGCTGAAGGTCCCTTCTCCATGCATTTGCTAATCTGTCATCTTGAAGTTATATTGTTTAGTGATGAAGGAAGGCTTGACCTAGTAGATGGAGGGCCCAAGAAACAAAAGGAGAGGAAGAAGAGCCACCCTGGTGCAGAGGACCCAGGGCAGCTCCCCAAGGGATCCTTTTATTATCCCCTTCGGGCATCTTCCCCCAAATGAGAAGCTCTTCTGAACTGATTCCTTTTTAAAAAAATAATAATAATGTTCATTTTCAGCATATATATTTTGTCTGCAAAAATGTGTATGCCTCAGATGCCTTGGAACTGGAATTAGAGACAATTTTGATTCCAGTTCCAGGGGATTCAATTAGAGACATATTGTGATTTGTCACACAGCTCCCACGGGGATATGTTTGATTTGACTCTCCTGTCCATCAAGGCTTAGGGCTGCCCTCACCTCCTGTAGCAGTCAACCCAGAAACAGTGCTATCCCTAGAGAGAATAGGGGACACATTTGATGATGCTCTCTCTGCAGGCTGTAAAAATGGACAGAGAGTTCCTGGGAACACTTAGAAATCCCACTACCCACAGGGGTTCAGAAAGTCATTTGAATAATTGTTTAGGCCACCTAACTGTTGTTTGAAGATGATTACATGGAGATCTTCTTACGAGAGACATAGACTGTCTCTCTTTTCTTCCTCCTCCTCTGCCTACTAACACCTCACACCAAGGAAATTCTTTATTTAAGGCAAATGTTACCTGCTGTTCTTAAGCAATTTCTTTCTTTCATTTAATTAACTAATTTATTTATTTTGAAACATGGTTTCTCTATGTAGTCCTGGGTATCCAAAACTTCCCCTAGACCAGGCTGGCCTCAAACTTACAGAAATTTATCTGCCTCTGCCTCCTGTGCTGGGACTAAAAGCATTCGCCATTGCCACCCCTGCCCTGGGTGGTGGCAAGCAATTTATTCTTATTCACACCCTTGATGATAATTGAGACCTATGGGTGCTCGACTTATGACTCATACTCAGGGAAATGAGCCACCTCCTGGACGGGTCCTCATCATTCAAGTTCGGAATATACAAAAAGCAACCTTGGATTCACAGAGACATCCCAGGAGGGCCACCTTTACCCCAGAGGCAGTCTCTCCATCTCTTCCTAACTGTCCCTCAATTTATTTAACCACATTCCACTTGAAATGGGGTGAGGATGTCATGCAGACTCTGAATAGATACAGAACTGCATCCAGAGGAGGGTTTTCTCATTATGTTGCACCCCCAGTACAGCAGGGGGGCGGGCTGTGGGCAGGTTTCTCTCACCAAAATGAGACATTTAGAGGCAGAAGGACATGACTAGAAGAGATGGATTAGGTACAGAGACCGGTGGCTAAGGTGATTTAGGCTGAATCCGGTAGCCAGAGGGGAGCATCTAGAGGCACAGAGGGGAGGAACAGGAACAGAAGGACCCTGCCTTCCTTTGTGCACTTCTTATGTAAAGGAAGCATCATGGAGACAGATCAGTGTTCAGCAACCACTCTCAGCTTGCTCTCTGCTAGAGCTCCAGCAGCTGGGACCGCATCCCCCTTATCAGGACCCAGTTCACCTCTGAAGTCCCTGGAATGCCACAGGCCTTTTTTCCCTTCGCCCTTTATGGCATCTACTCCAAGCTCCTTCAGAGATGCCCCAGATCAGAATGCTGGTCAAGGCACAGACACTGAGCACAGTTATACAGATAGGGATATATGAGCCGGAAAGGCAGAGCTGGGTACCACAAAGACATGCAGCCAGCAGTGGTCTCCAGCTCTAAATCAGCTGTGAAGCTAAGGGGTTAATCTCTCCAGCTCTCCGAGTCAGTAGCAGGAATAGGGCAGCATGGGAAGTGAAAAGAGGTAGGTTCACCGTGTTCAAAGTGACCTTCTAAAACCCTTTCTATCCACAGAAGCTCAGTGAAGGTCTCTCTCTACCTGCTGCTTCTCTGCTCCTAACTGTGAGTAAAGACAGCTATGGTAAAATTCCATAGGAGTAGAGCCAGGAACAGCCAATAACGAAAAAACCCCCAAGTACGGAAACTAGAGGCAAGGGGCCAGCCTTGTCACCAGCTACTTGGGAACATCATCTCAGTCTTGCTGGCAAAATGATAATTGTCCTGTCTACCTCTCAGGGCCACGAGGGCTTAACATGTGGAGAGTTTTCTGGGGAAATGCAAAAGAGAGTCCACTGGGGCCTGCACCAGGTCAAGATATGTTAGCTATCCACATACATATATATACTTGGTCCAGTGCCAGGATGAGGCCCTGGTCCACCAAGCTCACTGCACAGCTGGGGTAGAGGTAGGAAAGTTGTACTCGGAGTTGAGAGGAGGCCGTGTCCATGGTTAACGTATAAGCAGCTAAAGTCTGGGGCAGCAGGACATTCCCTGCCCCAGGGCCACATTCTTGAGGTCACAACAAGTGCAAACTTGTTAAAACCTGTGTCCGAGCAGCAGAGGGCAGAGAGGGGCAGGGAGGGGAATGGTACTGAGGTGCCAGCAGCTGCTGGAGGAGGGGTGGGAGGGAAGGGAGGGAAGTTGAGAGGCGGTGTGCAGGTGTTCATGTGATGGAAGGTGCCGTGGACAGATGTGGTCTGTGAGCCTGGCTCTGCATGTTGTATCTGAGCACATCTGTTTCTGTGTGTGGTTGGAGTGGGTTGTGAGGCCACATAGATGAGTGTATGTCTGTGTGTCTCTGCATATATGAGCCATGTGTCCATGAGCTGGGATAAGAGAGGGGCTGGGCAGTCACTGGTCTAGGCTGGGCATATAGACGGAGGCACGGGCAGGCTGTGTGTGCCCCTGTCCAGTTATGAGCCTCACAGACCTGCATTCCAACTCCCTCCACAGAACACCCCCACCCGTGGTCCAGGCTTTGCCCTCCACAGTCTGCCCTGTCAAATGTCCATCTCCCCAGCATGCCAAAAGGGGGGTGTTGTACTACCCACATACTCCCCCCACACACCCTGAGTCCACTCCCTCATGCTCTCTGGGCACTGGAGCGGGTGAAGGGTAGTGGGGGGAGGCTCTGAAAGCAGGTGACTGTTTGGGGGAACTTGGGGACAGAGCCCCCATTGTGCCCGCCCCAGAGCCGCCTCAATGGAGCTCTCTGACACAAAGGGGCTTTGACAATGGGCCGGACATTAGTATGCAGAGCCAGCCCCTCAGCCCTCTCACTGCCCCACAGCTCAGGGGTGGGAGCTGGGGGGCTGCTGGCAGGGGGAGACAGGGTGGGACAAGGCTGAGACTGAGGAGAGTTTAGCCCTAGCAGCTCCCCTGGGGTCACTGACCAAGGGCCAGGGAAGGAGATTCAACTAGGGCCTCCAAACCTCCAAAGCGGACAGTCTAAACAGGGAAGGCCTTGGGCATGGGAGCTGGGAGATGGGCTATGCGTGGGCAGCCGGAGTCCACCCACCCCTTACCTTCATTTTGACATGCAGTCAAGGGAATTTTGTGGGTAGGACTGTGAACACAGCATGAGAAAGCCAGGTCCCAAACCGAAGCTCAGAGCCACAGCTGGCAGAGGCCATGTGCCAGACTGGTTAGGCACAGAGTTATCTGGACCTCTGAAAAGTCCAGAATGCTAGTGCTATCTCTGGTCTTCGGCTTTCTTGGCTGCTGCCCTCTTATTCCACATGGGTGGGTAAATGGCTGGGTGTGTGGAGGCCTGAGGTTGATATCATGTGACTTCTACTATAGCTTTATTTTTTACAACAAGATCCCTCACTGAAGCTATCTCAGGTAGGCTGTCTGGCCAGCGAATCTTAGGGAGCTACCTGCCTCCACTGATGCACGAAATACCCAGATTTTACATGAGTGATGGAGATCTGAAGTCAAGTCCTCGTGCCCAGCAAGTGCTTTTCCTGTTGAGCTATCTCCCCAGTCCAGTGCTGCCCTCTTCTAAGACCTTTGCTGGGGCAGCTGTGGGGACAGAGAAGGCAAGGATGGTGACTGAGAAGAGCGGTCGTTGCCCTTGGGCTCTTCCAAAGAGGCCAGTCTGAACCCACAAAGGATCATCAGCTGCCCAGCTAGCGGGAATTAACACCACCAGCAAGCCAGGCTACTCTTCCTGCTCCCTCCAAATTCAAGGCCACCCCCGAGATACCAGCTAGATCTGGAGCAGGGTGCAGGGCAGGGGCTCAGAGGCCTGGGCTGACAGGGGCTCTGAGGAAGACGGTAAGGACCTAGTGAGACACAAAAGACAGCATGCAGGTGAATGGTCACCACCTCAACTGCTGTTTAGCTTTATCAGATTTCCTCTGCCCTGGACCAGTAAGCCCCAAAAGAGAGGGTATGGGGTACTTTACAAAGAAGGAGAAAACCTCAAACTTAAAAATGTCTTCCCAGCTTTCTGGGGGCAGGGGTGTGTAAAACCTGCTTCCTTTTCATTTTGAAATCGAGCCCCTACCTCATAGTGTGATAGAACACAAGGCAAGGTCTAAATCAGACTTCTGGTTCAAGACCAGACAACCCGACTTTCCCTACCACCTTGCATGAGTCACTCGCTCTCTGAGCCAAGAAATGCCTTCTGTACCACAGAAAGGCGACTTCTGGTCCTTACCACCTCTTGGTCTGATAGGCTGTGAACTCAGAGACAAGACACTGGAACACAGCCGCTGTCAATACCAAGTACTTTGCCAAGCACTTTTCTAGTGTTGTGTTTTTCTCTGTAGCCTAAACAATAGATGCTTACTTATTTATTCTCCATAGTAGGACTTGAACCTAAGGCCTCATATATGCTTGACAAGTACTCTGCCAGTCAGCTATATCTCAGCCCTTATTTTCCCTTTTTATTTGGACAGGGTCTCACCAAGTTTATCAGACTGACACTGAATTCACTAAGTAGCCCAGATGGTTCTTGAACTTGTGACCTCGCTGCCCAGCTTCCTGGATGCTGGCATTAAAGGCATGTACCACCACACTGGCAGCAGATGCCTTTTAAAGACTCCATTTTACAGAAGAAAAATTAGGTGCCAGGATATATTAAACATTTGTCCAAGGTCACATAGCTACTGGATAAAGAAACTGAGGTTCAACCTCAAACAGGCAGCATCTCCCGAGCCCACACGGGTTAGTCCCTCATCCTGTCTGCCCAGTGGAAACATTGAGAAGACCCCACGGAGAGACAGAGTATCAGATAGGATACTCGTCTTTAAAATGTCCCCTGCAGTTCCTCAAACTGCAAAAGGATATCTTAGGGATGTACTAGGGTTCCTGAGATGCCTCTAGAGAATTTCTGAGGTCAAACCTGCCCTTGTCATAATGCTAATATTGCATTATCTATTCTTCCACTTTCATTATTTCAAGAGGGATCAGTGGAGTTTCCCAGGGGTTCGTGGCATGTGATATTGCAACATAATAAATGCAGAAGCAAATAGAAGGAACCAACTAACTTTTCCTGAGCTAGACATTAAACAGATTTGTGTGAATAAAAAGTGGTGTCACCCTTTCTAAACATTTGTTTTATAAAAACATATCTATTTTCATTTAAAACCTCACATCAATAGGCAATGGGGTTATCATTATTTTTAAGTTAATTATGGTCTTAAGTCTCCTCAGCATTCATTTCTAACATGCTGCATATCAACAGATACAACCATGTAAATAATGCTCTTTGGAGTCCTCAGAAAATTTTAAATGTAAGTCAATGCTGAGATTTAAAAAAAAAATGTGAGCTATTGCTCTAGACAGTTCCAGACACTCACCTTCACCTTGTATAAATCATGGGATCATCCAGGGTTTAGACATGGGGTGGGATGTGTACTTGGGTCTCGAGTTAGGGCTGGAAAGAGGAGAAGAGCTGAAGTGCGTGCCTTAGGATGAATGTAACACTAAGAGGCCAGGCTGACAGCCCCCTTGAGTGGTGTCCCCACATCCCTCACTGTGCACATCCCTGCTCAGAAGTACGGGCAGAACACCAGGGACTGTCCCAAACTGGACTCTGACCTCTAGTTTGCTTCCACTCTAGACACTAGCTGACAAGCCCGGCTTCGGGCTGTAGTCAGACCTCCCTCTCAGGCCCTACAGTGCTTAGGGGACAAGAAACTGGAGTCCAAGCATCCATGGCTTTTACGCTTAGGGTGGAGCTGTCCCCACCAGATGAGATGGCTGGTCAATGAGGAGTCATTCTAGATGCTCCCTAGAGAGTTGGGTAATGGGGTCTCACAACATGATATTGAAGAATTCATATCTGTAAAATCAGGGTACTTCTCCCAAATGAGCAAACATTCTTGTCTATATTCAAGGCAGACAGAGTCTTTTTGCATCCCTGGAACCAAAAGAGGGAAGTCTTGGCTTTTCTTCAGGAGGTCCTCAATATGACAGGGACATAGGCTTGATCTAGAGGAACTTACTAGCAAGAAATAAAGACGCCACTTATGAGGCATCCTGGGAAAAGTCAAAGATGAAAAGATAAAACAAGAGAATATGGTACTCTTCAGGCAGGTGGACCTTGGAATGGATGTCATGTCCAAGAGTGGCTAGAAGCGCATACTCAGGGACTGACCATCCTCACTCGTGTACTGCAGGGTCAGACCCTGGAAAACATAGGAGACGAGGTTCAGGAAGGGGAGTGGAAAGGGTAGAATGTCGCTTGAGTACCATGACTGGAAATGTCCGTCTACTGCTAACAGGAATGTCTAGGCACGGAAGGGACAAGATAAAAACCACTGCTCCATGATGACAATGCCAAGAACAGAGCAGTGGAGGGAAGAAATCAGGAAGAGAGGCCAGAGTCAGTGACAGAGGCTATCATCAACACCTAAGCTAATATGATTTAACAGGCTGACCAGGGGACAGATGCAGAGGACACCTCAGCCATCTGAAAAGGAAGAAATACAATAAAACAAAACAAACAAACAAAAACAGAGACAGGCGGGCAGGCCAGGAACCCAGCTCTGTTGGTAGAGTGCTTACCTAGCATGTAAAAAGTGCAGGGTACCACCCTCAGCACATCAAACCAGGCTTGGAGAAGGTGGGGTGACACAGACTATAACTTCAATACTTTAGAGGATGAGAAATTCAAGGTCACCCTTGAATACACAGCAAGTTTCATAAGACAGACAGAGAGAGAGAGAGAGAGAGAGAGAGAGAGAGAGAGAGAGAGAGAGTGTTCTGGGGAGATGGCGTAAAGAGCTTGCTACACAAGTTTTAATATCTGAGTTTGGACACCCAGCAGCCACATAAAAGCCAGGCATAGGGAACATGCCTATGATCCCAGTACTGAGGAGAACAGAAAGATTTGGGGGCCTTTCTGGCCAGTCAGTCTGGCCAAATTGATGAACTCCAGCTTCAATGAGAAATCCGATCTTAAAATGCAAGATCAACAAAGACTGAAGACACCCAGCATCAACAATCTGCCCTCCACACTCACACAAAGATACGTACGTGTGTGACACATCCACACATAAACACATACATGCCCCATACAGAAGAGAGAGAAGGCAAAGCCATGTGTGTGGGGAATACATGAAGATAGATAGAGATATCCCAGATGTCCAGGTAGAAATGTGCATCTCTGGCTAAAAAGCAGGAGTTGCTAGGAATGAGAGATTATCTGGAGAAGGGGTGGGTGTTTGACAGATCACAGTTATTGAGTCTGGGTTGAAGACAGGACATCTGTTTGGCACAAATTTCATGGGAAGAATGGGCTGTGGTATGAGGCCTTGCTTCTGCTAACAGCCAGTCTGCTAACATGAAATAGGAACCCAGTGTTTAACTTCCCAGTGATTCTTCTGCCTCCCCATATCTAGGACGAAGGCTCAGAAAACCACTCTGGATGGCTGGGCCCAGTCCCAGGAGCCAGTAAAGATGGCAGAGTAGTAAGGGTAGAGCCTAGAGAAATCTAACAGCACTACCTTTTACATGATCCCCACCTTCTAAGTCCTTTACAAATATTGACTCTTGTAACCCTCACCACTCTTATTAGCCTCCATTGAAGCGTTAGGAAAGCTGTGTGCCTACTAACTGGTAAAACCAGGACTTAGACTTTCTCTCTCTCTTTCTTTTTTATTTTGAGATAGAGTTTCTCTGTGCAGCTCTGGCTGTCCTGAAACTCGATCTGTAGACCAGGCTGGCCTTGAACTCACAGAGATCCACCTGCCTCTGCCCCGTGAGTGCTGGGATTAAAGGCCTGTGTCACCACAACTTCAACTGTCTTTATTTCTATGGGGCATCTTCTCGACTGGCACTTCATCTCCCTGCCACTGGAGGAACTGCAAAAGTGCCATGTATTAACCAGGTATCTAGAGCCCCCATGTTTCCAAGCTTCTTCTGCAGAACACACAGTTCAGCTCTGATTTCTCTCCCACATTCTAAAGACACCCCTCCCTTCCCCACCACCTCAAATCCAGGCTCCAGACTGGCAGACACCACAGGAAGGCTGCTCCCACAATCCTTTTCTCTTTGCCCTTTCAAGGTTCTGGGCATCTTCTGGGGTAGAGTGGCCACCCAGGACGTACTCTCTCTATGAAGAATGGTGACAACATGGACACTGGTCTCTGATGAGGGGAAAAAGCCCTTGGCCCTCAGACTGAAGTGATGAGACAAATACACAAACTCCCCATACTCGGGAGTGGCCTTAGAAAACTGACCTTCATTCTGTGCTAAGACATTTGCAGTCCAAAACTCCCCTTTCTGGCCAGTCTTCCCGAAGTTTCATCTCAACAGGGTGCCTCATGTTATTCCTTCTCTCTGCCCCTACAGGGCCTCACTACTGTCTTGGATAACTTGGCCTCAGTCTGGACAGTAGCACTGACCAGTCAGGCAAGAGAAGAATGTAGGCCGGGGAAGGGAGGGAGAGTGTGGAGTTCTTTTTCTCTTCTTCTTTTTACTTCTGTCCTAAATAACCTTTCACAGGAAAACTGAGGGACTCTTCTCTTTCCCTTATCACCTCAAGTCTCTCTCCCTTCTCATCAATGCCTCCACCATCTGTCTTGGCATCTTGTGCACAGAAACCCAGCCTAGGAGGTCCAGAAATTTCCTTTATGGAAATGGACCTTGTTACACAACTGAACCACCAGAGCCTTTTAAAACCCTCACCCCACCAGTACAACAAAGGTAAGGAACTGCATATGATCCCATCCAGATCTGAACATCTCAGCCTCGCTGGTCCCTAGGGGGATGAGGAAGAGAAAGATCCCTGGGTCTTCTGCCAGTCACTTCCCTCTAGCCCAAGCCAGCAAAGCTAGAGTGTAAATGAGCACATTCATAGCTTATCCCCATACAAACATGTGCCTCCCTGCAAAGATATATGGGAACATCCATATATTTTATCTCCCCCCCCCACACCTAGGTAAGGGGAAGCAGTAGGATTCTGCATTAGAGCTACAGAAGGAATGGGACCATACCCCCCCTCAGCCACCCCCAGTCAGTGGAGCCATTGCCATTTGATATCCACTGAGACAACTTGGCTGCTCTGGGCTCTGGATGGGGGCTGGGGGGATGGCTCAGAAAACAGCAGTTCCTTTCAGGACCCAGGTTGGCAAGGGCTTTGGGAGGCTGGACTGGCCCAGATCACCCCCTAACTCCCCCTCTTTTCCTTCCCCCCTTGCCACCACCAAAGGCTGGGCGGGTGGGTGGAGAGATTGGCACTGCCTGGGTCAAGCCTACTGCCTCTGTGGTCCAGCCCTGGACCAACCCGCTGGCATGATGCCATCTGTCCCCCTCTTCCCCTTCTCTTCCTTCCTGAAGAACCTGGCCCCTTCTAGACTTGGTCCCCATACCCAGTCTGCACCCTGGGGAACTGACAAGTCCTACCCCTTTGGCAGAAGATGGAATCTCCATCATTCCAGGAACATATTCAAAACTCCTTGGAGATGAGGGGGAAATGTTCATGATGAAACTCAGTTGAGCTCATGGTAACCGTGGGCTCATGACGCTAGCCTTCCACATACTCCCAAACAGGAGGATCCCAAATTGTCCTTCACCATTCCTGCCCTCTCAGACTACACCATTCCTGCCCTCTCAGTCTGTCCCATGGTGAGGAAAAAAAAAATCAAACACCACAGCAAGGGTAGTCTGAAATCTCATCAGAACTTGTATCGATAAGCAACCCAGTCAGACTTTAAGCTTGCCTTCCCTTTGGGTCCAACTCTGTCTTTGTTTCTCTTTACTTGTCACCTTTTGGTCATCCTCAGCCTCCCCAGGGCACTTCAGTTACCGGAATGAAATCCCTAGATACCAGAAGCCCTATCCACACTACGCCCACCTCCCATTTGGACCTTTTAACCATCCTGGGCTTCAGCTCTCCTCCCGAGATCCCGGTGAAGGAGACAGAAGGGAAGAGAGAACTTTCTGGAGAATGAATTCATAGGCCCTAATCTAACCTCTGACTCCAGGAAAAAAAAAAAACAGCCTGCTCCTTCTGAAATTCTCCTTGTGAAGCAATGTAAGGGGTGTCTTGAAGTGGAAACTAAGTTGGAAAGGGAGAAGACAGGAGGGTCCCCAGCACACCAGGCTGACTGTGTCTTCTAATCCAGTGCTTTTTTCCCCCATGTGTAAACTGGTGATCAGAACATCGTCAATGAGTGTCACTGTGTGAGTGTCACTGTAAGGGGGAGGGCTGGGAGAAGGAGTAACCTGTCTGCTACTGGGAGCAAGAGCAGTGTCTGCATGCTTGTGTGGTGGGTTCAAGTTTATGTGTAGTAATCATTCTAGTAACAGGATGTGTCCCGTGCAACTGCAGGTATGCCAAATGAGGTGGGGCCATTACGAAAGCCCCTTTCTTAGATGAAAAGCCTGAGGTGACTAGCCTAAGTAAAGTACCCTTGGTGAGGTGCCCTTCCAGGAAAGTTCACTTGGGACGGCCAAGGCTTAAGCGGGGAGACTGCTGAGGCCAGCCATCCTTGGTAGGGACCAAAGGGCTGGGGGGCGAGGAGGCGATGTCTCTAGGTGGATAGGACCCCGGCCAGGGCCAGAGTCTTACCTTGGCTCCGAGGTGGAGTGGCTGCACCGATGGACCTCCAGGCAGTGGGACAGATGAACAGACGGGGTGGGCAGGAGTGACGAGCGGAGCTGTGCAATGGGCAGGGCCAAGACTCTTAAATCCGGAGCTGGGATCAGATAAGGGCTTGTCCGGGGGCCGGGGCCGGGGTCGGGCCGGCCGGGGGCAGAGTTGGGCCGGGCCGGGCCGCCCCCTCCCTCTGCAGCACACGAGCCAAACTTTGAGTGAATGGAGGGGCCCGGCGGGGGCCGAGCGGGCGGGGGCGGGGGGAACTTGGTTCCGGCCAATGGCAGAGCGGAGCGCTAGGCCTGAGCCTGGGGATTGGAGAGATCTGGGCAAGGGGCGGGGCGTAGGAAGGCTAGGAAGCGCAAACCTAGACTGACTAGGGCGCAGAAACACCCAAAGACAGAGACCCAGACAGAGTCCCAGAGAAAGAGAGATGGAGAGTCGATAGGAGAAGCGATGGAAGCCGAGCTGGCAAGGTGACAGAGGGAGAGAGAAAGGAGAAAAGCGAGGCGGCCGTGTCAGAATGGAGGAACCAGGGCGAGGCCCGCGGGGGCGGGACTGGGCCCCAGTTAATGAGGTGGAAATGAATTCAGGACGGGCTGCGACTGGGACGAGACTATGGCAGACTTGGCCTGGGTTCCTGGGCCTCCAGGGCTCTGGCATCCCGTACAATTTCCAGGTTATTCGCTGTCCCCTGTTTAGAGAGCGCGGTGCTGGGTGCAAAAGGCGCTCAAAACCATCTCCACCTGCAGCAGTCTGGTGCAAAGTGTGGGAGACACCTAAAGCTGTGGAAGAAGAACGAAAGGTCACTATGTTTAGGGGGTTCACCACAAATGTTTGAGGAAAGAGATAACATTTACTTAAGTCCTAGGGGACACAGGGACTCAGGTCCTAGGAGGTGGCAGAACGGACATTTATGGCAGAGGAAACTGCCTAAGTAAAGTCCTGAGAGGACACAGGAGTATATAATGGCTCCGGAAATAGCATCCAACTATTCCTGCACACCAGAGTACCCTCACCAAGGACTGCTCTTAGTACCTGAATGTATGTTTTGGGTGGTTTGTATCCACTATCTCATGTACAGCATGTATTAAAGGAGAAGATAATGACTTCCCATTCTTATTTAGAATAGACGCTTAACTACCAACCAATAGCCAGTATTATTTACTTACTATGTTAATATAAATTCAGAGTTAAAAGCAGAAAAATTATAATGTTTAGTTTAGCTTGAATCTCTAAAATTCATAAGATGAATAAATATACCTTTTTAAAAAACCTTCATTGGTGTTGAGGGTGTAGCCGAGTGGTAGAGTGCTTACATATAACCCCCGGTTCCATCCATTACCACCACAGAAAGAAGAATGGGAGGGTGGGAAAGAGGGAAGGAGAAGCAGAGAAGCAGCCAAGGAAGTTCTCATTGGCCAAGGAAAGGGACGGCTGACTAAGGGCTAGTTCTTAGAAGCTGGGCTTGTTCAAAAAGTTTAGGAAAGACTAGGAGCAAGCATATGATTGTTATATGGTCAACCCAGAGTTTCTATAGGCAATGGAAAACAACAGAATTCTCGAGCAGAGGAGATAAAAAAAAATACAGGGGCTAGGAAGAGTAATCTGGTTTGAATCTAAGGAGAAATGGGAGGCAATTAGATTGCACAGAGAGTGTGAAGAAAGCCTGGACCTATATGGTTTCAACAAAAAGTGAAATAGAAAATAGACTAGGTTAGCAAAAAGCAAGAAAAATAAAAAACTCCAAAGAGCCAACTTGGCATGACTTTCAGGGATCCTGTTTGTTCTGAACTCCACACACCAGGAGAACTGTGAGGTTACTGACTTCTAGGGAACAGCCAACCTGTTGAAGAAATAGGTAACTGAGGCAGAGATGGTATGGTAGGAGCTGAGGGCCAGGTGGAGGCCAGAGGGGAGAAGAAGCACTTGATAGTTGCTGCCAAAGTAACTTTGAAGCCATGATAGCAAGACAGTTCTCAACTAGGACCACGCATGATAAAAAGATAGGCTGACAAAGAGTGAGGAAGACTTATACTTCAGGGGCCAGAAGGAGAAAGACCTCTAAAAAGTCACAGGTGACTGCCAAAGAATGAACGGAGAGAGTAAGGTGTGGAAGGACAGGGAGGAACCCACAACAGTGTCAGTCAGGGCAGAAAGAGAAGCATTGGGTTTGACAATGAGAGGTCACTAGTGACATTTGACAGCAGGGTTCTTTTCCCTTATTTCTCTCTCTTTTATTTTATTTTGATTTGTCTTTGGTTTTTCGAGACAAGGTTTCTCTGTGTAGCCCTGGAACTCACTCTATAGAGCTGTCTGGCCTCAGACTCAAGAGATCCACCTGCCTCTGCCTCCTGAGTGCCAGGACTAAAGGCATGCATGCATCACTACTGCCCAGTAAGAGCAGTTTCAGAGGACTGGTCCAAGGGGAAACTAGATTACAAGATGCTACACTAGAAAGTTAGAACATGTTAACATTTACCCTTTTAAGGATTTTGCTTAAAGAGGAGCAATGACCCAGCTATCTTGCTGCTTGATTATTTTTGTTTTTAAAATTTCTGATATCTTCTGCTCCTAAGCAAATAGAGATGAGTACTACCTGTAAGATGGTCTGAAAACATGGTTAGCCTTGCAACCCCAGCTGCTTGGAAAGCTAACACAGAAGGGTTGCAAGCTCAAAGCTTTCCTGAGCTACAGAGTGAGTTCAAGGCCAGCTTGAACTCAGAGATAGAGAGCAGAGACAGAGAGGGTATGGAGGCTGAACTCAGACTACAATGTAGAATGGAACAAATGCAGAGAAGAGAAGCCAAAGAACTGTCATGATCTATGAGACCATTATAATACTTTTATCATAAATGTATTTTCTTTTCAAAAATGTTACCCAAGCATTTGGCATCTATCACCACCCATGTGTCCATTACTCTAATCCACCTGAATATGTATTTCAGACTAGTACAGCATAGAAGGAATCATCTTGCTTAGAGATGTGCTCCTCCTTACTAGAAACACAGCAGTCATCCCAGACTGTATTCCTCCTTAGCCCACTCCATTGTCTAACCAGAGCATCTTCTTTCTTTTTTTAATTTTCATTATTTTTTAATATTTATTTTTATTGTATTGTATTGTATGTAAATTGGTGTTTTGCATGTATAACTGTGTAAGGGTGTCAGATGTTGGAATTACAGACAGCTGTTAGCTGCCATGTAGTTGCTGGGAATCGAACTCAGGTCCTCCGGAAAAACAGTCAGTGTTCTTAACGGCTGAGCCATGGCTCCAGGGCTGGAGAGCATCTCCTTTCTAAACCCCTGGTCACTTCCCGCCTCCCTGTGTCATTATCACTGCTGTCGTGTGGAGCAGATGCACCTCTCAGCAGGGCCACTGAAGCAGCCATCTACCTAGTTCATTCCTTCCAGCTTCTCTACACTCTGTTAATCCTTCAGCTCATAACTTCCCTTATGTAAAAACAATTAAAACCAAAAGGATGGCTCAGAGGGTGAAGTTACTGGCTGTCAAACCTGATGACCTGCACAATCTCCAGTAGTCACATGGTAGGCAATGACCAAAAATTGTCCCCTGACCTCCAAGTGTATGTTGTGGCATGTGGTGATGTATATTTAATAAAATTAATTAAATTTTATTTATGCCCACAAACATACACACACAGTAGGGGTGGGATATAACTTTAAAAAATTAAGCATCAATAATTTATTTCCCTCCAATACTCTCTGACTTGCCACTTCCCACTTCAAAAACCTTCAATATCTGCCACTGTATATAAATAAAATCCACATTCTTTAGCATAGAGCAGAAGGCTCATTATAACCTGGCCAGACACCATTCTCCTCTTGTCTTACTCTATACCCGCCTCCCCCTCTAACACCCATGGCTGGGTCTTAGCTCCTTGCCCTTGGTCACACAGTATCGTACAAGTCTCTGGCTCCCCCTCTATTCTCTCTGGAGCTCTGCTTCCACTCCAGCATCTACCTGCAAGGATTTCCACCCTCTCTTGACAGGTCCCAGACTGAAAACCCCCACCCCTCTTCCCCCCACCCTCCCATCTCCCCACCCCACCATCTCTCCCATCCCCCCTGACCAAGGTTGGGAATACTCACAGCTTTCTTATTTCTATGTAACGTCTGCCAAGCAGACTGAGAAACTGACAATAAACATTGGTCTTCATGTTTGCCCTGTGTCCCATTCTGGGGCATGACAATTCAGCCACCAAGTTTTGTTAAGCTTCCCTTAGTTATATCTCTCTAGGATACAAATTGTTATTTCCACAGCCAGAATCATGAAAATTACCACTAGCCCAGGACCTGACCCATTCTTCACCCCCTCTCCTGTTTTCATTAAAGAAGTTCCATTAAAACCTAGACCCACTTTGGACAAAGTGGGGTATGGTGGTGTACACCGTTAATCTCAGCATTCAGGAGGCAGAGACGAAAGACTCTCTGGGAGTTCAAGGCTGGTTTACATAACCAGTTTCAAACCTGCCATAGCCAAGGCTACATAGCAAGACCCTGCACACACACACACACACACACACACACACACACACACACACACACACACCAGTAAAAGCCTCCTTGTACTAGTCCGGTCTCTTTTGCTTAACATTTAGAGTCCTCCTTTGAAGGAATAGTGGAAAGAGAAAACCAAAGGCAGGACATATAGACAGAAGACCAGCCAGCCACTTGCTGAAGCTCAGAGCGAGGGTGAGGCAGTGTGGGATGGAACTGGGCAGCTGGAAAGAGTTAGATATTCTAGAATGGCAGAGCTGTAAGGCTGAGGAAAGCAGCTTCAGTGCTATTGTCAGGTTCTCATTTGAGAATGACTTAAATCAGATTTCCATTCTGAACTAATCCTGCTTTATTACCAACTATATTATCTGTGTATATCATGTTTTTAATATTTAACTTTTTGCCAAAGAGATGTCCTGAAACACACCACTGGTAATGGGTGCTTAGCAAATTAATGTTTCTGAGTGTTTGCTTACCATGAATGATAAATTTGATTTTGCTCATTTTAGGTTTTTTATTTAAAAAATTGTAAACATACTTTTATCCCTGCTCTCCCTCCCTCTCCTCTTCCCAGTCCTCCCCCCAGCTTCCCTCCCCACTCCATCCCCCATCTACTCCCCAGACAGGGTAAGAAGAACTCCTAGGGTGAGTCAAATTCAGTCTGGCATATCCAGTTGAGGAAGGATGATGTGCGTGTCCCCCGCCCCCCATTGTCAAGGCTGAGTAAGGAGATCATCTGTAGGGAATGGGCTCCGAGAAACTAGTTTCTGCGCCAGGAATAAACTCTGGTCCGACTGCAAGAGGATTCATAGACTGCCCACGCCATTTGACTGTCACCCACATTTGGAAGGTTTAGTTTCTTTCCATGAAGTTTCCTCAGCTGTCTTTTTAGAGTCAGTGAGCTCCCAATAGCTGGGGTCAGCCATCTCTGTGGGTTTCCTTATCATGATCTTGACCACTTTGCTCATATAATCCCTCCTCCCTCTCTTCAACTGGACTGGGAGCTCCACCCCAGTGCTTAGTTATGGATCTCTGCATCTGCTTCCATTAGTTGCTGGATGAAGGTTCTACAATGACATTTAAGGTGATCATTCATGAGATTATAGGGTTAGGGTTAGGGTTAGGCATTTTCTCCACTATTGCTTAGAGTCTTTGTCAGGGGTCATCTTGTGAGTTCTTGGATGTTTCCCTAGCACCAGGTGTCTCTCTAACCCAACAATGGCTCCCTCTATCAAGATATATATTTCTTTGTTTTCCCAATCTGTTGCTCCCCCCACTCAACCATCCTATTCTCTCATGTTTTCTTCTCACCTCCCCTCAATATGATCCAAATTTACTCTGAAGATCTTCTCTATTTCCCTTCCCAGGTGGAATCCATGGATGTCTCAAGTTCCTCCTTGTTACTTAGTTGCTCCAGGGTTGTGGGTTGTAGCCTGGTTATCTTTTGCTTTACATCTAAAATCCAGTTGTTAGTGAGTACATATTATGTTTGTCTTTCTGGGTCTCTGTTATCTCACTCAGTATATTTTCTTTTATTAGGTTTAATAAAGGAATGGGTGGGGGGAGAGAAAAAGAGGTGGGGGAGTAGAGAGCAGAGAAGGAGAAAAGAGCGGATATTTTCTAGATATATCTATTTGCCTGCAAATTTCAGAATGTCAGAGGTTTTTTTTTTTCCCTGATGAGTAGTACTCCGTTGTGTAAATGCAACACAATTTTTAAATTCATTCTTCGGTTGAGGGGCATCCAAGTTGTTTTTCAGGTTCTAGATACTATGAATAATGCTTCTATGAACATAGTTGAGCTAATGTCCTTGGGGTACAAATGTGCACCTTTGGGTATATGCCCTTTGGGGATTACCAGTTTTCTGAGAACCTGTAATTTCCAAAGTGGCTGTACAAGTTTACATTCCCAGCAGCAATGGAGGAGTGTTCCCCTTAGTCCATATCCTCTCCAGCATAGGCTGTCATCAGTGTTTTTGATCTTGGCCAATGTGATGGTATAAAATGGTATCTCGGAGTTGTTTTGATTTGCATTTCTCTGATGGCTAAGGATGTAATTTTGCTAATTTTGTTTCCATTTGTCTGTTTGAGACAGGGTTTTACTATACAGTCCAGACTGGCATGGAGCATGAGATTCTCCTGTCTCAGCTTCCTAAATGCTGGGACTATAGGTGTGCACCACCACACGTAATTGTATATGATAGATCATGAGATGAAAAAGCCCAGAGTGAGTCAGAAGATGTTAGATGGCTCCCCTATATACAGTAATATGCCCAGAAAGTGTTAAATCGAATATTTGAATGCATCTGTTTGTGGAAGGTTAATAATAGACTTTGCATGATCTAAACATAACCTCATTTTCCCAAGTTAAAATGTCTATATATATATAAAGTCTGCCGAAGTATGATGTTCAGTGTTGACTATACAAAAGGGCAGACAGAGGAATCCTTTTCTTTTGAGGACCTCCTTTTCTCTCTTGTAGTAACTATGTCTTTCTTGTTTTTTTTTTTTTCATTGCAGCTTTCAGACTCAATCTTCTCACCACTGGCTTCCTTTCTTCTTTCACTTCATTCACAGTTGGCTCAGTCAGTCCTCTCAGCACAGAAGAGGAAAAAGGTATGAAGACCCTTGATAGAAGGAGGACCCCCAAGTGGACAGGGGCCTTTTGCTGGGAAGAACAAGTAAGTGGGGATAAAGGGGAGCAGAGAATTTTTCACTGAAAGAGGCAGATCCCCAGAACAGGCAGCATTTGACTAGTCATCAGAGCTGGCTAGAAAGAATGTGACATGAACGTGAGTCCTGGGGACTCAGAGGAACATGTCTGTGCTTAGGCACAGTATTAACAAGTTCCACTAAAAGTAGAGCAACACATAGCAGGATGACAGGCCACAGCGGAGAGCATGCCACTACCTTTAAGAAATATAACATATACAAGCCTATGTTTATAAGACTTAAGTTATGAATAACTAATTAACATCACAGAAGGACTATAGAAGGCAGGGAGAAGGGGGGAAGAGGAGAGGGAAGAAAATGTTCTTTAACTATAAGGCTTATCTAGTGCCTCTGTAATTGGGCTCCCTGATGAAAATTCTGTTAGCACCCAAATACACTATGGGGAGGTAAGGAGCAGGATCAAGAAACCACCAGAAGCCTGGGATTGAAAAGGCTAGGTCATGGCCCTAATTCTTCTCTTGCAATCCTCTTCTCATCTGCAAAGTGAGGGCTGCTCCTGGGACTACCTCTAAATGCTGGTGTGTAAGTCCTAGTCTATCTAGCCAGCCCCGTAGACTGCCAGACAAAATAGACTGAAGAGTGATTCTTCTAGGGCTGAATCCACTTTTACTTATTTATTTAGAGATGAGATCTCACTGTGTCACTACCGCTGAGCTAGATCTCACTGTACAGATCAGGGTGGCCTCAGACTCACAGAGATCCACCTGCCAATGTGTCTCAAGTGCGGGGGTTAAAAGTGTGCACCATCACACACAGACTCCTTGAACTTATACAAACTGTTATTTGGACTAACTTGACCTTCCTGTTCCACTAAACTCACATCCTCAGCCATCCTCTGCCTTCCCGTTCATACTTCCTCCCCATCTCCACGCTTTTGCCCAAGAAGTCTCATGATCTCATGACCTTGTTCAAGGAAGCTCTCCCAGATTGGCTGACCCCATAGCTGGCAACAAAGTTAACTGCTCATGGGTGAGCGTGAGGGGAAGCTGTATCACACTCATTTTGCATCCAAACTCGGAGCTGTTAGGGAGAGGGAGAGAATGTCCCTGTCCTCACCTCAAAACAGCAACAATGAAACTCAAAGCCTCCCTCTTCTCTTGGCTCACCACAAGAACTGGGAGATGTGGAGAGAGCTGTTTTTCTATTTAACACTAAAGTGAGTCTATTTTACACTAAAGTGAGCACACGTGTGTACATGTGCATGTGTATATTAGCCCTCACGACATAGGCATGTGTAGAGATCAGAGGTAAATGCCGGGATTATAGATAGACACTGTCATGCCCAACTTCTGTGTAGGTGTTGTGAATCCAAACTCAGGTCCTCACACCTGCTCCACACGTGCTTTCCTCACCAAGCCGTCTCCCCAGCTCTACAGCAGGGTTCTTCATAGACCTGCAGCTCCAGAGGTGGTCCTCCCGTCCCCAGTGTCCTCTGTTTCCAGTCTTCATTTGCCCAGCTCCACTGTCATATCAAGTTTCAACCTGCCTTTGTTCTCTGGGCACATAAAACTAAAATCTTACTTATTTGTCAGTATACTGGTGACTTGTGAAATTTTCTTTTTGCCTGCCTCAGTTCAAGTTCAAAAAGCAATGAATTGAGGTTAAACTTCACAAGATAAGCCCAGGACCTGAAGAATCTGGAAGCCAGGTGAAAGAATGTGGTCATCTGTCAGCTAGGTTAGGCTTGGGGCAGCCAGGATGTGTAGTAAGAGGGCTGGTTGACAACACATGGAGGGCACTGTCAGCCCTGTGACTGTTTCTCCAGAAAAATAAAAGTGAGGAGAGGCAGCTCTATGCAAACATGCTCTTGCCCAGGAGTTTAATTTCTTCTCTCTGAGCTCCTGGCACAGTGGAACCAACATGAGCAGCCACTTGGCAGGGCAGAGAAGAGCAAGCTAGCAGTCCCCAGGCTCCGGTGACAGGGCCAGGCCCAGGAGACAGGGATGTTGACTGGGGCTTTAACAGTACTGTTGATGCCAATCTCAGGCAGAAACCTGATATTTCCACTTGGAACAAGAAACAGCCAACAGGATTGGAGTGAGGTCAGTGGACAAGGAGAGCCCCCTGCAGGTCTCACTGGGTGATGCCAGTACAGAGGACAGTCCTCAGGAGTCTCCTGAGGTGATATGGGGAATGATGATGATGGTGGTGGTGGTGGTGGTGATGATGATGGTGG
>PVIH01002421.1:59853-182450 GCA_004025045.1 Sigmodon hispidus
GTGATGATGGTGATGGTGGTGGTGATGATGATGGTGGTGGTGATGATGATGGTGGTGGAGATGCTGTTGGTGGTGCCAAGGAGAAGGAAGAGGAAGAAAAAGGAAAATGCAGTATGTCAGGCTTATATAATCAATCCTCAAGAAATGAATACTATTAATTGTGGTTTCAATATGAAATGGCCTTCCCAAAGCCCCATGTATTGAAGGTTTAGGACTCTGGTGAGAGGTGATTTGATCATGAAGATGAGGCTGAGTTCGTTGATTTAATCCATTGATTGAATAACCATGAGTAGAGTATAAGGAAGTGAAGGCTATCTGGAAGAAGTAGGTTACCAGCGGAATGTTCTAGAATAGTGGTTCTCAACCTTTCTAATCCTTTGACCCATTAATACAGTTCCTCTTGTTCTGGTGACTCCCAACATAACATTTCATTGCTACTTTATAACTGTAAAGTTGTTATGAATCACAATGTCAATATCTGATATGTGACCCCAAGCAGTTTCCACCCACAGATTGAGAACTTCTGTTCTAGAAAAGCACCTCCTTCTCTCTCTTCTTTCTCTTCTCTCTTATCTTTTTTTCCTCTGCTCTCCTTTCTTCTCTTCTCTCTCCAGACCCCACCACCACCTCTCCAGTCTCTGTGAGGTCTGTTTTTTCCTGCTACCTACCACAATGCTCTGTCTCATATGACCCAAGAAAAAAGGAGCCAAACAACCCTGGACTAAAACTTACGAAACTGGGAACCAAAATTAACATTTTATCTTTTAAGTTGGCATGTTTATTCTGTCACAGCAATGAAAAGCAACTAATACAACATAGTTATTCTCATCCCTTAGATTTAAAAAACTAACATTTTCCAAACACTATAGCTCATGTCTGTAACTGGAGAACTAGATGAGTTCCAGGCCAGTCAGGGATTCATAACAAGAGTTTAGGAGAGAAGGAAAGAAGGGAGAGGGAGGAAAATAAAGAAGATAGAACAAGAAAGCAAGCAAGCAAAGGACATGAAGGTCATAAATCCTCAGGGGAAATTAACATTGAAATATTTTTATTTCTCCAAAATATTTTGTATTTTTTAAAAAGTTTTTTGAGACAGAGTTTCTCTGTGTAGTCCTGGCTATCCTGGCACTCACTTTGTAGACTAGGCTGGCCTCGAACTCACAGAGGTCTGCCTGCCTCTGCCTCCCAAGTTTTGGGATTAAAGGAATGTGCTGCCACCACCACCCAGCATGTTTCTTAATTTTTTTAATCAGTCATTTTGTAGTTGTTTTTATATAACCATAATCAGCTTGTACAGACATTTTATGTCCTGATTTTCTTTCCTCTTTCTTTCATCTCTACCTTGTTTATTTATTTATTTCTCTCTTTCACCTTTTCTTTCTTTCTCCTTCCTCCCTTCTTTCTTTCTTCCTTCCTTTCTTTATTTATTTTTAAAAGACAAGTCTTCAGGTAATTTAGGCTGGCTTTGAACATGATGTGTAGCCGAGGTTGGTCTTGAACTCCTAATGCTTATGTTCTACTTTTTAATGTAGTAGCACTATCTACATGCACATTTTCATACATAAACATATCAACTGCCATGACTTTGTCGTAACCTATTATACTGAATGCTACAGTTTTCACATTCCTGTGGTGATGTGAAGCCCATGAAGCTGACAGTTCCAAACGCTGGCAAGGATGTAGAGCAACAGGAAAAGGAATGTGTTGTTAGTGAGACTGCAAAATGGTACAGTCACTTTGGAAGACGGTTTGGCAGTCACCTGCAAAACTAAACATATTCTTCCCTTATGATATTTCAACCATACTCCTTGATATTTACCACCCCCAAGCTGAAAACCTTTCTAAAAAAAATCCTGCACACAGATGTTTAGCAGCTTTATTTGGAATTAACAAAAACTGGAAGCAAAATGTCTTTTAGTGGGTGAATGGACGAACAAACTCTGGTATATCCTGGCAATAGACCATTACTCAGTAGCAAGAAGAAATGAATTATGGAGCTATAAAAAGACATGGAATAACCTTAATGTACAAATAAGAGAAGCTAGTCTGAGAAGCTACATATTGTGTGATCCCAACTCCATGACATTCTGGAAAAGGCAGAAATATCAAACAGTAAAAATAAAAATCAGAGATGCCAAAGGCTAATGGAAGAATGGATGACTAAGCAGAGCACATAGGTAAGCGCTCCACAGTAATAGTGGATACATGCCATTATACACTGTTCCAGACTTACAGCAAGAGGACTACACCAAGAGAAAGCTCTAATATGAGCATGCTGGGCCAACTAAGGTTTGCTGACTGTAGCCAGCTACTGTCCTCATTAGGAATGCTGAGAGTGGGGAAGGCTATATACATGGCAGGCAGAAGACATAAGAGAACTTTGTGCCTTTCTATTTATGTGCCTGCATACATCTCTGTATGTGTACATGTACACTTGTGTACACACAGAGGCCAGAAATCGACGTCTCCATCACTCTCTACCTTATTTTGAGACAGAGTCCTCACCATCAGTGAACCTAACTGGCCAGTGAGCTCCAGGCACCCTCCCCTTCTCTACCTTCCCAATGTTAGGATTACAAGTGCTTGCCACCAGGTCCTGCTTTTTACACAGGTGCTGAGGATGCAAACTCAGGTCCTCATTTGTAGGGCAAGCCATCTCCCAGGCTCCTCACTTAATTTTTTTCTGTAACATTAAAACTACACTTTTAAAAAAGGCTTTTGTATGTATGCCTATAATCCCAACACTGAGGAAGTTGGAGTCAATCTGAGCTAGGCAATAAAATGGGGGAGGGGTAATGCCTAACAAAAAATATCACAAGTCTTAAATGAAAAGCTTGAGAGCAGTGACAAGATGTATGGCTCTTATCTCTCTCCAACCCTAGAATTTAATAAGCTACTTTTCCCAGTTTCCTCGTCCATAAAAAGAAAAAATAATAACTGTCTCCTGGGAATCAAATGAGCTGATACTCAGGTTATTAGCAGTAGTGGCATGCAGCAGTAGTCCTATGCAGTTCTGTGTCTTTCCTTCCCGTGGCATCATAAGCTGCTTCTGGGCAAAGGCCTCCTCACTTCATAATCATCTCTACCAAGCACAGTGTGTGCCATTTGGGCCCCTTAAGTCTGTTGATAGCAAGTGCTAGCCTAAACTTTTCTCTGTTTTGGACATTTGGGGTTTTTATCAACTTTTGGCTATTAGCAAAATACACCTCAAAATCTTTATATTTCCCATTACTTAATTTGGTCTGCATCCCATGGGAAGCAGGAGAAAGAGGGCTGTCTGCCCATGCCCACACTCTGAGATAGATAGAGCTATGGCTCAGTGAAGTGAAGGGATTTCAGTAACATTGTGTATTGGCGACAATGACAGAAGCTCTGGCTCTGCCTCTAACCCCTACCTCCCCAGACCGCTTGTCCTTTGGCTGCTGCTTTCTGCATCAGAGGTTTCTTCAAAAGTGGAGCCTGAAGAGGTTAGCCTGGCCTGAGAGCAGCACCTTTACCCAGAGGTCCCTGCGAGGGATCGTGAGTTGTGAGCTCCTAGATGACCCCCTGAAATCAAACATTTTATTCCCAACACCTCCAGACCTCTATTTTCCCAGAATGAGGGCTTCTTAGAAAATGGCCAACATTCCAGGTCTGCCCCCTCCCAAGCGCCCCCCTCCCCGCTCTTCTCCCAATAAAAGGGTGAAGAGACAACTCTCAGTGTCCAGGAGGAGGGACTTTAGCTAAAAATAGCTATGGCGTGTGGATCAGCCAGAGTGGTACCCAGGACTGGGAAAGGGGGGGGGATGTTGTGGAGCTGTAGCCAGACTGGTTGTCATGGAAACGAGAGAGGAGCAGGGGAACCTGGGAAGTGGGGATGACACAGATACCAAGTCCTAGCCTGAGCTGCCGCTACATTTGGGAGAAACAGCAGTGTCTGCGGCTCCCACTTTCAGAGGGGACCCATGGTTGAGGGGGAGATGGTGTCAGGGACATGGGCACCAACCCCCAAGGGTCTCTGCTGCCGGCTCCTCTCCTCTCCAGGCTCTGTGAGTTGAGTTGTGGGACTTGGGATTTGGGCCCCAATTTCTAAGGCAAGTGGGGTTTGGGTGGAGCAGGTTCCTGAGGGAGTTTCCACCAGACAGACTTCCTTCCAAAATTAACGCCCCCCCCCAACCATACTGGCCAGCACTCTCTAGGGAGAGAAGAGAGCGCCAAGGAAATGTGGTACTGGGCTCTTACTGAAAGGGCTCACAGCATGCTCAAGAACAGTGTTTGCAAGAACTGGAGTTATTTGGAGGGAAGCGGCAAAGGTGAAGATCTTTCTCTCCAGGTACTGAATGGTGTTCACCTTTCCTGCCCCACGAAAAAAGAGACCCTTTCTCAGGATGACAAGAGCTAGGACACAATCGGAAGGTTCCCTGGGCAATCAGCATTTGGGGGATGATCGATCGGACACTAGGAGTCCTTCCCCATTCTGGGCATAGATGGAGGTCAGATGACCTAAGACCCTAAGAAGAATGTCCAGAAGCCAACCTGAAGCTAATGCTAGGATGAAAGAGACCAGGGTCCAGAGGCACTGAGTACTTACAGATCATCTCCAGAGGACACCCTGAGCTGCAGAGAGGGAAAAGCAAGCCTGCTGTTGGGGGAGGGGACGATCTAATCTGCCATTGCCAAGGTGTTCCTGTATCCTAACTCCCATGGAAAATGTGTGGAGGCCCTTAGAATATAAACTATCTCTTTGTGGTTTCTCCCTGAGTCTCTTATTTAACATGCACACATCCTCCAAAGGTCTGGCTACAGAACACTTGGCTCCAAAATTTAAAAACTGGAATGTCTGGCTTGTAGTTACATATCCATGCAATTCCTCCCCAGGACCTGGTCATCTAAGCCATCTGTGAACCTTATGCCACATTCCTGCTCTTCCCTGCCCTCCCTGCTCTCCTGCCGCTCCTCTTCCCATCCTAAGTTCCCTTGGAATGGGAGGAGATGACAAATCCCAGTCCTGTCCACAGACTTTGGTTCATATTGTCCCTATCTCTTAGGGGACTCTAAGCACCTAGGGAAGGACTCTGGACATCCATCTCTCAGGGAAGATTGCAACTTACAGTTCGTCTCAGGGGGAAGAATTTGAAACAGAACCAGGTGGGTTTTGCTTGGAATCTGGGCTTTGCTTGGGATGTGGGCTTTGGGACATATGGCTGGTGTGGGTGGGGTTGATGTTAGGGTAGTAAATGCAAAGCAGGAAACTGGGAGGGGGGATTGATGTGGGTGCTTGGTGTTTTGCCTGATCTGATTTCTTTTCTCTTAGGAAGTATAGTGGTTGAAAGTAGACTAGCGTAACCCTGGATGGCCTGGCAATTCCTTTACCCTTGCTATGGGCAGTTGATCTCACATGGCCCTAACCCTCCTATTGCCAACCCTCTCAGCATGTCTCCTTTGGGAAAGAGCCTAGGAGAAATGGGCTGATAGCAGAGCATCAGTGGCCATGGTTAAGCAGTCAGAATTGCCGGTGGGAATTTCCTAATGTTGGGAACATTCAACCATTGCACACTGGAGATTTTTTTTGTGCACAGGTTTGCATTTCTTTCTTCTTGATAAGTCTAAGGTGGTGAAAAGATGTAGGAGAAGGTGGAAAAAGTGAAATTCAGGAAGAGAAGAGGTCTTGGTGTGAACTTCAAAATAGTCTTAGGTGGGTCTTCAGGTAGAATGATGAAGAAGAATCCTGAAGAATATAGCAGGGGAAAGAATGGTAGAAATTCTCATATCAGGGAGGGCTCTGCATAGAGAAGGAACTGCCAAGAAGCCCACCTCTCACGGTTTTAGAATCCTAAGTGTCTGGTTGGGGCTTGCCTGTGGGGTGCCATACAGGCTGGCTTGAGATGGGAACACTGACATCTGAGACCCTGAGATTTCTAACGCCTTGTACCCTTTGAACTTACAGTCGTACTGCCCAGTTCGTGTTCCGTATTACCCTGTGTGATCCGTATGACTTTTCCTTAACCTTCATTTTTATCTTACGTGTATGGGTATTTTTCCTTCATGTATGTCTGCACATCATCCTCGGAGGCCAGAAGAGGGCGAAAGACTGGAGTTACAACCGGTTGTAAGCCCACCTGTGGGTGCTGGGAATCAAAGCCAGATCCCCTGGAACAGCAACCATTTGAGTCATCTCTCCAGGCCCCCAACTTTCTGAGCTTGAGGTCTGTTAGGGTTGTTGTTCCCATTCCACCAGTGGGGAAAATTGAGGCTAGGAGACAGGAAGGGGAGATTTTCTCAGGGGCTACTCGACATTGCACTGACCCTGAGTTCGGTGTGAATCCATCAACTCGGGCACACTTTTATTAAATCCCAGCAGGATTCCAGCTGTGGCCGCCATGGCGCAGGAGAATGCCGCTTTCTCTCCGGTGTCAGAGGAGCCGCCGCGGCGCCGTGGCCGCCAACGCTACGTGGAGAAGGACGGTCGCTGCAACGTGCAGCAGGGCAACGTGCGGGAGACCTACCGCTACCTGACCGACCTGTTCACCACGCTGGTGGACCTGCAGTGGCGTCTCAGCCTGCTCTTCTTCGTGCTCGCCTACGCGCTCACTTGGCTCTTCTTCGGCGCCATCTGGTGGCTCATCGCCTACGGTCGCGGAGACCTGGAGCACCTGGAGGATACTACATGGACCCCGTGCGTCAACAACCTCAACGGCTTCGTGGCCGCCTTCCTCTTCTCCATCGAGACCGAGACCACCATCGGCTATGGGCATCGTGTCATTACCGACCAGTGCCCCGAGGGCATCGTGCTGCTGCTGCTGCAGGCCATCCTGGGCTCCATGGTGAACGCCTTCATGGTGGGCTGTATGTTCGTCAAGATCTCCCAACCCAACAAGCGGGCCGCCACGCTGGTCTTCTCCTCGCACGCCGTGGTGTCACTGCGCGACGGACGCCTCTGCCTCATGTTCCGCGTGGGCGACCTGCGATCCTCGCATATCGTGGAGGCCTCCATCCGCGCCAAGCTTATCCGCTCGCGCCAGACGCTCGAGGGCGAGTTCATCCCTCTGCACCAGACCGACCTCAGCGTAGGCTTCGACACCGGGGACGACCGTCTCTTCCTCGTCTCACCTCTCGTCATCAGCCACGAGATCGATGCCGCCAGCCCCTTCTGGGAGGCGTCGCGCCGCGCCCTCGAAAGGGACGATTTCGAGATCGTAGTCATTCTCGAGGGCATGGTGGAGGCCACGGGTGCGGGCAGGCTGGAGGATGGGAGTGGTGATGCAGGGCAAGGGCGAGAAAAGCAGCCACGGGAGTTGCAGAAAGATGGAGTACAGGGTGACAGGCGGAGGAGGGGTGTGTGTGCTGGGGCAGGGCTGGAAATGAAAGGGATGGACAGGGTGACTTTGGAGAGTCAAGAAAAAGCTTGGAAGAGTTCTATGAAATGGCGCTAGCTTGAGGCCCTGGCCTGACAGGTATGTCACTTTGAATAGCACTTAACATCTCTGAATTCATTTAATCCAAGCTAGGCTCCCCTGGAGGTTACTTTTTACTGTGCTCAATTTTCAGAGGATGAGTAGCCCCAAAGAAAGGTCCCAAAGGTCTTTGCTGTCAGAAGCAGTAAATAGCGTAGTCTGAGTTGAACGCAGGAAGCCTATTTTCCAGGTTTCCTGGTGCAGTTTGGGATGAAGGTTAAGTGCAGGGTTCTTGATGACAGAGATCCAGAACCCTGGAATTTGATTGACCTGAGTTACTCCCCAAGGAGGTGAATTTAGGTGTGGGGAAGTGAGCATTGGTCTCACTTCGGCCTCAGTTACCCCATCTGTCACTCTTACTTTCCCCTGATGGTGTCATTTTTAGCCCCTTTCCAGAAGGAACTGTGACGCCAGTACCTTCACTCAGGCCTACACTGTCAAGAGCTTGGCACCAGTGCAGGAGCAAAAGCAGGTCCTTTAGGAGGTCCAGGCCACCAAAGAGAATAAGGAAAATGTAGGCGAAGAACAAAGGGCCACTAGTGGGAGCTACAGAGCTGCTACTGAGGGACTTACTGGCTGCTGCTAGCCTTGAAACCCAGCTGCTGGTCCTAAAACAGCCTGTGCTTCATCACCGACGCCCTTCTGCCCACTCCCCACCCCTCCTTCACTCCGACTAGGCTGGTCCTAACCAGTCCCCTCCCTTCCCTTACGGCCCCTCTGCCTCTCCGGCTGCTCCTCTTTTTGATACTATCTTGGGCAGTTGTGTTACCGGGATTTTTTGAATTGCCTTTCCCTTTCACCCACACCCCCACACCCCATCTCTGCTTCTCAGACCTTCTCCCTGCAGAGGCTCTGGGACCTCTCGCTCTCCACCTTCACTGGATACATCTTATTCCTGCTTTGCCAAAGAATACCAGCATCCCCCCATGTCTCAGAGGCGGACTTTCAATGTCAGCCTGTCTCTGGTTGGTGAATGTTTCTGCCTCTCTTTCTGAGATGGTATTAGTTTTGGGAGACTCTGAGGTATGAACAAATGACCTGCCCCAAGGGAAGGGTACAAAATTCCCAACAGGGGCCGGACACGGACCTAGAGCATGGACTTCGAAGGACTGTGTAAAGGACGTGGGGGGGGGGTTGATTTTTCTAGAGATAAAGCTGGGAAGGATGGTAGTATTTTAGGATTCAAACTGCTTTTGAAAAGCAAGAATAATGAGCCAAAACCCAACATGATGACATTTAAAGGGAATAAATATAAAATTCTACATTTAGGCTTTAAAAAAAAATCACTTATGTAAGCACAGCATGGAAAGGCTCTAGTGGAGAAAGAGCTGGGGGTTTAGTTGGCCGCAGGCTCACAGGCTTGCTGGAGCAGTGTGATGCTGCTTCCAAAGGCATTTATGTAATGTAATCACAGGCCACTTCCTGGCCAGAAGCAAGAGACAGAGAGCCCTCTTTTATGCATAGAGGAGGCCATAATCGGAAAAGTGGAAACGTCATCGCACTTCAGATGGACCCTTACCTGCTCCTGGAGACCATTCTGACTTGCAATGAAGCTAAGCAAACTTCTGGAAAGCCAGATGAAGTGGGGAATGGCCATGAATGGTCACTCTGAGGAAGAGACCTAAGGGAACCTGGGTCTATATTTACAGACACTAAGAGAGCGTCAGGTGGGATGGGATCTAGCCCCAAGAGGTAGAGATCCTAGGGACAGATCTTAGTTTGTATAAAAGACAACCCGGAGCCAGTAAGATGGCTCCGCAAGCTAAGGTATGTCGTCCACCAGCCTGAGGACCTGAGTTAGATCCCCAAGACTCATAGTGTGGAGTAAACTGACTTCTACAAGCTGTCCTCTGACCATATATCCATCCTCTGGCTCATATGCACACACATCCATGCATACAAACACAAGTCAGTGCAATACACAGAGGACCGGACTCCTAATGATTACCTGGGAGGTAATCAATTCAGCTAGCTGACCACTGTTTGAGAATGCTTGGGGTGAGGTGAGGAGGCTCTGTGGGGAGTGGAAAGCTGGGCTAGATGATCCCTAAAGTTAGTTTAAGGTTACGGTTCTCAAAGGGGAGTAGGGGAAATACAGGCTGGCAAATGGAGAAGAGAGCTGACCAGAGAAGTAGGAGTCTCAGGAAAGAAGAGGGCTGTGGGTAAGGCAGGAAAGGGAAGCCTGGGCTGGGATCCCTTTGACTGATACCTCTTCCCTCCCCACAGGAATGACATGCCAAGCTCGAAGCTCCTACCTGGTAGATGAAGTGCTCTGGGGCCACCGATTCACATCTGTGCTCACCCTGGAGGATGGCTTCTATGAGGTGGACTATGCCAGCTTCCATGAGACCTTTGAGGTGCCCACACCCTCATGCAGTGCCAGGGAGTTGGCAGAAGCTGCAGCCCGCCTTGATGCCCATCTCTACTGGTCCATCCCCAGTAGGCTGGACGAGAAGGTGGAGGAAGAGGGGACTGGGGAGGGGGCAGGTGGGGGAGATGGAGCTGACAAGGAGCAGAACGGCTGCCTACCACCCCCAGAGAGTGAGTCCAAGGTGTGACTGGTTTTCTCCAAACCCCTGTGGCAGACCAGGGAGCTAGACACAGGTACATGGAAGCTGCAGGGTGGACATGAAGAAGGGGAGGCAGGCAATGTCCCAAGGAATGGCAAAAGTTGGGAGAGGCTCACCGAGTCCTGGACCCAGCAGGGAAGGAAGAAGTAGTCCTGCTTTGAAGAGAAGAGAGGATAGGGGTGAGAGAGCATATCAGTCTGTCTGTGTTTGACCTTCTCATCTGTTCATGGCTGGATGGATGGACAAAGAATGGCTTACGGCGTGAAACGGGAAGGTGGGGCATACAGAGAGAGCCAATGGATAGCCAGGGTGGCAAATGGATCAAGGGTTGGTGAACTAAGGGCTGTTTCGGCCTGCAGCACACCTTTGTGTGAAACCCACCAGTACCCTCTTCTTCCAAACAGAAGCAGCCTCAAACCAGGGGACATGGCTAAAGGAGCAAGCAGAATGTCAGATGGATTGCTGCTCCAACTCACCTCCTCAGCTGGCCTCCCTGTGTGTGACAGAGCGCCACAGTGGAGCCAGAGAAGAGGAAATCGGGTGGGGGAGGGCATAGATGTGACCCTCCCCAGCTTCACTATCCACTGTGATATCCCACTGTGCCCATGGCCTCAATCCTCAGGGTACAGGCAGATAAGCACTAGTGGTAGGTGCTGAGTAGGGGCTCTGGAACAGGACCAGGAGAGACCCAAGGACAACTTGTGTGACAGCAGAGTGAAACTGCAGCTCCTACCATGGAAGTAAGAAAGCAGAGATTCTGAAGTGGGAGAAAGGCCATGGGGGACTTAGTGGTTTTATGAGGAAAGTCTGATCCCTGGGGAAAGTAGTTTATCCTTGGGGCACAATGACAGGGGCTCACTCAAGTCAGTGATTGGGTATCAGGTGTAGTATTCAAAGACCTGGTATGAAGAGCAAAACACACAGCCCAGGTGGAGGTCAGAAATGCCTCACAGCAACTGAAGGAAGTGTGGCTCACACTAGGAGCACACACAAGCTCTAGTGTGAAGTGAGAGGGCCTTAGCAACCAGGAAATGAAGGATTAAGTAAGGTGTTGAGGTTGGTGGATGGTGGGAGGGGAGCTAGCAGTTACAGAGCTTCGTGTCTGTCACTCTCCCCTAGGGCTTGTTAAAACAGATTGCTGGGTCCCATTCCCATCGTTCTGACTCAGTAGGTCCGGGATGGAAACCAAGAATCTACACGTCTAACTAGTTCCCAGATGTAACAGGTTCCCAAATCATGCTGACACTGTTAGTCTGATGACTACACTTGGATGAGGCATCTAAGCGGAAGAAAAGCTGCTGGAGATGAAATGTAGCCGGGGTTTCTTAAGAACAGACAAGTATTGGGAAAGGGACTGGGATCCAGTCTGGAGAGCTTAAGTCTGGGTCTAAGAACTGCAAGGTCAGTGGTAACTGACCAGTGATAGTGAGGTGGCGTCTGGGAAGATGAGTGGGCAACAGAGACAGGTGGAAACAGGAAGAGGGCCTTTTAAAAGGGAACTCCTGAGGAGGCAGTGGGGACCTGAAGCTGAATGGGCTTCATCAGAAAGGACCAACTCTCTAATAGACAAGGCAAGATGGAGTAGGGAGGAAAAGGGCTTATATTTCCGGGTATCTGCTGCCTGCCAGAACAGGGGACCCTGAAGATGCACTTCCTCTGCACCCTGGCCTTGTCCCCAGGCATCTTGGATGGTGAGCGGAGAGGCGCAGAAGACCAGTCAAGGGATTCCAAGCTGGCTGGTCCCTGGAGCTAGGTGTGGCCCAGTTGAACATGTCCTCTGATGGGGCTGGTTCAAACCTTGGCCCTGGCTACAGCCCCACCTACCCCTGAACACAGGTCTGCTGCCCTGTTCCAGGCTAAGATGCCAGCATCCAGTGGGGCACTGTGCCTCCCTCCTTCCCAGTGCCATCTCAGCCAGGGTCCACCCAAGAGGACTCCAGCTGTTGCCTCTCCCCTTCCAGCTAACAGTGGACTCAGGCTTCAGGACCACCTGGGTCACTCTCAAACATGAGGTCCAGGGACACGTATCTGCCCAAGTCCCACATACTCACACTGAACTGTAGCACAGGGAGTGGCCAGGGTTTGAATTTAGGGGAAAGGAAGAGTCTGCACAAGAGGGGTGGGGTGCACTGGAATGGAGACACTGAAGCCATTCCTGGAAGTCACTGAGATGCCACCACTCAGGGCACTACTGTCCAGGGCAGTCAGTCAGGAGACCTGTGTTCTAGTGCCAGTGCTGACTGTCACTAATTACCTCCATGACACTCAACAGATACATTACTTCTCTGGGCTTTAGTTTCCTTATCTGTAAAAAATGACACTTGGCTAATTCATAATGCTCAATAAATGTTCAATAACTGAATAAAAAATTAACTGGATGCCTTCTGAAGTATAGAACAGCCAGGACTCAGACCAGAGAACCCTTAGGCAGGGAGGTACAGCTTGTGTAAGCAGATGCAGTGGCTGTGTACAGAGGACACAGGCCCTGCCAACTGCTGCTGTCTCTAAGCAGGCAGCTGCATTCTGAGGCTCCTATATTGCCGCAGTCAGGGAATAATTAAGGTCAGGATGAAAAAGACTGAGGCCCCAGGGCCTGCTGGGAGGAGTCTGTCCAAGAGTAGCCCAACAAGGAGAATGAGACTGAGGAAGGAGGGTGTGCCCCAGTCTGGGGAGCTCAGAAAGACTTGTCCTTGGAAGCTGTGAATGGGGCCAAGCCCAGCTGGGACTCACCCTTACTTCCCATGTTTCCTTCCCAATGGAAGCCCCATTAAGAGTTGGCTCAGCACTGATATTTCAGGCAACAGATGGGACCCAGGCATCCCCTCCTGCAGTGGGTGGGTAGCAGGGCCCACGAAGGACAGATGGTGGTTATGGTGGGAAGGTTGTCAACCCCCAACAATCTCCCTACTGCTACCCCACCCTTAGCCGCTGCCCCTTACAGCTTCATGGCAAGGCAAGGCACAACCAGACCTGATTTTATAAAACCAGTTTATTCACATTTTAGGAAAAAAACAAAAAAACAAAAACCTAGTTTGAGGACAGGAACTGACCTTCCTACAGCATGAGTGCTGAGACCAAGAACAGAGAACCAGAAGGACGAGGACGAGGGGAAAGGTGTGGAGAATGAGGAGCCATGTCTCCCACTCTAGGTAGGGACAGGTCAAATAAATTAAAGGCAGGTTGGACGGAGGAGGGGGGTATCCAGGCAACAAGGAAGGAGTGGCAGCGGGCTGGAAGACAGCTGACACCTGTAACAACTGGAGAGAGCGTGTGGAGTAGGCTGAGAAGCAGGCTTCCTTTCGCCCTCACCCTGCTACACGATCCTGAAGGACTGAGCTGGCTTCTTCTCGTCCAGATGGAGCACACAGGAAGCCTGAGGAAGACGGGGCTCGGGGTCCCTTTCCCTCATCTGGGGTGCTTCAGATAGATCACCGCTTCCGTAGCCTCTTCATAAAGCAGCAGGTGATAGTAGCCAGGACACTGGCGCCAGTGACTAGGGCGACTCCTGTGCCCACCAACAGGGGCACGAATAGGGTATCCAGAGCTGGAAGAAAGAAGCCGCTCTGCTCAGAGAGCCACAGTCCTCCACCTGCTCTCCTACAGGTCTCCAGCACTCTCCCCAGCAGGTTTTCCAGACTCAGCCCCTATCCACAGACTTCATCCTTGCCCACCCACAACCATCCCAATCAGCACTGAGGTCAGCTTGGGGCTCTTCATGCAAAGGGATGCAGAAAAAGGATAGCAGAGAAGACAGGAAAACGGAAGGGACAAATACGGCTGGAGCAGGTAAGTGGAGGCACACAGGGTGGCTGTCACTCACCATGCGTGTAGGGGTAGACTGTGACAGGCCCGGAGCGTGCACTGCCCGCCTGGTACCAGCTATAGTCGGCATGTTGCACCCAGGCGCTTGGGGCACAGTGGTATATGCCTTCATCCTCAGGCCCCAAACTGTGCAGTCTTAGCCGATGACTTCTGGGTCCCACCAGCTCCACACTGACAGGACCCCCTCCAGGCCGGACTCCCAGCTCTGCCACACCATCTTGACCCACTCCACCCACAAGCTGAGCAGGGCCAGGGTTTAACTCGCCCTCCTCTGGTCTCTCCACCCACCAGCTGGCTGCTAGTCGCAGCCCTGGGGGACCACCACGCACAGAGATGTTGCATAGCAGGGAAGCAGTCTCTCCCCGGTACACAGCACCCCCTGCGAGCCACGCCACTGCCTCCAGCACCACACCTGCAGAACAAAGGACAAGGGGCTTACAGGGTGAAGACTCAGCTTAAGACGTTAGGAAATAAGTTCCTTAAGCCCTGAACCCTGTCAAGGGCTCAACCTCTCACCTTCTTCCCTCACATGCACAGGGAGAGGCCGGGAACGAGCACTGGCCGCTTCACGAAGCCGGGTCCCAGATCCTCGAACATAGGCTTTGGCAAGGCAGCGGTAGGTGCCTGCATCACCAGGCCTGGCAGCCTCCAGTCGTAGCCGGTAGGTTCTGGATGCCACTTTCTCCATGGCAATGTGCCTGCCCTCATAGCCAGGGCCCAGGCTGCCTACACCTTCTGTGTCCAGCTGGGCCACCAGGCGGCCAGGCCCAGGAGCCCCTGCAGGAGCCATCTCCCAGCCCACTGAGTATGCAGCATGACGACCGGGTGGGGGCAGTGCCCCGGACACATTGCAGAGCAGTTCCAAGGGTTCCCCGGGGCCAATTCGATGTTCACCAGGTCCCACTGTCACGGCCAGCTGGCTAGCTGAAATACAGCAGAGGAAGGTCACGGGAAGGCCCGGGTTCCCATCTACACCTCTTCGCAAAAATTTTGAGGCCCTTTATCTGTCCCTCACTTTAGGATCTGAATTTCATCCTTCCACCAGAGGGATGGAAGGGTTAGGGTTAGGGTCCATATATCCATGTCCAATGTCTAAGCAGAGACATGGATAAAGAGGGAATAATGTCTAGTAGGCTGCTCACTCCATGGAAGAAGGATTCTGTTACTCAGATGATGATCATATAACGCCACACCTGATGCCCACTGAGACACTCCCTCCCACTTTAGAGGGACATGTGGCACTCACACAGTGTCTGCACATCCACATGGGCCAGGACTGCCCTCTTCTCGGCAATCTGGACCCAGGAGCCATCGGGATCCTGAATCCATTCAGCGGCAGTGCAGTGGTAGGTGCCTGAATCTGCAGCCTGGGCACCCCCAACCACCATGCGGTACCGATCTGTCCCTTCCTTGCTCAGCCGCAGCTCCCCAGCAGCCAGCCTCTCAGCATAGGGAACTCCAGCCTCCACAGCCATGTCAGAGCGCAGTCCCACCACTTCCTGTAGGGTGGCTCGCCCCACCGGCGCCTCAGGATTGGCTCTCCCAAAGGACACCGACAGGTGTGTGTGCTTCTTTGTTTTAGTCTGAGCCAGGCAGCCCAGTGCCAGCTCCTGGCCCTCATGCACAGTCAGGCGTGAGGGGGAAGTTGCAGCCTGGCGGCCTCGGGGCCCGGGAGGAGAAGCAGATACCTGCAGCTCATCTGGAAGAACTGAAAGAAAGGCTTTAGTGAGGGAAGGCTGGGAGCTGGCAGCCCTCCTGTTTACTTCACTACCCTCTCTGTGGGCTTCTGGAGAGCAAGGACTTTCATAACTCAGTGGTACCAAACCCAGTCTGGGGATACCAAGATGCTCAATAAATACTTGCTGAGTTTCACAGAACAAGCCTATTGACACCCACTCCAACGCTGACCCATTTTAAATACTCAAAAAAAGTAATCCTGTCTTCCTTCTCTAAAGATAAAGAGGTTGGATCTGATGGTGCAGACCTATAATCCTAGCTTTCCAGGAAGCTAAGGCAAAAGGATCAAGTTCCAAGCCCACTTGGGCTACAGAACAAGTTCAATGCCAGTCTGGGTAACTTGGAAAGTGTCTGCCTCTGGTCCCCATAAAACAAAAGAAAGTTCTGGAAAAGGCAGGCTTGATGGCACAGGAGGCTCACACAGGAAGAATGCTGAGCGGTTTAAAGTAACCTAGGCGACAGTGAAGGGTGGAAAAACTACCATGAATTACAGGCCAACCTAGGCTAGTGAGTTGTGGGCCAGCCTGGGTGAGACCCAATCTCAAAAAGTAACACAGGAGATAAAGCTTAGTGTAGTACTTCCTTGGTATGTAGGTTCAATCTCCAGGGCTGAGAAGGGGGGCCTAGGGTGGGGGGAGAAAGAGGAAGAAGAGGAGAAGGAACAGGAAGGAGAAGAAAAACTAAACCTGAGGGTTCTCTCACCACCCAGTTCAGAGCCCAGTACCTCTCAGCTCCACTTTGGCACTGTAGTTGCCCAGGTACTGAGAATCTGTAGAGGGCGTGTAGCATTCATAAAAGCCCGAGTCCTGGGCCTGCAGGCGAGCAATCTTGAGCACCACGGAATCTCCCTTCAGGCGCTGCACTTGCAGGTCCCCAGAAGCCACACGAGGCCCAAACACTGCATAGGAGAACTGGCTATCCTTGGTGCTGATGATGCCCAGTGAAGTAGCTGGGGCCTCTGGTCTGTACATGAACCACTCAAAGTCTTGCTGGGAAGGGCCCTCATAGGCACTCACGTTGCAAGAAATAGAGACAGCGGTGCCAGCCACACGGTAAAGAGGCCCCTTGGGGACATGCACCTGGCGGGCATAGCACCTGACTCCTGTAGGGAAAGGCAGAAAGAATTAGATTTTTTAGAAAAACTGGGTCCCTATTGATGCCTGGTACCATCAACACAGTTCCCAATGGCTGCCTGTGATGCAAAGGAAAACCTAGGCAAGGTTGGAACACAGCTGAGCCATAAAACACAGATGAGAACTGGGAAGGGATGCTGGGACATAAGATGTCAGCATCTCAACACATCACCGTAGCCCAGATCCACTTCTGAAAAGAGGAATGTAGAGGTAGAGCACCTATATGAACTAAAGACTGCATCTGAAGGCCGGAGAGAGAGCCCAGTAAGGAAAATGCTTTCTGAGATCAATTCCCTGCAGCCACATAAAAAGCTCGGCATGGTGGCTGGTGAGAAGGCTCAGAGGGTAAAAGCAGTTATCACACAAACTTTGACATCATGAGTTCAATCCTCAGATATGGCAGGAAAAAACCCAGTCACGCACACACACACTATTAATAATGATAACAATAATAAAGTGGATGTCTCCTGAGCAATGACCCCTGAGGCCCTGAGGTTGATCTCTTTATGTGTCTACTCATGTACGTGCACTTGCACCCATGTACACACATGCACCACCATATACCACAAACACACACAATTTAAAATAAGAAAAGAAGCATGACTCTCCAGTTCTTGCTGGATCTTTATCTCTCCCGCGCTGCTATTCATGTGTGGGGGCGCTCTCAGGTGGAGCCTCTAGCTAAGGGATTCTGAGACCTTTGCTGGAGGGGACCATGGCAAATCTTACAGAAAGGCTACTCGGCCTAGCTCTATCACCTGGGCTAGACAATGGAGCCAGTGGCCCAGGCTGGATGGGGCACCATGCCGAACAGGGCACGGGCCTAGTCAGTTCTCACTACACAATACCCTCCCCACTACAGCTGTGCCATGAGCTCACTGCTTCTCCCAACCCACAGGGCTGCACGGGCAGCTGTGGCTTCTGGGGCAAGAACCAGGTTCCGCCCTGGACTGAGACAGAAGATCCCTTCCCCCCAGAGTCTGTCAACCTTCTGGCTAGTCCAGATGATGCACCATGCATCCCCCCCCAAAACAAAAGCTTTCATTTGCATATAATTTGCATGTGCTGTGCATCATTTACATAAGCCTTCTTTCTGTAGGGAGACCTTAAGCTCCTGATGATCTATCTCTCTCTCTGTCTCTCTCTCTCTGTCTCTCTCTCTCTCCTCTCTCTCTCTCTCTCCCTCTCTCTCTCTGTCTCTCTCTCTCTCTCTCTCACACACACACACACACACACACACACACACACACCTGTTCCAATAGACAGTCCCAAAACCTTGGAGTGTTCAGTTCCTTTCTTTTTTCCACCATGCCATAGCTACTTCTAGAAAAGACCACAGAATCCAAGAATGCAAGGAGGGCTCACAATCATTTCACAGATGAGGGAAATGATGTAACTCCCCCAGAGAACGCATCTAGAGAGTGCTGGGGCTAGGATCCGAACCCAGACCTGAGTCTAAAGTTTTCTACTTGTTCTAGCCAACACAGAAGAGAAGGCCTGGCTGAGGAAAGAACCATCTCTCTTCTACATGAGAAAGGTAAGATCGAGTGTGATGTTTGGTCAATATCCTGCCATCTCTGGGGGGGACCTCTATACAACCCTGAAGAGGGGCAAAACCAAGAAGATGAGAAATTTCCAAAGGGAAAGCCTAATTTACCAAACTATAATTTCCTGGATTCCCAGGGGAAGTCCGCATCCTTGCTACAGGCACCGGAGGAAAACACCCAGGAACCTGAGAGCTGCCCCCACTTCTTACGGCTTTCTGCTGCTTCTGGCTATGTGACTCGGAGAACACATGATCATCACTTGAAGGAGAGGCTAGAATCAGGAAACCAACAGAAGACCAATTCTTTCCTCTCCTGGATCTCAGTTTCTACCTTTAAGAACTAAGAGCTTCCAGCTCTGACGTTGAACCAGTGAAGTATGTGACTCTGGTTCACACTGCTCCAGGCACATTTCATAATCAGGGTAATGTTAAACACGGCCAAGCTGAAACCTTCCCAGCTGCATGTGGGTAGCTCAGAGGGCCCCCTCCCACCTTCCTGGCTCCACAAGTGCTGATGCTTGGAGATCCCCACGGGAAAGGTGTCCCCATTGCCTCAGGAAATAGACTGCTACAAGGTTCTCTCTCAGCAAGTCACCTTCTCTCTAACAGCCAAAGGCCTGACTTGGGAGTCAGATCCGAGTTCAAATCCTGGCCTAAACCCTCATCCAATATGCTCTTTGGAACAAGGTTATTTTATTTTCCTCATCTGTGAAGTGAATGTCAGTTCTGGATGTGGTAGGCTTGGATGCCAGCAGCCCTCTGGTGCCTCTCTGTAACACTAACGCCTCCAAACCTCCCTGGGTTCATCCTTGCAAGCTCCATAAAGCCCACTAGGGAAAAGAAGCAATCACCAGGCAACCAAGCCCCAGAGCTCCTCATTTCCCTGCATCGCTCTGCCTCCTGCCTTGTTCCCCAAGGAGAGTTTCATCCTGGCTCCAGAAGCCCAAAGCCAGGCACCATGCAGCTCTGGTCTATGCTAGAGAAGGCTGTTGGGGTGCCACAGGCTTCTGCCTTGACTACAGCACCCCAGAATCCTCCCCATACCCACACACACACACCAGCCATGCAAGGTTGGCCCAGAACACAGCATCATAAACACCCACCAGGACAGACACTTAGGTGCTTGGAGATCCCAGGTTCAGTGTCCATGGAGCCTGGTTTTTCCTGAGGCAAGGATGTTGGGACCAAGTGTGACAATGGGTCAAATGTCTGGGGGGGGGGGGGGAAGAAGGGCAGAGAGGGGATTGACCCAGGGTGGAGACAGAGGTGAGGGAGAGATGGTAAATAGTGTGTGTTGTTGGGGGGAGGGGGACGGTTAGGGGAGACTTTCTTCAAAGACCGTGGGCAGAATTAGCCCCTGGGCCTCCAGCCAACTCTGGGGCAATTATGAAGACCGCCAGGCACTGCCCACGCAGAGCGGACACCCAAGGCCAGGCCCGGAGCCTAGAGTGGGACAGAGGGTTGTCACAGTATTTGGGTGCAACGACCCCAGGGCCTGGGTGTAAAAACTGAAAAGTGGCCCTGGGGTCCGATGGTGTCTCAGGAGACACCTCAGTAGGTAGCCAATATGCCCCAGTTCAGGGCCTAACCCTAGGGCGTCACCACCCTCCCCAACTGGGCAGACGGCCGCAAAAGGAAGAGAGGCGCCGAGCCCAGAGAGACTGGAGGAGACACGCCTGATGGAGAAGTAGGGATGCAATCAGCTCCAAAAAGCAAGGAAGGTGGGCTGGCTGAATGCGCAGTGTCAGGCACCTGTCCGGCCGGGACAGGGATGCGGCGACCACCCGGCTTACCAAGCATTAACAGCAACAGCAGCAGAGAACTCAGCGGCGTGGGGTTGGGGGAGCCCATCCTGCGTAGGCGGCTCTGGGGAGGCTCCAGGGGTCGGCGTGGGTTGTGGGGGGCCAAGGCCGCGGGGGGCACATGCCCAAGTGGGGGGCAGAAAGCAGAGCAGTGAAGCGTGGGTGCGCAGAGCCCAGCTAAGCGGGAGCCGCCAACTCCCCGCCCTCTTCTCTTCTTCTCCTCCTCCCGTCGCTCTTCCCGCCCTGCCCCGCCGCCAGGCCCCGCCCACACTCCCGCCCCGCCCCCGGCCGCCGCCTTGGCCAGACTTCGACCCTGACAGTTGCTCCGCCTCTGGCCGCAGGCTGGGCAAACTGGCGGCGCCTGGGCTCCTCTACCCCACCCACCCTCGCTCGGAGCACACCCCGCCCTGCACCTGCCAGTCTTTCCGGGAGAATTGGCGCTCGCAGGGCCTCTGGGGATGATGGGATGACTGTGGTTATGCACTCAGAATCCAGTTGGGTGATGTGGGCCGTTGAGTCCTGGCAGCAAAGCCTGCTGACTTATGTGAGCATGGCGGGACCCAGGACTTCCTGGAACTGAAGTGGCTGGACTCAGGGGACTTCAGGGCCCTAGAAGTTCACTGAAACGTGTTAATTCCCGGTCAGAAAGCAAAAGCGAAAGGAAAGTGGGTTAGCTGTCTAGACTTGTGGCTTGGTGATCCTTGTTCGGCTCAGTCCCTTCAACCTCAGTTTTCCCCTCCAGATACGGAACTAAGGTTGTAAACAGAGTTACGGTGACAATAACTGAGATCATGCACATTTGTTTGTTGCACACGGTAACTATGAGGGTGTTTTTGCACTAAACTGTTTTCTACCAATTGGGAGTCTCCAATGAGAAGATATGGACACACCTCTCTGCTGGGAAGGGTGGAGCTAGCCAGGAGGTGGGAGAAAGCTCTTCTCGCGCTATGTCTCCTCTGTGAAAGAGGCGGAGAGTAAGAAGGGTGGAGCCAGAATGGGGAGAAGGGACAGGCCAGATCACAAAGCCAAGGCTGTGCAAGTGGCCATTAGTGGAAAGTGGCCTAAACACACTAGGTCCTTCACCTCCACACCCAACTAGTTCCCTTTATCCTGCTCTATTTGCTGGCTCCAGTTAAGGAAAGTGAGGAACAGAGAGAAAGTGCTCCAGGCCAGAACTGACTTCCTACTCTCAGAGAGGTTTGCATGGGGCTGCCAGTTGAAGCCATATTCAGCAACCACAGAGAAACACTGATGGCGTTTGGGAACCTATGGAGTAGTCAGAAGTCCAATCCCGGTCCCAAGACTGCCCAGCAACAGGATAAGGAACCTGCTTCTTCCTACCTGGCTATACCCCAGCCTGCTTTCTTCCCACTATTTCTCTGGAAGCCATGTTGAGCTATGTGAAAACTGCAAGTTACAGGGAGACTTTGGGAATAATAATAATAATAATAATAATAATAAAACACTCTCCCTTTATCTGGAAGCTGAGTGGCTTGAATGCCTTCCTGGCACTAAAGGTTTGAAAGCCAATCAGCATCATCATCATAGCAGCCATTTATCAGTTACACAATAACAGCGCTGTGCACATATCCTTTCTAGACAGTTTATTTTACAAGACAAAATTCAACACAAGGGAAATATGAATTTTAAAACGGTTAAGTATTTTGTCCAAGGCCACACACATTATATGTTAACTAAGATGTGACTTTAACCCTTTAATGTTCAGGAGGCAGAGGAAGGCAGAGCTCCATGAGTTCCAGGCTAGCCCAGGCTATATAGTGAGACTCTGTCTCAAAGAAAACAAAAAACAAAACAAAATCCCCAAAACCTCAGCCCTGACTGTCCCCAAATCCTCTTGTATCTCTTTATTCTTTTAGGGTGAAAACTTATTCGTGTAGCAGATACTGATTGGGCCAGGCCTGGTAAGCAAGGCTATAATGGTCCCCTGCTCTCAGGGATGCCATTCTTGTGCATGAGGTCACAGTCAACAATCATTATGGGATGGCGGGGGAAGAACACTTTTCAGGGAGTTTTCCTCCTGGCTTGGGACAAAGGGGCTTAGGGGCTGGGATCATTATTTTCAGAGGAGACTGCATACACCCATTCCAAAACTGTGGAGTCCAGAAGTGGCCAGCAGAGGGAGCTCAAAGTCCAGGACCAACTCACTCATAAACTGCTTATGTAACTGGAAAAGTTGGGGGAGGAGAGCCAATGCCAGGCACGAGGCACAGCACACAGAGGCACATGTCCCCGCTGAAATCAAGGGGCTTCACACAGAAAGACGGTGCGCACATACCCAGCAGGGCAATGCTCAAACATGCAGCAAAGGAGAGCCAGATCAATGTCAAAAGACCGGAGGGCACATCTCTACTCATTCATCCTAACTCCCACAATAAAACAGGCTTATGCAGTATCTTGACTGGTGTCCTGGGGTGGGGTGAGCAGAAAAGGAAGGGGGCCTTTCAGACAGTCTCAAGGTCAGACTAAGACATGGAAAGAAAGACAGCCTGGGATTGCCAAGACATGGACACTGTAGTGACCCCATGGTGTAGAATGAGTTGGGCTGTCATTTACCATCGTTACCAGATTTCCACCCACATTTCCATGTACTACCACATGTGGGCAGACATCAGTCAGCAGTCTTGTTTCATATGCTTACTTCGCTCATTTTGCCTCCAGATGGCATATGTGTGAGACATCTAGGTGACAGTAAGGTGCCATGAGTGTCATTAAAAGTACTTAAGACCCAAGGTCTGACCTAAAACGATTTTAATCTGGCTGAACTGTCATATGTTACAGTCACAGCCAAGGGGACAATGCCCCTAATGTTCAAAGACTGTTAAGGTGAAGTATTCTGCCTTGAGCCAGATATGTACCATGATCTTATTTAGTCCTCAGCAGAAACTGTGAGCACTGATCTCCTTAGAAAACTGAGGCATACAGAGTCTAGGGAATATTAGATTTGCCCAGTGTTATATTCCTTGCGGTCCAAATTCAGACTTGAAGCTAGGATTCTTTAGCAAATATCACAGAAAAATATCATTGTAAAAGCAAATATCACAGAAAGAAAGGAAGGAAAGTAACCCCAGCACATATACACACATATATGCGTAGAACTATAGTACAGGTATTGCTGAAACAAACCGACAAGCACACCAGCCATTAAGCTAATACAAAAATGATACAAACACACACCCAGTAATCCACTTTCTTTCTTAAATATGTGCAAACTCCAGCTTGGAGGGGTACTAAGGATCACACACAAGGACATCCTGTGTTTGTGTTTACAAAGCCTTGACCTACACTACATTAATGAGCTATAGTTTCCCACCCTCCCCAAAGGGAAAATTTTCTCTGCTGAGAGGTTACAAAAAGGGTCAGGGTCAAAGGAAGAGCAAAATCCTGCCCCTCACCTGGACAACAAATTCATGCAGAAATGAAGCAGGTGCATAAGCAAATCCAAACATGTGAGCATCATACACACCCAAACACATTCCTGGACCCACAGAGGTGTGCATTCCACTTCTCCCTCCCCTAAGTCAGGCCTGTGCACCCTTATAGTGCATTCTCTGTGTGTGTGTGTGTGTGTGTGTGTGTATCCTGGTTCCTCCTCTTGCCCTGACTGAGTTCACACACTCCTAGTTCTCAAGGCCTGTGCCAAGTGGGCAGCCCAGTTGTTTAAGAATAGAGGAGCTACTATGCTACTGGGGCCTTGGCATGACCTGGTCCTGACCCACTGAGTGGGCCCAGCCATTTCTGCACCCAGGATTAATGCCAGCTGCTTCCCACTTTGGAATGCCACATATGGATCCCTCTGAGCTGGAACCCTCTCAGCCTTCTCTTCTGCCAAGTCCTGTGTTCCCTGCTCCTACACTATAGGTATCTGGGCTCCACCCCTCACCCCCCACCTGGCTCCTGGTTCTTCTACTCTGCCCCCAGCCAGCTGACAAGGAACAGCTGGTTCACAGTTCCATCTGGAGGATATCAAAGAGCCGAGGCCACCCTTGCTTTCACTGTATGAGATCCCTAGAGGGGTGGACAGCAATGGAGGCAGGGGATAGTCACATTTTGAGTAGACAGAGGTTTGTGGACTGGGTGTAGATGATCCTCAGGGGGCAAGGGGTGGTTAGCCACCAGGTGACTGCCTCTGAGTCATCGGGTTGAGCAAGAGGCAAATTTGAAGAACAGGTCATTTATGGGTTTGACTGCCTCCAACTGAGTGAGGTGAGGAGGAACAATAGTTAATGCTTACTGAAAGGCTGCTTTGTGCAGGGCTGTGTACACACCACACACTCGCTCATTCAGTTCTCACCACAGCCTTGAAAGCAAAGAGCTGTGCTCACCTCTGTGTTAAGACCAGGAAACAGGCATTGAGACTTTGTGTAATTTCCCCAAGTTTGCATAGCAAGCAAACTGTAGTACTCTAGTACTCGCAGGCAAAAGCAAACTAACTTCAGAGCTTAAATTTTCTGAACATATTTTTTCTTCCTATATTGTAACCTACATACATTCAGTGTGTGTGTGTGTGTGTGTGTGTGTGTGTGTGTGTGTGTGTGTGTGCAGCACACAGTGAGTGCTCTGTAAATATTTCTTGAATGAACAATTGCAATGCTAGAGGCCCTGGATGACAGCAAACAATGACGGTTGTGCACTGTGACTTTGAGGGGAAAGAGGAACCACAGCGAATGTCACGCACACCCTGGAGTCTCAGCCCCTGGAAGCCTTTTAGATGAAGGAAGCACGCTAAAGCACTGGGAGGTGGAACATCTTTTCTGTTCTCCCTCCATCCAGAACAGAAGGCAGAGAGATGTGAGGGAAGGTGTGGGAGGGGATGCAGAGCCAACCCAGGCAGCTTCAGCAGGCTCTGGTCTTCCCTGTGCTCTAACCTCCCTGTGTATTAGCTGAAGGTCTCTCCAGCCAGCCCCTGCCTGCTCTAATTGTCCACCTGGACTCTGTAGGAGGCCAGTACCCCTTGGCTATTCTGGCTGAAGAGTGGACAATTGTCTTTTTATTTGATCCAACTGAAACAAGGGTGAAATTTTTCCAAAGGCTCTCTATTAGCAAAGTAAGGAAAAACAAAGCCAGAAATAAAAACTGCAAAAACAAAGAAACAGATGGAACAGTGGGGGTGAATGCGCTGGCCATGGGCGTGAGTGTGACAACCCCCAACACACCACACACACACACAAACACACACACAGCACCTGCCCTTGGCTCTTAGGTGGCATTTCCCGAATCAAACTGTACATACAGAGCTTGTTTCAATCTACCTCCCTCTCTACTAAGCTGCTCAAGGCCACTGTTGTTTTTGCTCTGCTGGCCTAGAAGTTCAGCAGACATTTGCAGAGTGACTGAGCAAGTAAGTGAGCAGTGAGGGGTGACTAGAGGAAATCAATCTTTTCTCTCTGGTTACTGCATTGCCTCCAAGATGGAAACTTCCTGCTTTCTCTGATTCTATCTTACCCCGACCGCTTCCCCCTGCAAATGAAAGTCTCTCCTATTTCAGAACTCAAACTTCTGTCTTTTAGAAATCAAGCCACTCGGCTTCCTGAACAGCCTACTTAGGGCAGGCTCAGTACTCAAAAGAGAGAAGGTACTAGAATCATGTCCAGCTGAAAAATTGAAATTGCAACTCAAAAGCCAGCACCTTGGAAATCAGAAGCAGAAAGTAATAGCTATGTCAGGGAGCACTTTTGTCTTCCATGCTGAGTTAGTGGATACATAAACAGGTTCAGAAAACATTTTGTCCAAATTGTGGTCAGCCTAAGATTTATTTTCTGGGCATTTTGACTCCATTTGTGGACAAGAAACTGGTGTCTATGGCATGATGTGGATACGGAGATCTAACCAGCTCTCAGCCATGGTGACCAGGAATCCCAGTAAGTAGGCAACTGAACCTCAGCACACAGGACCCCATCTCTTGAATCAAGTTCATGGGGAGAAGGGATTAGGTCTGAGTGGGCAGAGCAAGGATGTCAGAGTTAGCCAGTAAGGCTTTGGGGCAGACCTGGCTCTCACAGCGGTGGCCTTCATCTCCTCACTCACTGTCCATCCTAACTTTAGTTTCCTTATCTCTCTGTAATGTGAATCACTACAGTATACAGTATTGACTTCATTGTGTCAAGAAGATAAATTATGATAAGTGCTGGGGCACATGAGCAGCAGGGTGGACCCAGGAAATAGTAGTGAGCCCTCTACTCAGGGGCCCTAGCCCCCAAGGCCCAGGCTCCCTCCTCACTCAGGTCCCCACAGTCTGCTTTTCTTTGTCTTTCTGTTTCCCATAGCAATCTTCTTGGAAGACAGCGCCCTGCTGTGCCCCCCCCCAGCCTCCTCACTATATAAGCCTCCTCAGTTGGGATGAGGGGGTGTTGTAGCCCAGGCTTGACCTGCTATGAAGATGGCTTTCTTAAAGGTCACACCAGTTACCTCTGAGGCAAAAACAAAACAAAACAAAAAAACACAAAACAACAACAACAACAGCAAAAGAAACCAGCATTCATTTCCTTTGGCCATCCAAACCTTGGGTTTTAGAGTTCTTTGTTTTGCTCCTTACAAGGGTTTTGCTTTCAGCCGTTGGTCCTTTGCCTTGGTCTAGCTCTTCAATCTTTCCGGCTTCTCTGGCCCACCATCTGCTAGACCAATGGTTCTCAATCTTCCTAATGCTGTGGCCCCTTCATACAGCTTCTCATGTTGCGGTGGCTCCCCACAACTGTAAAAATATTTTGTTGCTACTTCATAACTATATTTTTGCTACTGTTACAAATCATAATGTAAATATCTGATATTCAAGATCTCTGATATTTGACCATTGTGAAAGGTTCGTTCGACCCCTGAAAAGGGTCTCAACCCATAAATTGAGAACCACTATTCTAGACCCTTCTTTGGCCTAGGTATTGAGCAAAACTCTGCCTAAGACTCTTAGTCATTTGTCCTCCAGATCTCCTGTGGTGATAGATCACATAGTTAACAAAATCAGTCTGGAATATCAGAGGACAGAACCATCTCTTCAGGCTATTTTTGTCTTTTATCTGTTCTGTTTTTTTGAGACAGGGTTTTCTATGTAACAGTACTAGGCTGTCTTGAAACTTGCTTTGTAGACCAGCTTCCTGCCTCGGCCTCCCAAGTGCTGGGACTAACATTGTATGCCACCACTGCCTGGCTGTTAGGCCTTGAACTCACAGAATCCAGACAGATCTCTGTCTCCAGAGTGATGAGATTAAAGGCATGAGCCACCACTCCCTGACTTTCTTGGCTTGGCTGTGGATTATTCTGTCCTCTGATATTCCAGACTAATTTTATTAAATATACAATATAACACTACATTCTCCTCTGCCTTGGTGGTCTCTGCCCCAGCAGTCAGCTCTATGTAAGTGATTTCTGTAGTCCATGCTCTGCACCATTCTCCAGTGCTATCTCACTCACCGGACTCCTCCTGCAGCCTGATCATACCAACCTCGGCCTTACCACGAACCACAGTGAAGTTACGGCTTCTTTCCTAAACAATTTCCTTCCTTCCCTAGGCTATTTAAATAACTGCACAGCAGGCCTCACTCTCAGATCCTTCCTCTCTTACCCTGGCAAACAAGCAGTTACAGAATCCTTCTTATCCATCCCCACGTCCTCACCAGTCACATCCCCACTCATGTAGCTGCTACCTATCTCTTCCAGCCTCACACCTCACACCCATGTGCCTTCAATCAAATGAGTCTACCTAAGGCATAGTTTGAATGATATTATCTCTATCCTTGAAAACTTTAAATGTCTCCATATTGTTTATAGCAATATTTTTCAAACTTTCTTGGTGGTAAAAATACAGACTCCCACTCCCCACCCTCGCCCTCATGAATCAGAGTCTCTAAGAGCTTTGCCTGCTGTTATATATTTTTAACAAGCATCCAGGTGACTCTTATCATCACAGGTTTTTATTTTTTGTTTTTTAATGGAACACTGGCATTTAGGATAACACTTAGTCTGGCATTCAAAGCTCACTTGCAGGATCAGCTGGCTTCACAGTCCTCTGTGTTCTGGATGCTGCTACAAACCCCTGTGCCTGAGCTCAGAGGATTCTCTTTCTGTACCAGAGCAATCCTATCTACCAAGACCTAGCTAGAATGCCAGCCATCTCCTCCATGAAGATCCTCCTGATTCTTCCAACTGAGAATCATCTCTCTGTTCTTGGAGCTGACATCACCCTCTAGGCTAAGTGCAAGTGTGTGCAATCAGCAGCCAGTCCAGCCTCGCTCACAGACATGCTATTGGCACTTTTCCCTCCCTTGTCCTCCATGCTCTTTTGCTTGTCACCACTGGAGCCAGGAAATGTGAATCCAGAGAGATCCTTTTCCATAGCAAGGATGTTAAGTGTTCAGCCACTAGAACCAGATAGACTAGGTCTGAGTCCCAGGTCCCCCACTTGACTTAGCCATTTAAGAGTGATGTGCCTCGATTTCCCTATGTGTAAAAGACTTGGTGTAAGGACTAAATTGACATGCATTGTCTTTAGTCTTGAAGCCTGGGAAATCCAATGTCAGGGCGCCGTATCTCATGAGAACCTATTTTTGGTTTCACGTGGTGACTGTGATGCTCTGCTTCCACATGACAGCAAGAAAAGGGGGGAGGGAACAGGTTACACACACCTCTTCTCAGAAGAGCACTGACCTGCATCTGGATGGCACGTGCTTATAATGCTAATATTCTGGCAGTCAAGGCAATGTACCACAAGTTGAAACCCACACAGAGAGACTCCAGTTAAACGGAAAAAAAAAAAAAAAGACTACAAAGCTCATCATGTAGCACCCCCATTGTGTAATTACCTCCCAGAGGCCCTGTCTCCTAATATGCTCACACTAGAAGCTGAAATTTTAGCCTGTGACATAGTGAGGCTCTATATATTAATTGCTTTTTCTGTTGCTGTGACAAAAAAATGCCCCACAAAAGCAGATTTAAAAAGAGAGAGCCGGGCTGGAGAGATGGTTCAGCCGTTAAAGGCTAGGCTCACAACCATAAAAAAAGAGAGAGTCTATTTAGGGTCATTGTTTGAAGGGACAGTCCATCACGTTGGGGAAATCACAGCAGGGTCAAGAAACAGCCTGCCACATTGTGTTCTCAGTCAGGAAGCAGAGAGAGGTAAAGGCTGGCACTCAGCTCCCTTTCTCCTGTTGCTTCAATCCTAGACCTCCCACTACCACACCCCAACAATTGTGCTGCCTGCTCTTACAGTAGGTCTTCCTGCCTCAGGCAACCTAAGCTAGAAACTCTCAGAGACATGCCCAGAAGCTTGACTCCTAGGTGACTCTAGACCCTGCTAAACTGACTGTCAAGGTTAGTCATCACACTCAGCATGCGGTGAACAGCAAGGACTTGCTCACCATTAGCTATGATACACAAGATAACCGGGGATGGCCTGACTCAGTAACCCTCAGCTTTCCCTGCACTGGAGAGCTTTGGGAATCCAGAGGCCTGGGCCTGACCTCAAACCAATGACAGTTGGGTTGAGACCCAGGTCTGAAACAGGGTGAGAATCCTCATTTTACCCATAGGAGGTGGAGACTTCTTCAAGTGTTCTTAGTAAGCACAGTGAGTTCTGCATTGAAACCCTTTCTTCCCTCATAGTCAGCCCATTTAGCACAAAGGCCCAGTCTTTGCTCCTGTACTGGTGGGATGGGAGCATCTCCTAAGGAGACCCATGTGGAGGGCAGAGCCTATGGCAATGGGGCTGGAGAAGTCGGAGGAAGATTAAGGAGTAAAGAGGACATGTCTCAAAGGCTCAACACCCACTCTAGAAGGTGGGGGTAGGGTGGAGACTAGATGGTCTGGGGTTCAAGTAAAAGGAGTGGGAGGTGGACTCTTGGGGTGTGATGGACTCTTGTGTGATGAACTCTTGGGGTGTGATGGACTCTTGTGTGATGGACTCTTGGGGTGTGATGGACTCTTGTGTGATGGACTCTTGGGGTGTGATGGACTCTTGGGGTGTGATGGACTCTTGTGTGATGGACTCTTGGGGTATGATGGACTCTTGGGGTGTGATGTACTCTTGGGGTATGATGGACTCTTGTGTGATGGACTCTTGGGGTGTGATGGACTCTTGTGTGATGGACTCTTGGGGTGTGATAGACTCTTGTGTGATGAACTCTTGGGGTGCAATGGACTCTTGGGGTGTGATGGACTCTTGTGTGATGGTCTCTCCAGGATGGGCCCAGAATGGGACCTACAGAAAGAGCTCAATAAGTGCAAGTTAAATATCTTAATGACTCAGTAGCATCAAAGGGATGCACACTGTTGAGGCTACCATGTTTCTATAGGGAAAAGATCCACGAAAGAAAAATTGGGACACAAAGGTGGCCAAGCTCCGTAGAAGTCCGTCAGAGCAGAGAGGCCATGGCTCTGGGTGCCAGATGATTACAGGGTGTCCTGTTCTAGTTGGGCATACAGAATGCCAAAGGGGACAAGCAGAGAAGTAGAAGTGTATGCTGGGTGAAGAGGAAGCAACATAGTAAGAAAAGGAGGAGCCGGGCAGGAAGAAGGAGGCTAGGGGCCAGGCCAGGCTGCCTCTTGATAGGGAGAGCAGGGCGGGTGGAGAGCTCTGGGCCAGTGGCTGGGTCAGATCCTCGGCCAAAGCAAACCTACCTCAGGGGGCTGGGGGCCATTCCTTCCCCACACAGATGGAATCAAAGGCAAACAGGAACCCTGCAGAGCCCAGCTGTGACCCCTGCCCCCAAACTCAGCAAGGCCCATCAGCCCCCCCTCCCATCACTTCCAACATACTTTCACAGCCCAAAGAATCCCTTGAAACAACCTCACCTAGCATTTAAAGCCTGAAATGCCAGCCAAGAGATGCCAGGTTCCCCAGCACGAAGAATGCCTAGGCTCTCTCCACCTTCACAGTGGCTCTGTATAAAATATCAAGGTCGTCTTTGCTTAAAAACAAAATAAAACAACAACAACAAGAAGAACAAAAAAGCATAGGCTTTTTCTAATTTCTATGCCAAGAGTTAAAGGGTCCGGACTCATTTCCTAGAACCACACTAATCAAAGTAGATACCTGTACCCTACTAACAGACTATACAGGAGCAATTGCCCCCATCTCCTCCCAGCCCAGAATAACTGCAGGCTATTGTTACTGCTCCCCTAAGCTGGGCCATGAGTTAAGAAAGAGCAAGTAGCCCAGAATTTGGGGAGCACCAGAAGTGCAAGGGGATCTCAAAGGCTTTCTGGTGTTCCTTATCACTCAGGCGGAATGGACAAGGCTAGCAGAGGGCCTGTCCAAGGTCATACAAGTGTCTGGTGTACCCACTGGGACCTTTCAGGCAAGTTCCCATTGACCAGACCATGACCCAGATCCCAGAAAGGGGAGATAAGAAACAGAATACCGTGAAGGAGCCCACTTACAAATGTTTTATTTTTTAATCTCCTAAACACCTCCACCTGTGTGTCCTGATGGGACCCCGATGGGGACCTTTCTGGATTCAGAGAAGCAAAGAAAGCAAATAGACAACGGATCACAGGCAGAAAGACCAGGGGACTGCTTCCCGAAGCCCTTTTCTTCTCTTTTCTGAATTCTATACAATATAATTTGAATCATCCAAACAGGGCAAGAAAAAACTGTCTGGGGAAAAGATTAAAGATGGTAGGTCACGGGAGAGTCTGGAGAAGAAAACTTTTAGAAGCTACACTGAGTCCACTGAAAAGAGAGCCCCGGAAGAAAACCGAAGGACCCATATCAAGGAAGAGGCTAGAAGAAAACCCACACAGTCCTTGTGGTCCGGGGGGATCTCAGGTATCAGCAGGCCTAGGGCAGCTATGTCTGTGACTTGGGGCCCAAAATTCCCACTGCCAAGGCCACTACCATCTTAGGGAACGGGAGCAGAGAACTAGGATGAAAGGTAGAACTGGGGGGAAATGCCTTTGGGACACTAATTAAGGCCTTCCAAACTCCTGAGTAATTTTTCATCCCAAGATGGTCTTTCTTTGAAAGCAAAAAGTTCTCACTCACACCCCCAGAAGCTCCAGAAGCCTGGCAGCAGAAACAAGACTAGCAATAAATGAAGAAGGCAAACGCAAGGGATGGGGAGACAGGACATTCCGGGGATTGGCAGTGAGAGAGAGGGGCTGGGGCTGAGGAGTGGGGTGAGGGGGCGGGAGGGAGCGATGGAGCCTCTCCAGTTCTTCCTCCCCTCCCTCTGTCCCTCCCACTCTCTCTTTCGTGATCTTGAAACAACCTTCAAGTCTGGGCTGGAGGCCCCAGGAGGCCAGTCACTTAGGAAACAAAACTGTTTCCTTTACAAGCCCATCTGCAGCTGAGCGCCCACCCCCCGCCTCACAAACTCTCCCATGGACTCGCACGTACACCCACAGTCCTGCACAGCCTTCTCTGTAGCACACGTGCATGCCTGCACACGAACATGTGCACACCACACACTCCTGTGCAGACTGGTTTGTAATAGATAGGCCACACATCCAAGCAAGCACTGCCCTGTCCCCATAAAATCCTAAAAAAAAAAAAAAAAGACGGTCTTTCTCATATAGTCTGGGTTGGCCTCTCACCTTGCTGTGTAGTTTAGGGTAACCCTGAACTTCTGGTCTTCCCGCCTCTATCTCCCATGTACTGTGATTGGAGGCACGTTCTACAAGCGTCAGTTTAGAAGGTATTAGGACTAGATCCCAGGCTTCCATGCTTGCTAGGCAGATACTCTACCAAGCACATGCCCAGACTGAAATTCCTTTGGAATTAGCACTTAGTACTTTCCTACCTACAGAATCCTCACACAGAAGTGCCCCCTTTCCTGTTTCTCGGTTCCCCACCCCTGAATACACATATTCGCTTCCCAGATCTCTGCCAACCAAGCATGGCTCAGACCTCAGTCCTGCCCCTGGTGAGCTCTTCTGTGTTTACTCTTCTCTTCCCACCTCCTGCGTTCATTTTCTGTCTTCCTCTTTTCTTCCTTTCTTGACTCAAATGAATCCACAGGTGGTCAACCCAGGCATCCACTCCCCTGTGTCCCGGAGTATGAGAGAGACTCCCAGGGCCGCCATGGAGGGCGTGGCCAGGGAGGCATGGATGAACAGCAGATGGGCGCCCTGCCTGCCTTCACTTGTTGCAACCCAAGTGGGTGAGCAGCAGTGTCCTTGGGGCTGTAGTCACCGTAATGCAGGGCATGGCAGGGAGCCCTGACAGTCTGTGCAAGCAGAGGAAGGGCACAGCCCTTTGTGTTGAGCCTGGCTGCAGTCAGCATAGCCAGGGCGTGGGAAGGACCGGGCAACCCTGGAAAGTGCCAGCAGGGCTTTGAGAGGGGCATGAACACAGGCGCTCAGAGCCTCATGTTTCTCTTCTGTCTCACTTTATATTTTGAAGAAGCTAGAGAGATTACTCTGGAACTCTAGCCCAATAGTATAGATGTTCCTTAACCCCAAGGGATCATCTGTTCACCTCCAACTCCACTATAGCCTTTGGATGAATCTTTTAGAGTCTTCTTCACTATGCTTTACATCTTCAGCTGCTTGCTATATCCTTGACACATAGGGACTGTGTCCATTTCCTGTCCCGATTTCCCAATCTCATCTATTCCAGACCCAAGTACAAGGCCTGGAAGGGACCACAGACCATGAGAAAAATCCATGTATGCTTATCCTGCTCATCTTTCCTGCCTAGGCCCTGGAGGAAGCAATGGGGCCAGGTAGGATCTGACCCTCGATGCCTGTAATGGAAAAATCTCAGCTGTAGACCCAGAGGGGGCCAGTTATTTAGGGAATTCAGATGTGAGCCCTGTGTCCTGAGAGTAGATTTTCTGGACAAGAGGACTATAATCCCTCTACAGGGTGCTCCCTCCGGGGCGGGAGGGGGCCCAACTCAGCAAGCCAGCCAGCGGTACCTCAGGCCTCCCGCCAAAGCCTCATTCCCTCCCTCCTTCCTCCTTCCCAGTCAGGGTTCTCAGACTTGCCCCCCCCCCCAGTGTGTGTCTACTCCCTCCATCTCGGGGCCTAAAGAAATGGGAACAGTGCAGGAGAGCCCTGTCCCCTGACTGCTCCTGGTAGATGGGGCAGGAATTTCTCTTCTCTGTGCCCCACCCATCCTTATTCTTTGGCTCTTCATCACATGAACTACACCAGCACCCCCAGAGCAGCTGGCCCTGTACGGCTTATCTGCTCTTCCCCTGTTTCTGTTGAATTAAATGCTGAAGATACCTTCCCAGCTGGAGGTGAAGCCCCCTTTCCCAGGCCCAATTTCTGGGATCTCCCACACCTCCTAAAACAACTCACTTGAGGTGGAGATGTCTGTCTCTTTCCTCCCAGAAGAAACTCAAGGAAGTCATTGTTCTTTCTAGTTCAAGGACTTGGTATTTGAGGTGATAATGATTTCCATGCTCCCCTCAGAAATGTCACACCCCCCAGTTTTGATGTGCCACTCAGCAACCTCAGACTCACCCAGAGCTCATCTAGAGCGGTGAGGGAAAGGCTCACTCTCCCACTCCACACACAGAAGGGCAAAGATGCCAGTAAGTGCCTGGTGTGCCCGGCTTAGGGCTGCTTTCTTGACCCTTCCACAGCCTCTGTCCTTCCCCTTCCTGCCTGCCTCCAGGCGCTGAGAACCACTGTTGTCCTGAACACTGGATGCAGATGTGGACAACTTTTAAATATCGTGACACAAAGTTGTCAACTACAACATTCACATCGTTCATAATTACACTGGAAACCTTGCGATCATGTTATCAAAAACAAATGGCCACTATAAAGTACCTCATAATGTTTGAAGTGAAATCAGGATATAGTGTTGGGCCAGATTCATAGGTATCTCGGGGTGTATGCAGGACAAAAGTCAGACATACCTAGCTCAGAGGTTACATCTGGGAGACCTTAAGAGGACCCTTCTCTTCTCCATCTCCAGATTTTGGTCCCTTGCAAGGAGCTTCAAATGCAAGAGTCATCTTATATACCAAGGTTCTAACTCTTTCTTGGTCACAGTGTCCCTGAAGTATCCACAGCAGAGGGACCAGGCTGTTGCTTTTTGGGGGACGATGAATGTGGAAAATCTGATTCTGTCTCACCCACTCAGATGGCTGAGTTCTCACAGCTCTGGCTTCCTCACCTGGAAACATAGGCAGATACTTCACAAGATCGATAGCATCCTAGGATCCTGAGCTGATGTCTCCCTAGAGGCCACATCTCTTTCTCCTGCTACCCCATCCCTATCCCTTTCCCCTTGCTTCTCTCCTCGGTTGTGGCTGCCCTGGGGTGGGAAGCACTAAGAGCGGAGGGGGACACACCACGGGACAAAATAGGACCATCAGCCAGGGCCAGTTGCTGAAGGGGCGGGAGGGGAGGAGTCCTCAGGGATCCAGTTTCAACAAACGTTTCTTTCCCCGAGAAGGGGAAGGCGGGGGTGAGGGGGAGAGGGACCTATTTAAAGCTACCCTGTTGCTCAGGCCGTCTCTGTCTGTCTGCCAGGGTCTCCAGCTGCCCCAGACAGGCGGTGTGGTCTTGGGATCCTCCTGGTGACCTTTTCAGCCTAGGTCCCCTCAGCCACTCTGCCCCAAGATGGGTCGTGGGGTGAGTATCCCCAAAGATCAGAGGCCATTCTCTAAAGGATGAGGAAGACAATGGAGAAAGGGTGGAGCGGGACTGGGATGTGGCGGGAGGGAGGGTGAGAGACGCCGACTGAGTGGGATGGTTTGAACTTGGAACTAGTCTCCCAACTGCACAAGCGCACGTGGATTCCACAGTGCTAGTCCAAGAGCTGTCCTATTTGCAGCCACCCTGGCCTCCTCGTCTCTCACAACCAGCCCAGAAGCCTCCCAAGTGCGGTCCTGGGTCTCCCAGCACTCAGCTCATCAGCCCAGACCCCTCCTCCCTCAGCACAGTTCACGGCTTCCGCACTGTTAGCTGTCTCCCGCCCTTGTTACCCACTGAAAATATCTATTCCTCTGAAGTCCTAGCCGGAGAGGATGGGAACCAGCCTGGGGTTGCAAAGCAGCTGTGAAACACCCCACTCCCAGAGACACCAAGCAGTTTGCTCTATCAACTCCAAGAGTCCTGTGTGCCAGAGTCAGCTGGGAGGGAGAACAGGGCTCTATCCCCAGCTCTCACCCGGCACCCCTCCGGATGTCCCGACAACACTGTCCTCGGCTCCCGGCCATAGGCTTTGGGGACCTTTCCAAAGGCTGGTGAGAACAGCCCCTGCCCATGACATCCTGAAGCAATGGATTTGCCAATGAAAAGATTAACAGCTACATCTGGGCGAGCAATAACAAGGCTTCTAACTCTTGGAAATGAAATTCCCATATGAAGAAAAGTGACCCAGTCCCTTTATATACTGTGCTTGGCCACTTTCCTTTTGTGGAATGCAGGCAAAAGAGGGCACGGAGGGAAAGGGCCTGACGAGGCATTGCAAAATGTGAGGGAGCCAGTGCCATGGGGCACTGTGGGCCAATTTCTGGACCCGGGGAGGAGTCAGACAAGGACATGTTATTGCGTTAATCTGAACAGCTGGAAAACTCTGAGCCTGGACACCAGGGTTCCAGAGTTAGGGTAGGAACTGGAAACAGAAAAGTAGCATATATGCGTGTGTGTGTGTGTGTGTGTGTGTGTGTGTGTGTGTGTGTGTGTGTCTGTCTGTCTGTCTGTCTGTGTGAATATGTGCGTATGTGTGTGTCCACAACCTTAAACCGCTGTGTTCCCCTGTAAGCTGGTGGTGCTGTAGGCATTCATGAGTGACCCTGTACTATGTATGTTTAAGCAGGTGAATTTGCAAATAAACAGCCTTTGAGCATTCAGGGGCACGGATGGAGGTGGAGTGTGAAGGTTGTGAGCCCACCCTTAGGAGCTATTTATGGTTAATGAGTTCCCCTGAGGAAGAGGTCATAGTCATAGGAAGACATATTGTCCTGGGACCTTCAGCAATATGTCAGTATCTCCTGTTCCCCACAGAAAGGGACGATCCAGCTGAGGTATAGAACCTCAGAGAGGCTAGGGCCAACCAGGTCAGGCAAGTCCTATCCCCACACATATACACCTTAGAGTAAAGTGAACCTAGCTCAGAATCCTTTCTACATGAAAAGCAATTTAATGGTGAATTTCCCATTCTGAAACCCCCCCCACACACACAACACACACACCTAGCACCTTGCTGGGTTCATAACCTGTGGCACCTCTAACCTAGTGGCTGTGAGTGATGTTGCTCCTGACGGTGGTGGTCTGGTCTGTTTGGTTTGAAAAGCTGTTTTAAGTCTGAGATCGCAAGGTTGGGAACTCAGAGCCTTACCTACCAGGAAAGCCCTGCGGGAAAACAAACTCCCATTCTCCATGTGCTCAACTCTGTGGTCTGCTTCACCTCCGCTCCAGCCCATCACTATGTGGTTGTGAAGGGCAGTGTGGGAGTTGAGGCAAGAAATCACACTGGTAGGAGGGAGCCGAGCTCCTCCAGAGGCTGAGATGGGGTGGGGGGAGCGCTGGCTGATTTCCAGCTACCCCTACTCTGTCCCAGACTCTGGCCTTCTCAAAAAGAACTCTCTGTTCTCCCTCAGCATTCAAGACCCAAAGAGAGCCGACTTGTGCTAGCAGAGGGAGGGGAGAGCCGAGGGGGAGAAGTGGGGTCCCTGCTTCCTCTTTCTTTCTTCCCTGGACAGCCACTGGCCCCAAATCTCTGCAGGCTTCTGGCTGTGGAGCCTGAGATCTTTGCCAGGACAGGAGGGGGGAAGGGCAGTATGTCCCAAGCATAGCTCTTATGGGAGAAGAGGGTGGGAGCCTGGAAAAGAAGGCACCACATGAAGCTATTTAGCTCAGCCACAATTCAACATACCAACATGCAAGAGCCAGCACATTTTTTTCCCCAGAAACATGCATTTGTTTATTTGTTTGAGATAGGATCTCACTATGGACTCAAATTTTAAACTTTCCTGAATTGTGGAATTACAGAATTGTTATGCCCAAAGTCATGATCCCGGAGAGACCACCAGAGACAAGGGTGTAGTGGAATGCAATAGCAAGGTTTATTGATGTAAATACAGGCCATGACAGGGAACCCAATCCAGCTCTTGCCATAGCAAGATCAGGAGGGGCTCCTGAGGGGAGCTTAACAGCCACTTTTAAAGGGAAAATCCACAATTTGGGGTTACTAGTGCAAGGTTGTGTGCTGACAGCTAATCTGGGGAGTTTCTCCTTGAATCTGGAATGATGGTGGTGTATTTTGACTAGAGCATTTGGTGGTCAGATGGCAGGGCCAGGGTGGTATGGATTCTACAGTTAGAACTGAGGTCATGCTGCCCCTCTGTGAACAGCAGTTTCTAGCTATGGTCTCTGGGAACTGGGTAAGGGACTCTTTCTCAGGGCTCTGTCTGCTTTAGTTTAGCATAGTTCTCTAAAATGGAAGACTCCTTTTATTCCTGGACCCCACCTGGATCATCCAGGTGTTCAGCTCATTCTCTCCTAGAACTGGGCAAGCCTTTGCCAGCAATATGGAACTGAACTCTATTTTATCTCTGGCTACTAGAATACAAAATGGCATTTCTTGAGCTAAGTTTACTCTCTTCAAGATATGCATGGTACCACTCAGCTCCAGAAGCATGCATTTGAGTCTCATTTTTGTGCATTTTATTTTACACCAAATGTGCAGAGATTTCTCTGGGATCTGCTCCTCAGCCTCTAGCATAAACCTCTCCCAGAGACTCCCATCCCTGAAGACCCCAAAAACCGCACTGAGAGCTGTTCAAATTGCTTTCTTGCAGTCAATCCTTTGGTCCTTTCCCATTCTTTACTCAGCCCTGCCTCACTGAAGAGGCCAAAGCATTTCAGACCACCCAGAAGCCTCTTACATCACCCGAGAAAGTGAGAGGTAGAAGTATTTCTGAGTCCTTCTCTACCCTTCTGTTGCCCACTTCAGTCTCCCCAGGATACCTGGCCTTCAGAAGATCAAGACCGACTGGACTCATGGGTATTTCAGATAGAGAAGAGAGTATGATGTATTGATCATCTTTTCTAAGCAGAGCCTGTCTGAGCAGCACAGCTCCAAGAGCACACCTCCATCTAGATCACTGGATCCTGAAACAAGTGTCCCATCCTCTTCCTTGCTCCTCATTTCACTGGGCAGAATTCTATTACTGAGGGTGCTAAGTTTATGGTTTCTTATGATAACAGCAGCTGTCATTCCCCAGGATCACTCCAACTCTGATGGGGGAAAACATGTTATCCTGAAGCACGGAGAGCTTAGGGTAGCATAGCCACAAGCAAGAGAAACGGAAAGTCCACACTGATATACATCTGCCTACATCCATAGAACATATACATGCAGTGTGCAGCCACTGGGAGGTAGTGACGAAACAATGTACCACTCTAACAATGTGGATGCTGTTAGGGAGGGAAGCTGTTCATGAGTAGGGATAGAAGATACGTGAGCACTTCCTCTACTTTCCACTAACCATTGCAGTCAACAACAACAACAACAACAAAAAAAATTACTAAAAAGGAGCCTCACTTCCCACATGCCTAACCTTAAAAAACAAAATAAACAAAAACACAAGGCTATTGTTTCTACCAGGTATCCATTCTTTATGGAAAACACCAGTCATAACCATGGCATAGGAAAAAACCCTCTTCTAGAGCTCAGTGTAGCCTTCAGGGTTCATAGGTAAGCCAGAGGGACTGAGCAGAAACTCTGTGGTCTGGGGGAAATGGGGAGCCATAGAGGGAGGTGACAGCATTTTTCACAGTATCCACAACCCTGGAGGCCTTTTCTAGCTCCCATCTAACCCATTCCTCCAAGGCTGCCTCCATTTGAATGAAGAATCCCCACCATCTTCCCCAAGAAGCTCCAGCAGGACCCTGAAAGCCTGAAAAAGGCCTGAAAAAAAAAAGGGCAACTGGAACCTCACAAGATCACTATTAAAAACCCCCAGCTGACCTGGAAAGAAGCCCAAGACTGACCCTGATTTACAACTTCATTTCTCTATTTTCTCTCATATACATTTCTTGGCAAAGGGAACCCTGTTGTATTTTGGGGTTTCAAGTTCTGAGAATTGCCTCTGTCCAGTTCCAGGGAAGCCTGCCTGGCAGGCTGGTGAGGGTTCCCAGCATACGCTGGACTCCCATCTTATAAACATACTTGAACCTGTCACCATTAGCTTCTCTCGGTTTATCATCCCTGCCCATTCCATTCCCAATCCCAAGCCCTACTTCTCTTGGCTTCCCAGGACTCTTGCTCGGCTTGGCACTGCTCCCTAAACTAAGCAAAGACATTCATGTGAGGCTCTCACAGCTCTGCCTGAGCTCTTCCACTTTCTCCCCTATTCTCCCTACCACTCTGCTTCCAGTGTTGGGACATTCCCCATGGCTGGTGTGGACAAGCTCTAGCCAGTCTCCCTGATCATCTGCATCCTCCCTTCCTTTTGCAGGCAGGGCGTGAGTACTCGCCTGCTGCCACCACTGCGGAGAATGGGGGTGGCAAGAAGAAACAGAAGGAAAAGGAGCTTGATGAGCTGAAGAAGGAGGTTGCCATGGTAAGGACCATGGTGCTTTCAGCCGGGCCACAGAGGAGCAGCTCTGCTCTGACAGTCACATGCCGGCAACCACAGACATCCAGAAAAGGCTCTGTACACAGGCTCATGCTCTTCACTTAATTCTATGCCCCCAATGTGTGCTCAGTCTCCTTTCCCAAAGTGTCACCATTTCCCCTTTTCCAGGATGACCACAAGCTGTCCTTGGATGAACTGGGCCGAAAATATCAAGTGGATCTGTCCAAGGTGAGTGGAGGCAGGAAGTGAGACAGGCAGGCAGCATCATGTAGAAGAGCCTCAAAGCTAGAACACAACGCTCTTTGCAGGTGAGGGAAGCTGAGATGAGAAGCTTACCCGACACCATGGGATTAGTGGGTGGTACAGTCAGAAACAGGCTTTGAACCTCCGCTGTCCCCTGTGTATCCAGAAGCTAGAATTCCTTAGAACCCAGGGCTCAGTTCCTGGCAAGGGTCTGTGCTCTGCCTCAAGCAACTGCTCTCAGAGATGATGGACATGGACCAGCAAGGTGACTCATCCCTGTTATGATAGTACTTCCTGGCTCCCACTTGCATCGGTGGCTCTGTTATAAGATGCAGTGTGGACATTTCTTTAATCCTCACTCTAGCTCTGTTAGGCATTGTCAGCCTGTTTATTAAAGCAACGAGAATCAGAAAGGGAGAATTACTTCCTGAGTTTGTACCCAAGCCCATGCTTCTCGCTTAATCCTGTGCCCCAAAGTGTGCTCAGTCTCCTTTACCCTTTACCCACAGCCTGTCCTTGGATGAGCTAGGTTATGTAAATAGACACAAGTCATAGTCAGATCACCAAGCCCATTGTTTTAAAACATTTTAAATTGTTCTCCAAAACTATGTGCACTGACACACACACATACCTATGATCCCAGCTACTTAGGAGGCTGAGGCAGAGAAGATCGCAAGTTCAAGGCAAGAGTGGACAACTTAGAATTTCTGTCTTAAAACCAAATCAAAGAGGGCCGCACCTGTAGTTCAATGACAGAGTGCTGTGTGGCTTTTGTGATGCCTTAAATTCAATTCTTACTTAAAAAAAAAAATCTTCCAAGTGCTATGGTGGTTGACTGTACACCTAGGTACATAGCAGGAAGACCACTTGGGCCAAAGAGTTCAAGACCATCATGAACAAAATATTATAATCCTGGCTCAAATAAATAAAAACAGTGTAAGGCCAGCCACAAGTTCAAGGCCAGACCCTGGGCTATGAAGTAATGTCCAAACTGGGAGAATACCTTGTCTTAAAAAAAAAAAGTAAAAAATTTAGTGTGACAATACTCCTGGACCACTCTTTTCTGTTTCTCTTCCTAAATTGCTATGCTCCCATTTTTTGATATTACTTTATTTTCTATGACATTTTCTACTCTCCAGCATCCATGTGTATTTATTATTGTGCAGATTTCCTCTTTAGATTGTGGGTAAGACTTTGTTGATTTTGCCCAGTGCTGGGCATGTAGTTGGAGCTCAATGTTCATGTATGAAGTAGGTAATTTGAATGAGATGAAGCTCAGGAACAAATGGTTCCTGTTCAAAGTCAGCAGCAAAAAATTTACAAAACAAAAACCATACAAACAGAATTTCAGTGAAAAATAGTAAGCACTACTCTAGAACCAACCACGGGGGCAGGGGCAGGGAGAATTAGCTAGATTCAGAAAGGCCTTTGATCTAGCCTGGGGCTTAAAGAATATCAAGTTTAGCTAGGCTTTCTTTGGAAAGTGATAGGTGGTTGTCAGAATCTCTGGCACTGAGGGTCAAAGCACTGGAGCCCTGGAGAAAGGAAGGATCTGCAGGAAGAGACGGGGGTGGTCAGACAAGGAATATTTCCGGTGTGCTTATGCATGCTGTCCCAACAAAAACATGTTTCAACCCAAGAATAACCAAAGGTGGAGCCATAGCGAGAGAGAGTCCTTTCTAGCCTTCAAGGGCCAAGTCGCATTTACAAACACCAGATTCTTTGTGTGGTCCCTCCTGACATTCCCACCCTTTCCAACCAAAGGAGATTTTTTTCTCTCCAGCTGGGCATTATTCTCCAAGATGCTGAGATGTGATGAAGGTCAGGTTCATTTCATTCACCCATTTCCACACCTTTTTTCACTCCCTAGGGCCTCACTAACCAGCGAGCTCAGGACATTCTAGCTCGAGATGGACCCAATGCCCTCACACCACCCCCCACAACTCCTGAGTGGGTCAAGTTCTGTCGTCAGCTTTTTGGAGGCTTCTCTATTCTTCTGTGGATCGGGGCCCTCCTCTGCTTCCTAGCCTATGGTATTCTGGCCGCCATGGAGGATGAACCATCCAATGATAATGTGAGCCATGCACTCAACCCCTGGACCAGCTAGCCCATGGCTCTGCTCTCCAACTCTCGACCCCAAATAAGGTGGAGGGTAGGGCTTAGCTCAGGGATCAAGATCACAGTCCTAGGACCTCGGGGTGAAGAGAGGTGAGGCTTCTGTACATACCTTGGAGCACCCTCCAACACATGCAGTCAGTGAGAAGTGAGATAGTTCTTTCATGCTCATCCCACCAAAAGGTGCTGGTCTGTATGCCTGGGACCTCACTCCTAGAAAAGCCTAAGCCATGGGAACTCATCCCTTTGCTCCTTCCATGCTAGGAGTGTGGGGGATGCTGGGGGAGGCTGGAGAGAAACGCTCACTGTCATTCTCATGCCTGGGCTCAGACGAAGGCTGGGAACCTTCCATAGGATGTCTGAGTACTCATCCTAGTGACAGCCACCCTTTTGGGTGACAAATAACAAGACCTTCAAACTCTTTCTCCTTACCAGTTGTACCTAGGTATCGTGTTAGCGGCTGTGGTCATCGTCACTGGATGCTTCTCCTACTACCAGGAAGCCAAGAGCTCCAAGATCATGGACTCCTTTAAGAACATGGTGCCTCAGGTAGATGGCAGGGATGGCCTCCTCTAGCTTGGGGCATAGGGTTTCTGCAATAGCTCACCTCTTTTTTTTCCTGACTTTATATATTTCTTTTATTCTGAAAAATATTTTTATCACATACACTAATTGTTTACTTTCTGTCTGTTTATAAATCTAATATTTTAAAAGTACAATTTTTAAAAATAAAATGCCATAATAGAAGCCATTGCTTTAAATGCCAATTTTGTGAATAGCTCACCTCTTACTGTCTTGTGGTCTGAAGTGGAAAAAAGATGAACAGAAAATACATTTTTCAGGTCTCCACAGCAGAACCAAGTTTTCTAGCTGAAAGTGTGGGTTTTCTTCTTCCTCCTTTGGAGGGAGAAGCTGGAAACAAACGTTTCCTGAGGCCTCTTGTTCTTTCCACAGCAAGCCCTGGTCATCCGAGAGGGAGAGAAGATGCAGATCAATGCAGAGGAGGTGGTGGTGGGAGACCTGGTAGAAGTGAAGGGCGGGGACCGTGTTCCTGCTGACCTCCGGATCATCTCTTCCCATGGTTGCAAGGTGAGGAGGTTACCAAAAGCAACTGGCTGAGTCTGTACAGAGTCAAGAGGGGCCCTCTTGAAAGTGTAAAAGAGAACCATTTACAAACATCAAGGTCTCCCCTCTACCTCTCGGCTAAACCTCTTTCCAGTTATATGATGGCTACATGCTACCTCTGTGTATCTCTGTGTTAGGAATGCTCTATGCCCTGGGATTTCTTTGATCTAGCCGCTGTATACCCATTGTATATAAAATACTATTTATGTGACAGAAGCCTTATATCCAATTTTACTCCCAAAGACTGTAGACCAGCCTGCGTTACAGAAAGTCCTGAATAATAAATAAATAACATTTTAAGGAAATAAAGACGAAGAAGCTGGATCTTCACACCTTAGCACTCTGCAGATGAGGGGTAGAATAAGTAGGATGGAAATTTCAAAGTCAGCCTAGCCTGGCTACATAGAAAGGTGTCAGGAAACAATGATGTAATTATGAAGGCTGCTATATGCTGCAGCCTGATCAACCCCAGGACGCAGCATTTTCCCAGACTGCCTTGGTGGTGGTGCTTCTGGCATGCAATGCAATGATCTTGCTTACATTCCCCCATTTTAGAGGTGAACAAAGAACGGCCTTGTGGGTTAAGTAAATAACCCAAAGACACATAAAAGTCAGGAAGAGTCAGGCATCCAAACCAAAGCAGGAGAAGTAGCCGTAAGTATGTGATGAGGGCAAGTGTCATTTTGTCCCTCTCGTCATGAAGATTGAAGGTGGTTGGACCTAGCTCAGGAGATGGCTGTGTGTTCTCAGCACTGCTGTCGCCAGTGGGATGACTTTACTCATTTCTCTTCAGGTGGATAACTCATCCCTAACAGGAGAGTCGGAGCCCCAGACCCGTTCCCCTGAGTTCACCCACGAGAACCCCCTGGAGACCCGCAATATCTGTTTCTTCTCTACCAACTGTGTGGAAGGTGAGAAGCTAGCCTCATCCCAGCACACTGCAGGGAAGGATCTGGCTCCTGAAGCTGTACTTATTTGGCAAAAGCTCTGCATATAAAGGGCATTAAGGGAACAGGGCCCTGAACATTGCAGAAATAGTCATCGCTGGAGAGCAGGGCATTGGCCAAGGACAGACTGAGTCTATTGGAAGTCACCTCTCTCTAAGAAGCTCTCTGTTCTGTCTATCCCCAGACTGAAAGCCTTCCATAAAACTTTCAGATGGTGGGTCAAGGTGCACCCCCACACAGCTCTGACTCTTAGGAGTATGGGGAGTCAGGTGATGTCTTCTAGGTCTGTGGTTCTGGACCAATTGTTTCCGTCATCAGCTCTTCATTAGAAACCAGAGGCTCAGTCTGGGTCAAGAAAACTTTCTGATGAAAACCAGGTCCTCTTTCAGGCTGTATCATCCATCGAGGCCATGATGAGAAGAAAATTCTCATAATGTGAAGTCTGCCCTGGCTTTTCCACCTGGGTTCTGGGTTCTAGTGATGAACATTGGTGGCTAATAAGAGCTCTGGGAGCTGTTATTACGTAAGAATAGGGGTCTAAGCACAACTGTAACCCATACTCTCTGTGGTCCAGCCAGAGAGCTCAGTCGGGACTGACTTGGCGACGGAGATGGGAGTAGAGAGACTTCCTAGACCACAGACTCTCAGACAGTGATAAACAATGCCTCTTTGCATCCTAATGTCATGCCTTTCCCTCCCTGGTACCCATTCTCCTCCTCCGTCTATTAGTTCTTTGGGCTTGGTTCCTTCCTTTATAGAATTGGAATTACAATAAAAATCACTACACATTAAATTTCCTAAATTTTTAATGCACTGAGGAGATTCTGATTTATCATACATTTCCCATAACTGAATGTATCTGAAAGGTCAGATAGGGTGTTCTTGTTGTCTATTCAGCAGCTAGCCCTGAAGAGAGGAGAGGAATAAAGGGGAGTCACATTTGTTGCATGTCTGCTATGGGACAGGCACTGGTCAGAGTGCTGCAGTTATCCCACCTGCCTACTGGCTCCTGGCTGGGAGCTCAGACAGGCATTCAGACCCCGATCTGGCTGGCTTCAGCATGCATCTCTTCCCACTGCTCTACTTCCTTTCCCAAAGACCCCTGTAATGTCACACATGGTGAACGACACCTAACTTCCTTCATAGAGTTTCATTCCTAACATTGAGACCTTTTTTCAATTAAAAATATCTTTCATAGTGTGTGTGTGTGTGTGTGTGTGTGTGTGTGTGTGTGAGAGAGAGAGAGAGAGAGAGAGAGAGAGAGAGAGAGCACACTCATGCCACAGTGCACACTTGGTTCTCTCCTTTCTCCGTGTGGGCTCCAGAGACTCCATTCAGGTCACCAGGCTCAGCAGGTAGTGCCCTTATGCACTGAACTGTCTTGCTGGACCAAGAAAATCTTAAGTCCCCCTCCCCTACACACACACATACACAAATCAATAAATACTTTACTTCTGTTTATAATATGCTTTTCAAAAACGTCTAGTATAAGATTGATTTGCTGAAATGTTGCAGGCAATTTATGTTTCATTTATTGAATCTCTTCTATTTGAACTTTAGCATTACTTGCACGATATCTCCTCAGGCTCAAATATAAAAGAAAATAATTTGTGACTGTATAAATCTAAGACTGGTGGTCTATGCAGGGAAGATAAGCCCAGTTTATTAAAAGTTGCTTCTAGAGTTAGAGTCATTGGCTTATTCACTCTAAGTTGCCTAGAGCCTTTGGTTTATTTACTCTGTAATGGTCTTGTATCCTTAGCAATATGATGAGACCACAGTCACTGGCAAGCCCGGGGAAAACTTACTCTCAGTCCTTCCCTCTATTACAGGCACTGCTAGGGGCATTGTCATTGCCACAGGTGACCGGACAGTGATGGGCCGCATAGCCACTCTCGCCTCTGGCCTAGAGGTCGGGCAGACACCCATAGCCATGGAGATTGAGCACTTCATCCAGCTGATCACAGGAGTGGCCGTGTTCCTGGGGGTCTCTTTCTTTGTACTGTCCCTCATCCTGGGCTACAGCTGGCTGGAGGCAGTCATCTTCCTCATCGGCATCATCGTAGCCAACGTACCGGAAGGGCTTTTAGCCACTGTTACTGTGAGTGAATCAGGCTGAATTGCCCCGGTGCCACTGTCCTGGTCCTTTTCCCCATTTGATACAAACACCGTTGCTTTATTGCTTTTCAGCAATGTTCTTCCCTTCAAGTCCCTGTGGGCACATAGCAGACACTGTGCACAGAAACTGTTTAATGCATGCCTTGGACTTTTAAGTTGAAAAATTTTGGGCTGAGCTGTATCCGAGCATTCAATTTCTCTTTTGGGTCTTGTCATGGTTATGTATCTCACCATCTGTGTGCTTGTCTCCCGATGCAGTCTGGGCTTCATCCTGTCTCATTTGCCATAGACTCTTCTAAAGGTCACCAGTGACTAACTAGCAGATCAAGCACCATTTCTCAGCTCCCATCCTTAACTGAAATGGATACTCTGTCTACCCTCTTGCACTCTGTCCTTTGTCAGCTACCGTGATGTGTCACCATCCTGGTTCTCTTGTTCTGTGTCCATACGGAAACTCAATGATGGTCAAGCCCCAGACTCTGCTTCCCTCTTGTTGCCCTCAGAGGAATCCATTTTTTCCCACAGTTTCTGCTGCCTCTTTTGTATAGGTGGGCTCTCACATCTTTGTATCTGCTCTGGACTCAGATATGTCCAGCTCTCTGCCAGGCACAGAGCACAAATACACCTAGGAACCAGTTATTTACTACCAGGTCCCACCCAATCTTATTTGTGGGTAGGATTAAGGAAAAAAGGATAGAGCTTCAGGATGGGAAAAGGTCATGGACAGCTGTCACTCTAGACTTGGACCTTTCTATTCTCCCCTCTGGGTACCAGGTGTGTCTGACACTGACAGCCAAGCGCATGGCTCGGAAGAATTGCCTGGTGAAGAACCTGGAGGCAGTGGAGACACTGGGCTCCACATCCACCATCTGCTCAGACAAGACGGGCACCCTCACCCAGAACCGCATGACAGTGGCCCACATGTGGTTTGACAACCAGATCCACGAAGCCGACACCACTGAGGATCAGTCTGGTGATTGATTGCTCCGGAAGGGGTGAAGGGGAGCGGCTGGGGCCCCTGGCAGAAGACTAGAGTGTGCAAAGGCTCTAACAGAGAGCCAAGCTTCTCCTTTCTTTCTTCCCAGGGGCCACTTTTGACAAACGGTCCCCCACATGGACAGCCCTGTCTCGGATTGCTGGTCTATGCAATCGTGCTGTCTTCAAGGCTGGGCAGGAGAACATCTCTGTGTCTAAGGTAGGGGGGTCAGCCAGTGAGTGCAAACACAGACAGATGTGTCGGGGGAATGTCCCCAAAGTCCCCCTGCTGATGCTCAGCATTCCCTCTCACACCCTGTAGCTGCCTTTTGTGACCTCAGTTGATGTCCTGTCTCTCCCATCCTCCACTCCCTTCCCTCCCCCACTGTGACTCTGAATTCTATTTTCCTCTGGCAGCGGGACACAGCTGGTGATGCCTCTGAGTCAGCTCTGCTCAAGTGCATTGAGCTGTCCTGTGGCTCAGTGAGGAAGATGAGGGACAGGAATCCTAAGGTGGCAGAAATTCCCTTCAACTCTACCAACAAATATCAGGTCTGGCTGGGCTGCTGGGATGGAGAAAGAAAACAAAAGGCACAAAAATGGGGAGAGTGAGTGAATGGGGCCTCAATGGCAGAAAGTGAGCTGACGAGACCCTGGGAAGAAGGGATGTGGATATCTGAGGACTGTGTGAACCTACTCCTGCCTCTCTCCCAGGATTAATGGCCTGGGAGCCTGGGCTAGCCATCATCCTCTGACTGGCAAACCTTACTTACTTGCAATCTCTCTTCTTCGGATAACCCCTCCCCCACCCGCTGGCACTGGTCCTCCAGCACAGCATCCTTATAACTAAAGCACACTTCCACAATTCCCTTTCTGTATCTTTCAGTATTTAGACTCCTGTTAATGCCAAACATAGTCTCAGCTCTCCTCTGCATGCACCATGGAGGTAAAGTCCGTGGATCATCGTGGAATGGGGGCTGCTAGTGAAAGCCATCCAACCCCTAGCACAATGCCTGTCCTAACTGATCTTAATAGCTATTTGTTAAATGAACCACTGTTCTATAAAAGTGACTCTCAGATTTTAAGACTTGGGATTATAAGCAAACACCCCACACACATTGTTTCCCCTTTGTTGACACTCTTTGGTGGATTAGAGTTACGTTATTAAGGAAAATTTCCTTCTCAGAAGCTGCTCCCTAGACCCTGTGCTAAGCCACCAAGATTGTATGTGTCCCTCTGTGACTGCCTTTTTCCTCTCCAGCTGTCCATCCATGAGCGAGAAGACAGCCCCCAGAGCCATGTGCTGGTCATGAAAGGAGCCCCAGAGCGCATCCTGGACCGATGCTCAACCATCCTAGTACAGGGCAAGGAGATTCCTCTTGACAAGGAGATGCAAGATGCCTTTCAAAATGCCTACATGGAGCTGGGAGGACTTGGGGAGCGTGTGCTAGGTGAGCGGGAGAAACCGAGGCAGGGCTGAGAAGGGGGTTCCGGAGGTAGTGTCCCTATCATGAGGGTCCCTGGAGGCAGCCAGGCAGCCACTCCAACATTCTCAATCCTTCCTCCTGCTCTTCCTCAGGCTTCTGTCAGCTGAACCTGCCTTCTGGAAAGTTTCCTCGGGGCTTCAAATTTGACACGGATGAGCTCAATTTTCCCACAGAGAAGCTCTGTTTCGTGGGGCTCATGTCTATGATTGATCCACCTCGAGCAGCTGTGCCGGATGCTGTGGGCAAGTGTCGAAGTGCAGGCATCAAGGTACTGGCTGGGCTCCTTCCCATCACCACCCCACCCCAGTCCTTGTATGCCTGACCCCCTTCTGGAGGTCAAGGGACTGCAGCAGCTGCTGTCCTGAAGAGACATAGGCTCCGGGTGGCCTCCTTCCCACTGACACAAAGAAACTGTCATGTGCAGGGAGATGCCTGTTGAAAGCTCTGCTTCTTACTTTTTCTGCTCATGCCTATCAGCTAGCCCAGCTCACTGCCCCACCTGCATGTGCACCCCTCTCTTCTCATTCCAAACACCAGTGCCACTCTCATCATGAATACCTGGTTATCTGACTGCCCAACTGCTCGGGCTACAATGGGAACTAGAAAACTCTTGTCTGCCCCAATGGGCTCACCTTATCAGTTCACATTCTCCTCACTCACCCTGACTCCCCACTGAGTTCTTGTCCAACCACAACCCGTTCTCACTGAATACTCTCTCTTATTTGTTTGCCTTGTTCTTCATCCAGCAAATATTTATTGCTTACCAACTGTGCACAGGGCACTGTGTAAGGTACCAAGTTATTTAATAAACCAACCAACCATCCAGAAACTCAATTCCCTATCTCCCTGGCATCCTCTTTTTTTGGTCGCCAATTCTGGTGCCATCATTTGCTCTTCTTTTTCTGAGAAATCCAACTTAACCTGCTTCCTGAGAGCCAAGTCCTTGTAGCCCACTGAGGATACAAAGATGAATAGAAACTGGGCCCAGCCTTCACATCTCAAGATATCCCGGGGGCTGGGGGGGATGCTTCTAAATACATCATAGAACACTTAAAAGAGTTGAAGCCATTGAGTATCTGTCAATCAGATGCTCTAATGATATGTTATTTTAAGTTTTTGCGTGCATCAGACACTAAGCACTAAGCATGGCGGCCTTCTGGGTAAGTGCAGGTATCTTCCTTGTTACATAGAGGGAAACTGAGGCACAGAGTAGCAAGCCCAAGACCGTAGATCTAGTAAGCTGTAAAGTCAGAATTTGAAACAAGGCAATCTATTTCTTAAGTACCACAAGATTTGGTGCTGGGTATGTTTATCAGTTTTGACTGCAGTAGCCACTCAGAATGGAAAATGGGCATTGTTACCCCACTGCAATACACAAACACATAGAAACTCAGAGTAGGTAAATAGTCTCCCCAAAATAGAACTGTTGGTAAGAGGTGAACTGGGAATATGAAGCACAGTTGGCTTATCTGGAGGCCACGCTCCTTCCTTCTGCCCAGTCAGGTGCCTCTCGGCATCATGGGAGGCACAGAGGCTGGGCAAGGGCTCTGTGGAGTATTAACTGGGTGCTGCTAATTCTGCCTCTGAGGACTAGACAGGCTTTAACAGAAGGGATGATATTTGACCTGGGTCTTGAAGGCTGAAGAGGATTTGGTAGGCTATAAAGGAAGGGGAGACATTGCAAGATCAGGGAACAGTATGTACCGTACATGCCTACTATCAGGAAACAGAGGTGTACAGGTCAACAGGGGAGGGATGGTGAGAGAACACTGGGAATTGGGACCGAAACACTGGGTCAAGGCCAGCTGGAAGCATTTCCTTTAAATACCAGACTTGAGCCTTTTTCTGTTTGCCACAGAAGGCCACAAATGTCACAGATACAACTTTAAGGCTACCTAGTGGAGGAGAGACGAGCCCTGGGGAAAAGCTAAAGTCAGGGACGGGAAGACAGATTAAAAGGTACACAATAGTCCAAGCAAGGATGAGAATCTGAACAAGACAGATTAAAAGGGAGTGAAGACACATAGTTGCATTTGAGAAGCATTTTGAGAACTTGGTGAGCAAGCTGGCCATGGGGTGGAAGATACAGGAGAGAGAGAGCAGGACAGAGGAATAGAGCAGGGTATCTGGGGGTGGGGAGAGAGAGAGAGAGAGAGAGAGAGAGAGAGAGAGAGAGAGAGAGAGAGAGAGAGAGAGCTATCTAGGGGCAGTTGGAATACAATTATGTAGTTTAGAGTCCTGACCAAGAAAGACAGTCAGGACAGGAGATTTCAATCTCATTAGCACATGAGTATAAACTAAAGTCTTACTAGAATATTTTACTGGATTGTTCAGGAAGCAGGCAGGAGAAAGTGTGAATAGTGAAGCCCTAGGCTCATCAGCATTTCTAGGGAAGTGAAGAAGGAGAAGCCAGTGAGTGTGGATAGAACACAGCTAACAATAAAATTGATTGTCTATATAATGCCAGCCTGGATGATGTGGATCACCCCCTCCAACATGCTGAAATAGCCAATCGACCTGTCTAAGGTCCAACAGCTGGTGAAGGTCAATGTTTAAACTTAGGTTTCTGTCCAAAGCCAGCGCTTACTCACTCTGCTAGGCTCTGCTCTGCCACCCCGAGGAGGCTCAAGAAAACATGCTGCAGAGTAAGGGTACAATTGGGGCCAAGGAAGCGAAGGGTTTCCATACCTTAGAGTCAAGGACAGTGAGGTTGGCAGACACTGGCTTTCAATAGACAGCACTTTGGGGGTAGTTTCATGTTAATAACAGGAGTGGGAGAGAGGTAAGGGGGCCTGGAGAAGGGTCTTGACTCAGATCTATTGGACTTCTTCCACAAGCCCACACATGCAGATCTGCTCTCATCCAGCTTTGATCACGGTATGCTGATAACAGCCTCTTCCCAGGCCAACTCCCTTCTCACCCATCTATTCTGCAACAGTAAAGACTATTAATTATCCTGCTAAGGCAAGAAGTGCCTTCTCCCCATACCATGCGGGGTTGTTGGAAGTTGATGAACAGGACACCAGCTGGACACTGACTCCACCTCAGCCCTGCTCTATCCCACTACACTGCTCCAGTGATCACTTGAGACACTGGGAAAATCAAACTTTTGTTCAGGGTCCTTGTGACCCTGAGGAAATCATGAGAGCTCACACAACTTTGATCTTCTTAACCATATTTAAAGGAGCTTTTAAAGTTTGGAGACATGGCCCAGCAATTAAGAGCACTCACTGACTGTTCTTTTAAAGGACTTATGTGGCAGCTCACAACCATTCAGAGTATTAGATGCTCTCTTCCGGTCTCCAAGGGCAACAGGCACATATGTGGTACACAGACATACAGACAAAACACCCATATACATGCAATAATAAGGAGGGTGCTAAAAGAAAAACCCATTCATCTCTGACTGCCTCACTCCACACATATCCAAACTCCTAAAGAAGTTTCTCAGACAACCCAGGCATGGTAATGTATGCCCACAATCCCAACACTTGACAGTCACAGGCAAGAGGATCCTGTGAGTTTGAGGCCAACTTGGGCTACCACAAGATCTTGTCCCAGAGAGGGTAGAGAAGAGAGAGAAATGGAGAGAGACAGAGACATGGCAACAGACAGCCAGGCAGGCAGAGAAAGAGGAACAGAGACAGAAATTAGAGAGAACACATACTCTGCTCTGCTAAGGAGCCCTCATTAATCTGTCAATTTGCTGTGGATGTTTTCAACTATTTAAATAGACTCTCTCTGATCCTCTGAACCCTGAATCCAACACATAACACCAGACATTCCTCGCACACACACACACACACACACACACCCTTCCACTCTGCACACACACACACACACCCCCTCCACTCTTCTGGCTGGAATTCACCAATCTCATACATCTAGTAGAATAACTTTACATGATTTGGGGGAAAGGAATAGGCAGCGGGGGGGGGGGGGGGAACTCACCACTGCTTTCTTTCTCTGTCCTCTTCCTATCAGGTGATCATGGTGACTGGGGACCACCCTATAACAGCCAAGGCCATCGCCAAAGGTGTGGGCATTATATCAGAGGGCAATGAGACCGTGGAGGACATTGCAGCCAGGCTCAACATTCCTGTGAGTCAAGTCAATCCCAGGTAAGACCTTTACAAAGATTCTGGTCCTGGTCAACACATCCTCCCCAACAGAGGCCCTCCGGGTCCCTTGGGGATGTCTGGGTGGCATCTCTGGAACCCTTAGACTAAAATCTTTCCTTTGCTAGCCCAATGTCATTTCCACCAAGTCTGTGTCCAGCCTGTACCACTGATGAGCCTTGTAACCTTGGAAACATCTTGCAGTCCTGAACTTCCATTTTCTCAGTTATAAAATTAAGATGCCGTTTGTCCACACGGCAGGGTTGCTATAGGAATGGCATACACCTCGCAAACATCACTTATGCTTGTGTGGTACTGCATGGGGAGAATGTAGTGTTGCCTTCTCTGAGAGAAATAGTAGAACTCAGTGTCACAGAAGAGGGCATGAAAGCAATAGCAGAGTCCTACCTCACAGAGGCACTAAGGCACACAGCGGGCAGGGAGGGACAGCAGAACTGGCATGGGTGTGCATAGTCAGCTGTCTCTGCTTCTACCCTCCAGAGAAGCCAAAGCATGTGTAGTGCATGGGTCTGACCTGAAGGACATGACGTCAGAGCAGCTGGATGAAATCCTCAGGGACCACACAGAGATTGTATTTGCCCGGACCTCCCCTCAGCAGAAGCTCATCATTGTGGAGGGGTGTCAGAGGCAGGTAAGCAAGACAGAAAGAGGCAAAGAGAGGGCAAAGTCAGGGGCCGGACAGGTAAGGACTTTGTCCTCCAGCACCTTTGGTGTCTTCCTCCCAGGGAGCCATTGTAGCAGTGACTGGTGACGGGGTGAACGACTCCCCTGCACTGAAGAAGGCTGACATCGGCATTGCCATGGGCATCTCAGGCTCTGATGTCTCTAAGCAGGCAGCTGACATGATCCTTCTGGATGACAACTTTGCTTCAATCGTGACAGGCGTGGAGGAGGGTGAGAGGAAGCTGTGTGATGTCTGAAGCCAGACCTTTTGATTCCTCTGATTTTTCACACTAAGATTCCACAATGCTTCAGCTTTAGACCTTCCTTGAGCAGCCAGCCACACCTCAGGGGCTTGGGGGGCTGGGGTTCCTCTAGCTTTCCTAATACCCTCAGAACTTCTCTACAGGCCGCCTGATCTTTGACAACTTGAAGAAGTCCATCGCATACACACTGACCAGCAACATTCCTGAGATCACCCCCTTCCTGCTGTTCATCATTGCCAACATCCCACTGCCCCTGGGCACTGTGACCATCCTCTGCATCGATCTGGGCACAGATATGGTGAGGGTGGAATACAGTCAGACCAGACAATCAAGAGGAACGGGGGTGGAGTGAACAGCAGATAAAGGAGCTGTTCCAGAGCATCTGACCAGACCCTGACCAATAGAAAACAGACAACACAGACCTGAAGGAAAACAGGAGCTTCCTCCTCACACCCTATAGTACAAGGGACTAAACCCAGGACTCACTCATGCTGGGCAAGTGCTCCATCCCTAAGCTATACCCTTAGTGATAATAGGATTTAAATATATATATATACATATACATATGTATATATATATATATTCCTTTTGTGATGTTCTGTCTGCATTTATCCCTGCCCACCAAAAGAGGGCACCAGATGTCATTACAGATGGTTGTGAGCCACCATGTGGTTGCTGGGGACTGAACTCAGGGCCTCTGGAAGAGCAGCCAGTGCTCTTAACCTCTGAGACATCTTTCCAGCCCCCAAAATAGGATCTTAAATTCCAATGTGCTGAATTCTGTTGAGTCCTCACCTAGCAGTTGCTGCTCTTCTTTCCCAGGATCTCTTCAGATGCCTTTTCTTCCCCATGTCCTCTGTACACAGGTTCCCGCAATCTCATTAGCATACGAAGCAGCTGAGAGTGACATCATGAAGCGGCAACCACGAAACTCCCAGACTGACAAGCTGGTGAACGAGAGGCTTATCAGCATGGCTTACGGACAGATTGGTGCGCCTAGCCAGGGACTTGGGAGGGTGTCCCCAAAGGCTTCTTCTAGTGTCTGGGAGAGATGAATGAAATTTCAGGAGAGAGTCCAGCTCCCAGAGCCTTCCATCTGTGTCCCCGAGGGGTGGACCTTCCTTCCTACTCAGGTCCCACCCACCTTCTGTATCCCACCACTTCCAGGCATGATCCAGGCTCTGGGTGGTTTCTTCACCTACTTTGTGATCCTGGCAGAGAATGGTTTTCTGCCATCAAGGCTGCTGGGAATCCGCCTTGATTGGGATGATCGGACTACCAATGACCTGGAAGACAGCTATGGCCAAGAGTGGGTGAGTGTGTTACAAACCAGAAAGGTGAGGCTGAAGGCCTGGCAGGAATTGGCCAGGAGCAAGCTAAGGGCAGAAGATGGGTTTAGAGCTAAGTTTAACAAGTGCCTAAAGCGTGCTGTTTGCTGCTGCTGTCTACCCCTTCTATTCACACTGCTCTTCTTTCATCCTGCCTCCTCCCCAGACCTATGAGCAACGGAAGGTGGTGGAGTTCACATGTCACACGGCCTTCTTTGCCAGCATCGTGGTTGTGCAGTGGGCTGACCTCATCATCTGCAAGACCCGTCGGAACTCAGTCTTCCAGCAGGGCATGAAGTGAGCTCCTACCACCCAGACCAAGTCCTCTAGACATGGTCACCAACCCACATAGGCCAGGATTCCAACCCCAGATCACCTCAGCTCCCAGGGCTTGGGTTTGCTAAGGAGGTGTCTGGTTATAATAACCTAGCCCATAGCCATGTTTGAAACACACACACACACACACACACACACACACACACACACAAAATGAAGGCAGAATGACAAGATTCTTTCTATTGCTCCTAAATGTTATTGCTTTTTTTTTTTAAGATTTATTTATTTATTTATCTGACCAAAAACAAAGGCCACCATTCCCCAAATGAATTTTGTCCCAGAGCATTTAAGAAATTAGGCACAGTCCTATACCAGACACTTACATGGCGGCAGCATATGGGTGACATGGGAAGGTGGAGGCAGAACCAAACTGATGAACTCGGCTCACCCAAGAGGCAAATAGAAAGAAACACCTTGATTCTAGCTAAGTACAGGGAAGAAGTATTGATACCCACAAACACTTTGCCAGAGACAGCTTCAGTGTGCCTGGGCCTCACCTTTTGTTCTCAGAGACAACGCTCAGCAGCATTGCAAAAAACCATATGAAGCAGGCACTTATTTGCAAGAAACGGACAGGTTTTCTTTCTTTCTTTCTTCTTTCTGTGTGTAGCTTTGGATCCTGTCCTGGAACTCCCTCTGTAGATCAGGCTAGCCTCGAATTCACAGAGATCCTCCTGCCTCTGCTTTGAAAGTGCTTACTGACAGGTTCTCTAGTGGGCCATCCTTAGGCAAACCTCAAGAAGACAGCAATGTCAGTTAATCCAGTTCTGCTTGGAATCCATGAATATTTATAATAAATTTTAATACACTCATCACTTACTAACAAGTGTAACATGAGAGGCAAAAGTCATTTAAAATGTGGGTTGTAGGGAATAACAGCAATGCGATATCCCTATGACCTCGTCAGACATTGTCTAATGCTTTATGTAACCAAAGAAAACTTGTCTTTATATGCTTATTGTACAAAGAGAAAGCTCTAAGAAGTTAACCACTCTTTAATCACTCAAAATCAGGAAGTGGCAGAACTAGCCATAGAGTTGACAGGTCTCATTTCATATTCTGCCCTCAGAACATTTCCATCGTGCTTTAAATTCTGGTGTGGCAAATATATGTTAAATACTTCCTATGAGGTAACACAGGAGCAAACATTGGCTGGGATCAGTATTTTGCAAACATCTTCTTCATTGAGTATCTGTGATGAGCAACCACCTGGGTCTGTAGGACATGCTAAGAAATAAAAGGCATCCATTGGCTCCACCCAGAGGAGCTTTTTAAGACCTCTTGTTGGGAAGATGATACTTTCCCAGCCCATGGACCCGGAGCAATAACAATTATAAGCTGTCTGGGGGCAGGCCCCTCCCTGTAGACTATGACATCTCTGGTACTGAATTACATAAGAAATAATTATTTTATAAGTGAATATATGTATAGTAGACAATAATCAGAGGTGACCAGAACAATCAAAAGCAAAGCAGGAGAAGAGGATTGGGATGAAGAACTCGCCCCCTCACATTTCCTTCCTTTCTGCCCCAGGGGTGCTCCTGGACATCTCCCTCCCTGCACCATCCCCAATGCTACCTGCCTTCTTTTCTTTGCCTTTCTAGGAACAAGATCCTGATTTTTGGACTCCTAGAAGAGACGGCCTTGGCTGCCTTTCTGTCTTACTGTCCTGGTATGGGGGTGGCCCTCCGAATGTACCCACTCAAGTGAGTGCCTCTTCAGGTGTCTGAAGGAGTGGTAGGGACAGAGGAAGCTTGGGCCCTTTTTGGGACCCAGGCTCTAGTTCACTTTGTTTCTACTTTTGTGACACTGAGGCTCTGATATGTCCCTTTATGGTTTTTCAGGGTTACTTGGTGGTTCTGTGCCTTTCCCTACAGTCTCCTCATCTTCATCTATGATGAAGTCCGAAAGCTCATCCTAAGGCGGTACCCTGGGGGTAAGCATTTCCACTCTGCAGACAGCTCAGACCCTAAGGTCCCAGAAGCCCTGAGCAGGCCCACGCTGGCCTCTCCCTTTTAGATCCTATACCCCACCTAGCTTAACATGGTTCTTCAAGATGTCTGCCTTCCTCCAGTGCAGTGGTTCTCAACCTTCCTAATGCCATGACCCTTCAATGCAGCTTCTCATGTCATGGTGGCCCACAACCGTAAATTTATTTTCATTACTACTTCATAATTGTAATATTGCCACTGTTATGAATCGTAATGTAAGTATCTGATATTTGACCCCTGTGAAAAGTTTGTTCAACTCCCCCAGGGGGGGTTACAACTCATAGGTTGAGAACCACTGCTGTAAGGGCCCTTCAGGGTCATCTAATCATCTACACATTTTGCTGATAAAAAGATGCACCGAGGTGATTTGTTTATGATCATAAAGCAAGAAATAGAAACTGGCACCAGGGCTCCTGATTCCCAAGCATCATCTAAAGGTTTATTTATTTTACCTAGAAACATTTTTTGATCATTTGCTGGGTTGAAATGGATAACATACAGGCCACCCACAGTCCATGAACAGTGTTTGGGTTGAGTAGCCCACTGTTGTAGATGTGTGGTTTTCTAATGAACCCATTATCTAAAACTTTGTCATTTCCATATAAAAACCTGAGCCCTTGCTTCTAAAACAAATATATGGGGCTGTCAGTCCTCTTCTGCATATCCTCCTAGTGCCTGCCCATGGACAGCTGTTTCCTTAGGTATTTGTTACCCTGGAGAGCCCAGGAGGCATTTGCATTGTTAGCATCTACCAAGTGAAGTACAAGTCCCTCCAAGACAGGGTTGTCCCCTCCATCCCCTTAGAAAACATACAGCCTACCCACCACTGGGGGGTTGTCCCAGGCTTCTCCCTCCCTCTGAGCTCAGCTATTCAAGCCCTGGAGCGGGGTTGATCTTTTGCTTCCTTTAATGCTGTTGCTACAACCTTTATCCCATCATCTATCTCTCTTACAGGCTGGGTGGAGAAGGAAACATACTACTGAGCTCACTGGAAAAGGAAGAATGGGAGAGAATGGTGCTCTGGAGGTGCTGCTGGGGTGATGGACAGAAAGGCTGAAAAACTGGGGTGGTGTTTTAGGGGAAGACAGAATGAGGCAATTAAGTGAACGAAGTTAGTGGGCTTGGGTACATAAGCTTGAGGTGAGCGCTCCACAGGTCCAACTGTGAACCCTCAGACAGTGCATCTTTGGGGGCCCTCCTCAGATGCCTCTCATCCCACTCTACCATGTTTTCTACTTTTCCCGAAGCACTGAGTTGCCCCAGCCCTCAATGTCCCAACCATTTACCCTCCCCCATGTTATTCAAACACACCATCACCCAAAGGCTAATCGTGTCTACTCCAGAAGGAAACCCTCTCAGCCAAGTGTCTATGTCTCTGGCTTCATTCCTCTTCCCATTCCTTGCCTCTCTTCACTTCCTACCTGAGTCTCCCCTGTTCCTCCCCCTCAGACCTGGAAAACACAAAATTCCCTTCTGTGAGTGCAAGAGCCTGAGGCCAGAAAGGGAAGCTGGTTGAGATATTAGGGTGTCTACCAGCCAAGACCAGGGAGGAACCTAGACTGGAGAGCTGGGCTGACAAGCAGAGATTGGGAAATGCTGGCTGAAGGAGAGAGCAAAGACAGAAAAGTAGGCAGTGACCATAAATTTGTCACTTTGAGTCTCCAGGTAGTTGGGGTGAGCTCTGTCTCTATGTCCTGCCTTCACAGACTGGCACACAAACAGATCAAATTCCATCTCATCAGACTAGCAGCAGGGGCAAGACCAGGAGACAGTGTGCCACCAAGCGCCCCACTGACCCTTGGGTAGTGGTCCTCTCTGTCCATGAGGCTCAGATATACAGATGGTTCAGCTATCTCAACCACATGCCCTTGGGAACATCTCCCTCTTTAGAATAATTTGTCAGACATCATGCTGTTCTGAAATCCCAGTGAACTGCTGGTCCCTGGCCGCCTCTGCTTTCCCACTCTCTTCCTCTTCGCGTCCATCCTGCTGAACCCACATCATTTTCAGTATTGCCTAGCTGGTCCTGGCCATTGGCAGGAATAATCAGCTTAGGTCATGACACTGTCAGAAACTTTAGATAAGAGAGAAAATCTTAAGAGAATCTGCCTTTGAACTCTTAGATGGCAAGGCCACTGCTCCCAGGAGTGAGACAGGAAGCAGGCTTCAGGGTCCTAGGGAATACACTTGTCTTTCCTTACCCCCTTCTCACCTAACATTTTTGCTCTGAGGAGAGCTGCCCATTCTCTCTGTAAGCCTGGCCTAGAAAGAATTGCATAGCTGGACCTAGAGGAACAAGCCAAGCAAATGAGAGAGACAGCACAGCAAAAAAACTTGGAAGGTCTAAAGCAGAAACATGAAGGACAAGATATGCTTTAGTCCAGCTCAAAGGCCTCCAAAGGGCTGCTGTCTCATCACAGTGGGGTTTGCCCTATCATAAGTACCTTGAAATACATAAGTCATGCATGGCCTTGGGTTGGAAATCTAAATTAGACACCATTTTTATTTGGGCCTGATTAATTTGAGATCATTGACTTTAAACAAAAGTCTACCTTTGCACAATCAATAAAGAAATCATTTGGTCAGTAAATTAAGAGCATGAACAATATTGCTAGGCGTGGCATATTTAGTCTGTCTCAAAGTATGCTTTTCAGGCACTTTAGAAATCTCTCTGTAGAATCAGCAAGTGCATAAGCTAATTATCATCGGTTCTGATATATTCGTTAAAGATCCTTACTGGTGACCTTCTGTAAGACTTTAGTTTGAGATAATACATATGTACTTGAAGATAATAAAGTTACATTTCTTTATGAAAAAAATTACTCCCATGGTTGATTTCTACACTTCATATTTGCCTCCCTCTCAAATTATGGTATTGGATGTGTGTTGTGGGAGGACTTGGCTTGGACAGGGAACCAGAAGAAAGGGTAAAAGTCCAGAATAGTAGGGAAATAATCTGGCCAAAGATGGTTCTGCGGGGGAAGCTGAAGGGGAAGAAGTTAGGTTGCAAAATAACATAGAAAAAAAACTGTAAGCAGAGCTCTCTTCCTCTTGGCAATGCCACCAGGAAGCCACAGAGTCTGTCTAGGAGAGGAAAGAGTGCCTGTGGGTCTAGGGTTCAAGCCCAAATCAAATCAGGCCACTGTCAGTCTCAGAGGCAGGCAATGAAGGTGTTGCCAAGTCAATGGTCTATACTGTACTCAAAGCCACCTTTAGAGGAAGAGGTAAAGCACACACAGCCTCGAAATCTCACTGAGTAAGGTTGGCAAACTTCTTGCATAGCATGTGTGTAATAGGCCATGGGAAGGGACTCTGCACTGAGATGGGAACAGTGTATGATGCACATACCTGCAGTGGTCAGTGGAGATGGGAGACACTGGCTCTTACAACCTACACCAGGATCTCAGAATAACCTTGAGAAGTCAACTCCAGTCCAAGCTATGCACTGGCCCTTTAATTATAACTCTCACTGTAGTAGCTAGACTCCTAGAGACTGTCTGCAGCTAACTCTGTGCCTTTAAATACCAATTTTTGTTGTAAAAGTTAAGAATAATACCAGATTAAAGCTTGCTTTGATCTCACTTCAGGACCTGTGTTCTTGATGGATTCTCTGCCAAGAACACTTTCTCACACCTGACTTTCCCCTTCATTCAGACATTTTCTCTCCTGGGAAACATCTTCATAGCTGCCTCAGGCAGGTAGCATTCCTGGCATTTCTTTTCTAGTCACTTTGCTTTTCTTTATAAATATTAATTCAAATTTAGGTATGAAAAAGGATGGATGGCTGTATATACTACTTTAAGGTATATTCACATAACAGAAGCTAGAAAGACTGTTCTCTGGTTAAGAGCACTGAAAGCTTTTCCAGAGAAGACCAGTGTTCAATTCCCAGCATCCACAGGGTGGCTCACAGCTTTCTGTAACTCCAGTCCCAGATGATCCAGCACCTTTTGTTGGCCTCTGTAGGTATTGTACACCTATGGTGCACAGACATGCATGCAGGCAACACACTCACTGTCTTAGTCACTGTTCTATGGCTGTAAAAAAACACCCTAACTAAGGCAACTCTTATAAAGGGAAGCATTCAGTTGGAGATTTGCTTATAGTTTCAAAGGGTAGTCCATTATTGTCATGGCAGAGAGCATGACAGCATGTAAGGAGGCACGGTGCTGGAGAAGGAACTAAGAGAGATTAAGCAGAGAGATATTGGGCCTAGCTAGGGCTTTTAAAACATCAAAGCCTATTCCCAGTGATAACACCTACCTCAACAAGGCCACACCTCTTAATCTTTCACAAGAGTCCACCAACTGGAAACCAAGCATGCAAATATGAAAGCCTGTAGGGGCCATTCTTATTGATACTACCACACCATACATACAAAATGCATAAATAAATAAAAAGAAAAAAACAGAGGCCTGACTATCTTCTAAAGGATCTTTGCTAAGAAATGAGAGACTCTACTGAGAGCAATGCCAGAAGATTTCCCTATCCCCATAGCATGACTCCTTTACCAACAGAACAAGAAATGATAAATCACCAGAAAAGGACCACAAGCTAAATGATCAAAATGCCAAGAACACACCCTAAAATGGTAGAAAATTAGTAGTTCAATATCAGTAACAAAGGAAGATGTTGGACAATGACACAAACTTTTTTTTTTTAAACAAGCCTCACTGTACATTTCTGGCATGCTTGAAACTAGAGATGTAGACTGACCAGACTAGCCTCAACTCAGATCTACCTGCCTCCAGAGTGCTAGGATTAAATGTATAAACCTGACAAAATGAATCTTTAAAAAACATCCTTTGAGCTGGGTGGGCTAATGACATATGTCAGTAGTCTCAACCTCTGGAAGTGTGTGAGTTCAAGACCAGCCCGGACCACAGAGTGAGACTGTGTCTCAATACCAAATGGGCTGAAGGGATGGCTCAGCAGTGAAGAACATTTGCTGCTGTCACAGAGAACCTATCTTTGGTTCCTAGCACCACATCCATTGACTCACAAACACCTCTAACTCTAATTCAAGGAGGATCTGATGCTCTCTTCTGGCCTCTGACGGCACTTGTACACACATGGTGCTATATACCTACATTTGAGTAGACACATACACATGCTATAAAATAATCTTTTAAAAACTTAACTTCAAGATTCAAAAACATTTTTTCTGGAATTCTTTGAAGATAATTTAAATAATATAATTCTTATATTATTTAAAGTCTACTAACTATGGGGAGATAGAATATTAGGAACAATTGCCTAGCCTATTTTGTGGGAGACAAGTATAATTTTAATAAAATTTTGTAATGTTTATAATAACTCCATGGGAATTCAGGAAAGAATATTACAATGAAAATGTTAGTAATAACTCATGCAGACTGGAAACATGAGTAATCATTTCAAATGACACCGAGAAGGCTATCCGTAAAACTTAGCACCTACTGGGTCAGCTACTGGGGGAAAACCATACTGGGAACCGTAATTGTGTTCAGAAATGAGAGAAAGGGATGAGGCCCAGAAAACTAATAACAGCAACTATACCTTCCAAACTCTGAGTAGGAAATTAGCATTTTTAGCTTTTTGGAGCTCATTACCTATGATGGGACACCTTGCTCAGCCTTGATGGTGGGGGGAGGGGCTTGGTCCTGCCTCAGCTGAATGCACCAGGCTTGGCTGACTCTCCATGGGAGGAGGGAATGGGAGGATGGTGGGGGGGGAGGACTGAGGGGATGGGAGGAGGGATGAGAAGGGGATCTGTGGTTGGTATGTAAAATGAATTTTAAAAAAATCTTAAATAAAAGCAGATAAATAAAATTTTTAAAAAATGTTAATAACCTATAAAACTGTGCTCTTATTTCTTAACAAGAGTTTTGATCTACTAAGCATTTATAGCTCTTAGGCAAATACATTAGTGGTCTGTACAACTTTAATATCTTGCCTATTTATGAATTACTGGTGTTGTTGCATTTTATTTCTTTGTAGTTCAAAGTTCTTTATAGTACCCCAAATAATCTGAATTCAATTTTACTCTATGATTTTTAATTAAATTTAATAAACTTTCCTGTTAAAAATAATTTTTAATATTAAAGTTTGAGCTAGAGAGATGGCTTATTGGTTAAGAGCATATGCACCTTCTCCAGGGGACCTAAGTGCAATTCCCACCATATTTGGTGGCTCACAACTGCATGTAACTCTAGCTCCAGCCCAGAGTCTCTGTGGGTACCTATATTTATGTGAACATACTTACACTTAAAATATAATAACAATAATTTTTAAATACGTGTGAATTAGAAGAAATTAATCAATGCATACCTCAAAACTGGGCTATGTTTTATACTTTAATGTTATAAAGAAATTAAAAATTTCCAATAAAAAAAGAAATTAGCACTTTAAAAAATGCCAACAAGGGTTGGGGAAGTAGCTAACAATTACTAAAATGCTTGTGACATAAGCATGAAGAACCTGAATTCAGATCTCCCCCATTAAAGTACACATGTGAATAAAGCCAGATATGAATGTATGTGGCTGTTATCCTTATGCTGGAAGGTATAGACAGGAAGATCCTCTTGCTTGCTGGCCAGCTAGTCTTGCTGAACAAGGGAATTCTATATTCATCAAGAGACTCTTCCTCAAAAAATAAGATGAGAAATGATTGAGAAAGACAGCCAGCATCTACCTGTGGGCACATATACACATATGCACTTAAACCTACACACTCATGAACATTTACATACACACAAACAATTTTTTTTAATTAACTAGGAGCAGTAGCCTGCTTTGGTAATTCTTAGCCTTTGGGATGTTGAAACAGATGAACCACATATTTGAGCCCTACTTAGGCTACATAGTGAGACCGTCTTTTTTTTTTTTTTTTTTAAAGCAAGCTATAACAAGAAAAAAAAAAAAAAACATTGTTTTGGGAGGTGGGAATAACACCACTGTGGTGGTCTGAATGAGAATGGTCCCATACATCAGCTTATATATTTGCATGCTTGGTGCCCGGTTGGTAGAACTGTTTGGGAAGGGTTAGGAGGCGTAGTCTCTTTGGCAGAGGTGTGTCTCCGAGGGCATGAGGTTTCATGTTGTTTCAGTTAGCTTTCTCTGTTTTGTAGCTGTTTCAGCATGGAAGCTCTCAGCTACTGTTCCAGTACCACACCTGCCTGCCCCAGTAAACCATTTTTTTGTAGGTTGGCTTAGTCATGATATCTTTTGACAGCATCAGAAAAGTCACTGGGAGACAACTTAAACAAAGGAACAGCAGCAACAACAAAAAGCCCTGGAAGCTCAAAGTTAGGACAGGGTGCAACATCCAGTCAAACACACCTTTAAACACTAGAAATAGAAAACAGGGCTGGAGAGATGGCTCAAAGGTTAAGAGCACTGGCTGCTCTTCCAGAGGTTCTGAGTTCAATTCCCAGCAACAACATGGTGGCTCACAACCATCTAGAATGAGATCTTGTGCCCTTTTCGGGACTGCAGGCATTCATGGAGGCAGAATGTTGTATACATAATAAACTTTTTAAAAAAATATTTAAAAAAAGAAAAAAGAAATAGAGAACAGAGAATAAAAGACTTGTTTTTGCAACAGAATCAAAACAAACCATGCTTGAGTCTTGGTGTGTACAGCATATTGTATTAAAGAAACTTTAAAATCAGGATGACACAAATAAAAATGTGAATACATGGTGGACTAATTCTGGCAGCTCTCAGGAAGAGTGAAGGTTTAAAGATAAACAAGTTACTCTAAAGGAGGCAATCTGCTACCAACAAAAGTCTTCGCTGTATTTTTATAAAACTTATCTCAGTTTGTGAAATTCAGTTACAATGGTAACCAGGCAAGAATCTGAGTTTTTAAAGAGTTAAAAAAAAAAACCAATCTGATACTTGCTTGGCCTATTTAACTAAACATGTCTTAAACACTTCAGACCTCAGTGACTTCATTATCAAAATCTTATAAAGATGGAATCTGAAACTCATTCTTCACTTGACTTCAATTTGGGAACCATTTGTAGACTGGCTGCTGTGTGCCAGGGACCTCTCCAGAGGCTGGGTATACAGCCAGCCAGGGAAGGTTGTGAGGAACAAGGCAATTAGCAACTCAACAGATATGGGCAGGGCAATCTCAGAGGGTGAAAGTGTTGTAAAGTGATGGATGGGCTGGCCAGAGGCACTATTCTGCACTCAGCCATCAGAGGTTTCTCTGAAAAGGTAAGCTTTGGGGCTAAATCTGTGGATCAGAATGAGCTTTCCAAAAATAATCTGAATGAATTATATCCCTTCAGCTTTGCCTCTGGGAATCTCCACAGAGATGCCACATAAAAAGAAACTTTGTGATTTTTAACTTCAGTTCCAACCTTGTTCTTTATTTATTTATTTTTCATTGATCTTTATAAGTGTTTGCCTATATGTGGGAATGTGCACCACACACATGCCTGGGCCTATGGAGGCCAAAAGAGGGCATTGGATTTCCTAGAACTGGAATTACAATGGCTATGATGTGTCATGTGGATACTGGGAACTGAACTCTGGTCCTCTGGAGAACAGTCAATGCTCTTCTCTTGCCTGCTTGAGAGGTCTCCCACCTCCTTTACTCTTAAGACTTCTTTGATCAACATTAAAGACAATATTGCATGAGGAAAGGGAAATAGGATAGGTATTTATAGATGGATGGGGCGTCTAAAATGGGAGAATCAAGCGAAAAAGGAGAGGAGAGAGTTGTGGGAGGAAATATGGGAAGAGGCAGCTAAAATTAAGGGACATGTGAGGGTTAATACAGAAACCTGATACGGAAGAAATTTCCTAAAATACATACATATATGAGGGCGATCTAACTGAAATTGCCAAACAATAGTGGAGAGAGCGTCCCACGAAGCTTCCAGTACCAGGAATGGGTTCCATCTAATTGAGTTGTTGGCTAAAGGGAACCCACTGGAACCCTCAGCAACTCAAGCTGTTGCTAAGACTACAGGTTATTCCTCATAAGCTGACAGCAAAGTCCCATTGCTGAAGACAGCACCTATGTAACTCATTGAACATGGAGAAGTTGAGCTAGTGTCTACCTAGAGCCTTCATCCTTGTGTTCCAGGGTGTTTGGTACAGGAAGGGACTATGCATGCTATCAAAAGAGAAATGTAAACACCAAGCCTGCCTCAAACCTTTTGTCTATCTTGGTGTACTCCCTGCATGATATGTTAGGGCAATGGTGGCATAAAGTAACCAACCAATAACAGATCTGAATTAAGACTCAGTTCTGAGATAGATCCCATATCCAACATTGCTTGGGTAACCAAGAACCTAAGACTAGATAGCCCAGGGACCTAGGGTAAATAAGACTGGTCTAAAAAAGAAAAATATATACCATGATAAAATGATTCCTAATGACATTCTGATATTCTCATAGGTAAGTACTTTGTTCAGGCATCATCAGAGAAGCTTCCTCCTGAAGAAGATGGGAACAAATATGTAAACTCACATCAGAAATTACATAGAGAACAAGAGACCTTGGAACACTCAGCCCTAAATGGGATGCCTCAATCAGATTCTTCTCCTCAGAGCTTAGGGAACCTTGAGGAAGAGAAGGCAGAAAGAATGTAAGAGACAAAGGGCATGGAGGATACCAAATATACAAAGCCCTCTAAGTCAACATGAGCAAATCTCATATGAACCCAGAGAGACTGACGTAGCATCCACAGGACCTGCATGGCTCTGTACCAGGTGCTTCATGTTTATATTATGGCCTCCAGTTTAGTGGTTTTAGGGGATTTTTGGTTGTGTGAACAAATGGGTCACTGATTCTTGTGCCTGGTCTTGGGCTCTTTTTCCTCTGTTTGCTTGTCTTGTCCAACTTTATCTGATAGTTTTTTTTATCACTTATTTTTTTTTTAATGAATGAATAAATGAGTGAAAACCTAGCCACTTAAGGCAAATGTTAACAGCTGAATTGTCATTTACACCTACTGGGAGAGGGAAAATCAGTTTTCTGCAGTGGAATGACACTGGGTATATCAACCACTCAGGGAGTTCTCATGTTCAGGAGTAGTTGACCAATAAATAATGAACTCCACTGTATTTTTGTGTACTTTTATTTGGTTACAGTTTTTTTTCTGTTTGTTTGGGGGTTTTTGTTTTTGGATATTGATGTATTTTGTATTCTATGATTGGAGGTTTTGTTGTTCTATTATTTTTGAGAAAGAACTTCATGTTAGGTGGGTAGGGAGTGGGGAGGGTCTGGAAGGACTTGGGGGAGGTGGAGAATATGATCAAAATACACTTAAATTTCAAACCTGTCTCATATAATAATATTGTAAAAAAAAGACTGAGAAAACATCTGCAGTGTAAAGGCAAGAGTCTAACTCAGCTTTAAAAAAGGAAATAAAAAATATACAATTGAACAAAGGATAGCATAATTCACAAAAAGGAAAATGCAGTCCGGAAAACCCATCCACATACTGGAAAATACTCATAGAGATAATAATTTAAAAAATTTAAAACTCTGAGAAGTCAAGGTCACCCTGTATGAAGAGAAAATTTTGTTACATCTTACTGCTAAGCTCCAGGACAATGCCCTTTTAATAGCAGTTGCCAGAATATTTTAAGGTTTAAAATGGGCTTACCATATGATTCAGCAAGGGAAAATCGATTCTACAGAAATAGAGGCTAAAGCTACCTCTAACCAGTTTGCCACCATAGCAATGTTTTCATGGTTAGAAAAACAAATGGAAAATAGCTTATCAACATTGCAGTTATGGGAGCTACTACACCAGCCTTGTCAGTACAGATGATGGGAAGCAAGCCTGCAGGAGCTAAAAGACAAGCCTCGTGCACCTGACAGGCGGATAAATGAAAGCAGAACTGAATGGCCATGTGAAGATTAAAAATACATCTCCTCCTGGCTCTCTATTTGAATAAATAAAGAAAAAAACAGAAAGATAAACAGCACATTAATATCAGTTGTTTTAGCCTTAGTAAGTTTGTGGGAAGGGAAAAGGGGACTGCTGGATTTAATTTTATACTTTTCTTTTTCTCAAGGTAGGGTTTCTCTGTGTAGTCCTGGCTGTCCTGGAACTCATTCTGTAGACCAGGCTGGCCTTGAACTCAGAGATCCCTTGCCTCTGCCTCTGCCTCTGCCTCTGCCTCCTAGGATTAAAGACCTTTGCTGCCACCACTCAATCTACACTTTTTAAAAAAATACAAGATCTCACTATGTAGCCCAGGCCGGTCTCAAACTTAAGATTCTTTTGGTTCATGTCCTGAGTGTTGAGATTATTTTATTTTATATATAGCAGAAAAAAAATGTGTTAGTGTGCTCATATGTGTGTGGAGGTGGAGGTTTTGTCTCCACTGAGAACTGTACATTTAGCTGCATGTGAAACCATTTTGTCTTTAGTTTGAGCCACCTAACTGGAGTATTCGTCGCCTCAGAAGTCACAAGAAGCTTTGTTCTTGTTTTGCTGTCTGATCTAAATTCTCTCTGTGGCAGAACCTGCTCCAGCCATCCTCACTCAAAGACAGAGGTTTTTGTGATCTTGATTAAATCTTTCATGAGCCCATTATGATGCCAGACCTAGCCTGTTGCCACGGCACCCACAGGACCCAGGGCTGGGGGCACCTGGCCTGCCCAGAAGCTCACTCTTGCCTGGCTCCCATTGCACTTCCCACCTGCTGAGCCTCTCCATCATCATTCAGGTACACAGGCACCCTCCACCCTCACTTTCAGAGTCTAGGTTCTCTCTGGCTGGTGCTTCCTTTTCCATCCTTGCCTCTCAGATCTGCTCCCAAACTGACCTTTTCTTTCCCGTGTTGCACGGGGACTCCTCTCCCATACCGTGGCCGGCCTTCACTCTTCCCACCACACTGCCCTCACCTCCACTCCTTGACCCTCCCTTCCACGAGTTGAGCCGAGCCAGCTGTATCTACAGATCACGCTATGGAACCCGGAAAGGATAAAGGGACAGTGACCACTCATGAGCAGAATCTAAGCCCAAGACCTACAACGAAGCCTAACACAATGAATCCAAATCCGAAAAAAAGGAGAAAAAAGAAAGATTTAGAAGAGCTGAAGAAGGAAGTGTCTATGGTGAGGAAACCGGAAGCAAATGGCCCCTCAGCCTTCTGCCTGATTGCCTTCCACATCCTACCTACCCGGAACAAAGCACACTGCCAGGACTCTCCCTTCCCACTCCCTCCCTCTCCCTCTCCCTCCCCCTGACCTGAGGTCACCATCTCACCTTGATGGCTCTTCTCTCCCCTCAGGACGACCACAAGCTGACACTGGATGAGTTGAGTGCTAAATTCTCTGTGGACCTGACCAGGGTAAGAACTACCTGTGGAGGGAGGTTCTCATGGACAAACCAGAGACTGAAAATGATCTCCCCCCAACTTCTAACTTTGTATCTCTTACCCTCAGCCCTGCGAAGTTCTGCAAAACTCTAGTTGGGACAGATGACCAGAGTAACCACCCCAGAGAGAATCTATGGGTAGATAGGATGGTGCGAATGTTTGGGGATGTGCCTTTGTTTATCTTCTGGACCTGTTTATATTCTTAGGATTTCTCAAGGACTCCAAAGAGCTTTTGCTTAGATAGAAATAAGATTATCAGTATTTGCCATGGTAAAATTAAAACTAGTAAACTTTAAAAATACTTCCCAGTTTGTTTACAAATAGAGTAGTTACTGGGAAGGTAGCTCAGTGGTAGAGCATCTGCAGGGCCCTGAGTTAGATCCCCCAGAATCTCAAAAAGAATAGAAGGAAAAAAGGATTTATTATAAACTAGTAGCAATAATATTTTTGACCAAATAACTATATTTTTCAAAAAATAAATCATCTTATATTTTATGAACCTCTTTAATGTCTAGTTTTCTAATAGAAAAATCTGAATATTATATCTTTTGGTATTAAATCTATTGGACGAGATTGTGAAGTCTTTGGAAAACTTGAAGTCTTAGCTTCCTGTCTGTGCAACACAATTCCAGAATCTGTGGTGGGTGGAATGACAAGAACCCATAGGATCTTATGTTTGGACACTTTATTCTCAGTTGGTGGAACACTTGGGAAGGACTAGGAGGTGTGGCCTTGTTGGAGGTGGTGTGTCACTGAGGGAGGCTTTGAAGTTTCAGAAGTCCACCCCCAGTTAGCACTTTCTCTGCCTTATGCAAGCTTGGCTACTGCCTGCCTGCTGCCCTGCTCTCCACTATGACGGTTGTGGACTCTAACCCTCTGGAACTGTGAGCCCCACTAAACTCTTGTTTGTACAATTTGTGTTGGCTGTGGTGTCTCTTCACACAGTAGAGCAGTACCTGAAGACAGAGATAAACAATGTAAAGGAGGAAAGAGTCATTCTGAGTTACAGCCCTGAGGACTCAGGTTATGGCCTCTTGGTACCACTATTTCTTTTTATTTTACTTTGGTTTTTTTGAGTCAAGGTTTCTCTGTATAGCTCTGGCTGTTCTAGAACTTGTGTTGTAGATCAGGCTGACTTTGAACTTACAGAGATCCACTTGCCTCTGCCTCCCTTCCTAGTGCTGGGACTAAAGGCATGAGCCACCACTGCAGACAGGAGATGGAGGAAGAATCCCAAAGTACCTTTCAGGGGTCCCTTGCCATAGCTTACTTCCTCCACCTAAATAGTCTCCTGATATTCTTGCCATCAGCTGGGAACCAGGCCATTTGGGGAACATTGAAGAGTCGAGTCATAAAATCTACCATACACATTTTTTTTTTTTTTGAGACAGGGTCTCACTATGTACATACATCAGGCTGTCCTGAAACTTGCTGACCAACCTTCCATTCCTAACAATGAGTGAAGAAGACAATGATTTAGTATTATTAAAAGCTTTATGCCTGGGGCTGGAGAGATGGCTCAGCAGTTAAGAGCACCGTCTGCTCTTCCAGAGGACCCGGGTTCAATTCCCAGCACCCACATGGCAGCTAACAACTGTCTGTAGTTCCAGTTCCAGGCAAAACACCAAGGCAAATAAATAAATAAATAAAAATAAAAAGTTTTAAAAAAAAAAAAGCTTTATGCCTTATGAGTCCCTTGAGAGAGTATTGGGGGCCCCTTGGGTTTTTTTGCAGAGAGGCTAAGGGAATGGCTGATGGGTTTTGCTAGATTCTATTGTCACCGACCATAAAGGAGAAAGCACAGAAGTGTGCACATAAGACTAGAATAAGAATCTATGCACTTGTGTCTTTAGTTTGATTTTCCCTTGTTTTCAAATTGGAAAGCCAAAGTGTAAATGCTAAGATGCTACCAGCATCATGGATCACAACCCCAGTTAGGATAGTACGCCATAATCATTTCTGTGTTTTCCAACTTGAGCTCCATAAGCATATTTTTAATTTATATTGATTGATTGATTGTTCCTGTGTTTATGTGGGGAGTGTAAATATGCCACAGCATGCACATGGAAGTCAGAGAACAGACAACTTGTGGGATTCAGTTCTCTCCACTCTGTGAGTCTAAAGATTGGTCTTAGGTCGTCAGGCCTTGCTACAACCAGACCGTTGAAAGTGAAGACTGGTCTTATTCATAATGATATTCTCAGCACCTATCATACTACCAAGCACCAAGATAAAGTATTCAAGTTCGAAAGGTCTGTAAAACCAACTCATAAACAAATGAACAAATCAAAAAAGCTCTATATAAGCATGCTAAACACCCCTTATACAATACACATTCTAAAATGCTACCTTATCAAGGAAGAACCTTTAGAAGAATGTTCAGAGGCCTGTTTTTGGAGATAGGTAGGGCTATCCTTTATTGTAACATCCTTCTTTATTGTATGTAACTTTGCTTTCTCCATCCCTGTTTCTTATTCACACAGGGCCATAGCCTCAAAGATGCTCAGGACATTCTGTTTGCAAATGGACCGAATGCATTAACCCCTCCTGCTACCACTCCAGAATGGGTCAAATTCTGTAGACAACTGTTTGGTGGCTTCTCCCTCCTACTGTGGACCGGGTCCATTCTCTGCTTCCTGGCCTATGGCATACATCTACATTACGAGGGAACAGCCAACAAAGATAATGTGAGCTTGCTTATCCCTCACCATCCGGTCTAGTCTGCTGGCTAAGCCTCTGAAACTCTTGTGTTCAGCCTCCTGTAACTCCCTAAGTCTTCTGGTCCAAATCACCAATAGTTCAGAACATTCTAGGGAAGTTATTGGTCATCTTGGTCCCCTGTATCCCTTTATCTAAAGCTTCTGGTTCAGCTCCCTAAGAGGCATCATTCCACCAGCCTTCCCACCCAGGCATCATCACAGCATGCTGCAGACCTTTTCTCTTCTTACACAGAGCATCAACCTCTTCATTTCTCACTCTCCCTGGCTCATTATCCCCCTGCCACCTTCATAGGGAGAGGAAGATACACATTCTCTGGGATTTTTCTGACCACTCACCACAACAGCTTAAATCTCCATTTCTAGGAAGCCAAATGTCCCTGATTCTTTTTAGCCCCTTTGCCCTGCAACTCAGTCTTATGATTTTTTTTTTCTCCAGCCAGAGGAAGTTGTTGCCTTGGCAATCCTTGTGGATGAAGAGCGAGAAAAGGATGTGCTAATGACACTTTCTTCTCCTGTCTCTAGCTTTACCTAGGTATTGTACTGGCTGCTGTGGTCCTCATCACTGGCTGCTTCTCATATTATCAGGAGGCTAAGAGCTCCAAGATCATGGAATCATTTAAGAACCTGGTGCCTCAGGTTGGTAGGACTTGTGTGGGAGGATCTAGTGAGAGAAAGTGTAGCTTGTGGCCAATTATATATTCACTCGGTCCCCTGGAGACTGTAACCTACTGTGGGCACACTGAATGAGGCTGGGAATGAAGGGGCCTGGATATCACCAGGAGAAAATATAAAACTCAGATGATACCACCAAAGAATTGTCTAGTCTATAGTGAGAATCAGATGAAGAAAGACCCTCCACAACTCAAATAAGAACATTATACTAAAGACAAAAGGGAAAGACCAGTGGGTAGGCTCAGAGTAAAGTCAGTGAACCTGTGGAATGTTCCAGTTTAAAAGAAACTAAGAGGATGTGGGGGTATGAATATCCTGATAAAGATAAAAGTCCTGGGCCTGATGTTGTGCTGGGAGGCAATGCCTCAAAAGATGTTTTTTGGTCATGTGACAAAAGTTGGAATGTACAGAGTAGATGTGAGTATTGCATCAATATGAAACCCACTAACTGCTGTATTGTTGTCTAAGAGAATAATCTAGGGACCAAGAGACGGCTCTGCAGTAAGCAGCATTTGCTCCTTGTCCTGGCTAATGTTGTCAACACTGACACATAAACTAGACTCATTTGGGAAAAGGGTACTCTTTTGAGAAAATGTCTGCTCCGACTGGCCTGTGGGCAATCCTGTGGTATATTTTCTTGATTGTTTGATGTGGGAGGCTCCAGTTCACTGTGGACAGTGCCACTGCAGGGCTGATTGTCCTGGGGAGAAAGCCAGTAAGCAGCATCCCCTATGGCCGTCAGTTCCTGCCTTCAGGACCCTGCCTTGAGTTCCTGAATTCCTCATATAATGGACTGTGATGTGGAAAGGGTAAACAGCGTAAATCCTTTCCTCCCAAAGCTGCTTTGGATGGTGATGTTTATCACAATAGAAACCTTGGCCTTTGCCCCTGCTGAGGACCTGGGTTCAGTTTTCAAACCCTAATGGTGGCTGACAATTTCAGTTTCAAAGGATTTTCATCTTTCTTGTGTTCTGGCCTCACAGGCAGCAGGCACAAACATGGTGCATATACATACATGACACAGAGTAAAATAAATCATGTTTTAAGAGAGAGAAGATAACATAATTCCTAAAAAGTGAAGACAAACATGTTTAGGATAGATTGTTGTGATGCATGTAACTTGGAGACAGAAAAGGACAAAGCAAATGAGATTAAAAGTTAGCGGGTTTGGGTAGGTATAAGTTTTATAGATGTGTTTGTCACTACTTTCATTACTAAAACTTTTGTGAAATTTAAAATTTATTTTCAAGTTTAACTTTTATAAGATATCTGGAAATAGTATGACAACAGATTGGAATTCTGAAATACAGGCTTAGACACTTATAAAGTCTCCAAAATCATGCAATAATATTATCATATTCTAGCTGAAGATGTTCTTCTCCCTTTAATGTCAATATAATTTAAAATTTTCCTCCAGTAAGAGTTTTGACTGGGAACTTGAAGTTTTATCAGGTATCACTGGTTGCCTAATATGCCACCCCAAACATGGCTTTTGTCACAGTCCTGTGTCTGGGCTGCTGCTCTGCTCTGGGCTGACATTAGCTTGTGCTTGGTAGAACACAAGCACAATATAAATATGTCCTAACCATATTTATAATATAAATATGGTTATATATAAAACCATATTTTTATATATATAAAATATATATATAAATAAATATAAATATTTATTTTTATAAATATTTATAAAAAATATTTTTTATAAATATTTATAAAATATTTATAAATATTTTATATTTATAAATATAAAATATAAAAATATAAAAAAATATAAAATATTAAAAAAAAAAACCTTATTCACGCCTCTGGAACCTCAGTTGAAATGATTGTGTTAGTTGGGGCTCTGACTTGTTCATGGGAACAGAGGAGTCCTGGGAAGAGCAGGGCAAACCTTACCATGAAATAATTTTTAAACCCTTGTTTGCACTATATTTGCTAATATGGGGGGAAATTACATGGCCAATTCTACATTTAAAAACAAAGAGATAGACCCCTCCTCTTAATGAAAAGGCCACCAAAGTCACATTGCAAAGGTTCTGAAGACTGCAACGGTAGAAATGTATCCTCTGCCAAGACCCTTTCAAGACTATTATTGTGAATAACACAGCAAATAAGGAGATAGAAATGTAAACTTCTAGGGTTGGATCAGGGTAAGCCAGTCAGGAGGCTGCATAACAATCCTACATTGTCTTCCTACAGCAAGCTCTGGTCATTCGAGATGGAGAAAAGATGCAAATCAATGTAAGAGATGTGGTTTTGGGAGACCTAGTAGAAGTGAAGGGTGGAGACCAAGTTCCTGCCGACATCAGGGTTATCTCTGCCCACGGATGTAAGGTGAGGAGATATGGAAAGCTACAGGAGGGAGCCAAAGGCAATGTATGGTTCTAAGGTTTGATAAGAGCCTGGGCTTAGGTACAGAAAATATGATCTTATCATTCAGAAACTTGAAATGGTGATGAGGATGGTTTAAAAGTGAGACAATAATGTTCTGGGAGTACATTTGCTTATCTCTGTAGGTTGGTTAGGACATGATGGTTAGGACAGGTAAGGTGATTCTGTCTTTATAAATGAATCTCTCCTATGCTTGCCTTTTAACCTGTCCTCCTTCCCACCCCAGGTAGACAATTCCTCCCTAACTGGGGAGTCAGAACCCCAGTCTCGATGCCCTGATTGCACCCATGATAACCCTCTGGAGACCCGGAACATCATTTTCTTCTCCACCAACTGTGTAGAAGGTGAATAATTTATCATACACAGCACAGCCTCAAAGGCAGAGGCTTTTAAAACCTTTTTGTTTCTAAAGATTTTGGAGTAGGACTACTTACTAGGTTGGCTTCTCCATCACTCAGGAGCTTGATGACCTTTGACAAAAGGTCAATACCACTATTTCCAAATTTGCATACTGATAATACTAAGAATTGTCCTGGAACTCGTTCTGTAGACCAGGCTGGCCTTGAACTCACAGAGATCTTCTTGAGTGCTGAAGTTAAAGAAATGTGCTCCCATCTGCCAAACTAAGGAATTTTTATACAACTTGCTCAGTAATTTCCTTAGACCAGTTTCTCCTCTAACCTTTGCCCTAGACCAATTTGCAAATTAGTTGTATAAACACATCTTTAGTCTCACCTGGCAGATGTCATTGGTGGGCGATGGGTGATGGCACAAATGCCTGTCTGTCCTCATGCTTCTAGGGAGCCTGTGCTCTTTTTTCTGTGAGGACACATGGAAAGTACATGAGGGAACAGTCTGGCCTGGGTTCACTATACCTGTCCTTATCAGTCTTCTAGTCTAACGCTAATCTACTTCGTCTCTAGCACTAGGGACCATTTATTATATTTCATCTTTTCAAGCTAAATCATCCCACCACATAGACTTAGATGGCACTTTAGCCACCCACACCCACACACCCTATCAACAATGTAAAATCCTTTCAGTATCTTTCAGTCATTTTAGTATTTTCATAAGGGCACAGAGCATCGCTATCAACCAGTTCACAGGCTGTCTGTAGGATGCTTTCCATTGTTACTCTTCCCAGAGTTTCCTTCCCCATAACACTGGCATGATCCAGCTGAGAACTCTACTCTTGGATTCTTTTTTAAAAAATAATTTATTTTTTTTGTATGAGCATTGATGTAAAGGTGTCAGATCCCCTGGGTCAGTTGTGAGCTGCCATGTAGGTGCTGTGAATTGAACCTGGGTCCTCTAGAAGAGCAGCCAGTATTCTTAACTGCTGAGCCATCTCTCAGCTCCCCTGGAGTTTTGAAAAATATTTTATTTACTTTTTTATTCATTTATTTATTTTTGTATGAGTCTGTGTTTGTGTTCAGTGTATTCAGGAGCCCAAGGAGGTGAGACGTGATCCCTTGAACTGCAGCTATAGATGACTGTGAGCCATCATGTAGGTCTGGGAACCAAGTCCAGATCTTCTGCAAGAGCTAAAAATCCTCTTAAGCAGTGAGCTGTCTCTCCAGTCTTATGCTCCTGAACTGTTGCTGAAGGTGGTTCTAGAACTCAAGACCCCTAACTGCTCCCTAATCTGTGTGTGGGAGAACGTCTCCTATTGAGTCACACATAAAATTTTATACTGGTTCTTCAGGAAATCTTTTAGTCAATTGTATGTGAGAATAAATATACCCAACCATATGCCTAACCTTGTTCTAGGCTCTTTGGACATATTGAATTTCACAGCTTTGTGGGTACTTTGTTCTTTCTTCTTCTTCTTCTTCTTCTTCTTCTTCTTCTTCTTCTTCTTCTTCTCCTCCTCCTCCTCCTCCTCCTCCTCCTCCTCCTCTCCCTCCTCCTCCTCTTCCTCCTCCTTCTCTTGTTTCTTTAGACTGTTTCACACTGTAGTCCACACTGGCTTTGAACTCAGGGCAACTCTAGTCTCCCTCAGCCTTTCAAATGCTAGAATTCTAGGTGTAAGGCATAACATCTGGGATGCGCTTGATCCCATTTTAAGTATGTGGAAGCCTGAGTTTCAGAGAGCATAGTACTTTGTCTCAGGGAAAAGAGCTAGTTGTTTTGAAAGCTGACCTTTCTGCTTCTAAAATAAAAGCTTTTTAAAAATTAATTTCTTTCCTTGGCAATTCTCTGACTTGAATGGTGGGACTGATGGGCTGTGGAACAGCAGGAAGGGTGGTTTTAAGCAGTCTTGATCTGGCTTGTCAGTGAAGGTCCTGTACCACGTGAGGGTAAAAGTCAACCATGATGTCCAAGCTGCCCGTTTAGGTAGCAAGCAGATCTGGTGGGGAGAAAGGGCACTGGAGAAGCCCAGGGCACAGCTGTTATGGCCCGAGCTACCCAGCAGGGGTCAGACTAGCTCTAGCCAGAAAAGCAGGGAGGGGGGCTGCTCAGACTTTCCCAAGCGGAGAGGGAGGCTGAGCTGTGCCTTAGCAGGCTTTGGATTCCATCCACCCTTACATTTTTGTCTGCATAGAATCCTGTATCCTACTGTAGGGATTTCCTGTCTGTTTTCCAAACTCAGCCCAATTTCAACACTAGCTGCCTCAATATAGCATCAACCCCATGGGACTCTCCTACTTCCAACTCTAATCCAAGTCGTAGGTTGTCATCCATACATCTGAGTGATTGACTGTGAACTGGGATTTCCTTGTCAACTTCCTTGAGGTTCAGAACTCGGGGAAGCACTTGGCCTATCTTTCCTATCTATTACAGTTGTCAGGATACAGGTGAACACCCAGACAGGAGACGTGCATAAGGAGTGGTATGTGGGTTTCTGTATCTTCTCTGAGTGTGTCCTCTGAGGATGCCAGCCTCCTGACACCTTCATGTGTTTCCAGTCTGGAAGCTCTCCAAATCCAGTTGTCTTGGCTTTTTAATGGGCATTTTATTTTCTTGTTCTATCATTTGCCATTGGTAATCAACCAACCTTCAGCCTCACTCTTCTTCGAAGAAGTTGGGTTGCAGATCTGAAAGTTCACCATGTAACCATGTGGCTTGTTCCCCTGGCCACTCCCTCTTCCTGTGGCTAGCAAAGAACCTACTAAGAGTTGCTTCATTAAAACAAAAGGATCTCTTAACACCTTGTGAATTCCATGGCATTTAGAAGCTCTACACCAGAGCCAGATATTTCTATTAGTCAAGAAATTATGAAGTGTTAGGAACTAACTATGATGGAGAGAGAGAGTTCTCTGAGCAATCAAATCTATTTTAGAAGTACTGTGTTAACAACTGGGAGAATAATACCAATACAGGCATTTCTTGCTCTACCACAGGATGGTATCACAGCTTCTTTCTTCATTCATAGGAACAGCCCGGGGCATTGTGATAGCTACAGGAGACTACACAGTAATGGGCCGAATTGCTTCACTGACTTCTGGCTTGTCCGTGGGCAAGACCCCCATTGCCACTGAAATCGAACACTTCATCCATCTGATCACAGCTGTGGCTATCTTCCTTGGTATCACCTTTTTCTCCCTTTCACTTATCTTGGGATATGGCTGGTTGGATGCTGTCATCTTTCTTATTGGCATCATTGTGGCCAATGTGCCTGAAGGATTGCTGGCCACTGTCACTGTGAGTAAACAAGAGGGGGGTGCTCTGGGCAGACAACCCCAAGGGAGTGAACTCACTAGTATTGATTTTGTTGTTTTTGAACATCTTAAGTGTGGGGTATTTATATAGACGTTAAAAGCAATTTAGTTCCCAACATTACACTGACTTTCTCTGCCCATCCCTTTCTCCTTAGAGAAAGAGGAAGCGAGATGTAACAGAGAAAAAGTGCATTCTGGTCTCGGGTAAATCGGCTGTTAGCCTTGGCTAAATCACTTAAGATCTTCAAGCCTCAAGTATTCATTACTTTTTAGAAAAATATTAATTTGGAATTACAGAATCCTACTAAAAAGAACTTCAAGGCCATTTAAAGTTAACCTTTGAACCAACAGTGAATGTCCTCTATAAAAACCCATGAAAGGCAATGGTGGCTTTTCTCTGAGAATAGAGAACACAGTTCTCTTTGTCTCAGCCTAGTTTGCTCTTGGGCCACTTAGTTAAATTTCACTCTATTGATCAGAAATATGATTCCCTATTTCATCCTAGTATTCCCAACCAAGATAAGCTGATTCTCTGTCTCCTATGCTCTTAGCCCACCCTTTTGATTGTAATCATCATGTCCCCTCAGATTCTCCAGGTAATCTTTCCTGAACCATTCTTCCTATGACAGATTCTTACCTCTTTGTCTCTCTAACAACTTGTTTGAGTGTATGTTCTAGTTTTTCAATATTCTTTTTAAAATAGAAATGAGAATAGCATTTAGGGTATATTTGGACTAGTTTTAAAACACCAAGACTAGTGATTACAATTCTATAATTAGAATTCTAGACTTATATATCCTCGGCATAATAATTTGTTAGTTTTTTAAATACTAATTTTATGTTATGTGAATTGATGCCTTGCCTGCATGTATACCTGTGTAAGGGTGTCAGATCTTGGACTTATAGATAGTTGTTAGCTGCCTTGTGAATGCTGGGTATCAAACCCAGGTCCTCCGGAAGAACACTCAGTGCTCTTAATCACTGAGACATCTCTCTAGCCCAATTTGTTAGTTTTTAAAAACAACTTTGCATTCAATTTGTGATTAACAAAAAATGTTCTGATTTAAATGATTTCTCAAGGGCTTTTCAGTACTGTGACATTCTTTCCCAATGTTATCATTCTCTCCTGCCCAAACTTTTCCGAAACTTCTTGCAAAGTACTCAGTCCATACACAAGTGCTGCATACCACAGGAAAACATTATCCAGCTATGTGGTCCTTTAAGAGACTGAGTTTGAGAGGGAAGTAGCCCAGGGTGGAAAAGAGGCTACTGAATAGAAAATGTAAAGGCATCCTAGGGAAGGAGCTCATGCTCTATGACAGTCATTTTGGTGAAGGAAGATGCTGAAACTCTTGCCATATAGCACACATCTAAATCATTTCCTCAGTATTATTTATGATGACCACAGTTGGGATCTCTAAAGACTGGGCTAGGGTAAAAGGGAAATAAAAAATGATCAAGTTTCCAAAGGGAGGGGGGATGTGCATTGTCCTCCCCCCCCCATTCATTCTTTCTCCTGTTGGTGGCTTCAGGTGTGCCTGACGCTGACAGCCAAGCGCATGGCCAGGAAGAATTGCCTGGTGAAGAACCTGGAGGCGGTGGAGACGCTGGGCTCCACATCCACCATCTGCTCAGATAAGACGGGCACCCTCACCCAGAACCGCATGACAGTGGCCCACATGTGGTTTGATAAGACTGTGTATGAGGCCGACACCAGTGAGGAACACATTACCGGTGACTAGTGGCACTGATAGCCAAGAGTGTGAGGGTTTGGGGTGGGATTCTTAGGAGGAGAATGACTCCAGACAGACAGAGAGCTAGGATATGGACTGAAAGGAGGAGGTAAAGTTTGTTTTGTGAAAGAGAATATGAATAACGTGCTTTGATGTGGGTTTAGCCTTTAACTCAGTAAGTAGCTGGAGATGACCTTGAACCTCCTAATCCCTGTCCTCTCCCTCCAAATGTAATAATCCCTTGTATTAAATCGTTTGTTTACAGTTTCCCTTTCTCTCCTAGGGAAAACATTTCCCAGGTCCTCAGACACCTGGTTTCACCTGGCTCGAATTGCTGGTCTCTGTAACCGGGCTGACTTTAAGCCTCATCAGGAATCCATTCCCATAGCTAAGGTATCAATAGAAAGACCGTACCTTGGCGACTAGTGTACTGCTGCTCCTCTTCCAAAAAGTCTGCTTCTCTGCCCTCAGTTATTTTAAACATATACCCTTCCCTCCCCAGTCTGCTCCTTTGACCACAGGTCAATCCTATGTCCAGATGGTGTACCTGTAGGGCTTATACAAATCCTTCCTTGCAGCGAACAACCACAGGAGATGCTTCTGAGTCAGCCCTCCTCAAATTCATTGAACAATCTTACAACCCTGTGAGTGAAATGAGACAGAAGAACCCCAAGGTGGCAGAGATCCCCTTTAATTCTACCAACAAGTACCAGGTACAGAACTGGCAGAAGTGGAGAATGGGGAGGGGGAGGTCATGGCTTGCCGCCATTGGGGAAGTTATGCCTTTGCTTCCAGCTGTACTTCTGAGCAGGGAAATAGACTCAAGAGAGCCAGCATGCCAGCTAAGAGGAAGCCCGCCCCAAGGAAAGTGAGTGCCAGTGAGGAGAGGAGAAATGGCTGATAAAGGAAAAGTTCCAGCAGAATTCTCACCCATGCCACCAGCAATGAGACCGAGTGTATTTTAAAGGCCTGCTGAGATGGAGGAAGTCAAGGCTGGCTAGTGGGGGTCACATCAGAGTCACAACTGTCAGTCTACACCAGTGTCTGCTGTGCAGTTTGCCACTGTAGACAAACCGCTGTGTCTGCAAGCCATTCTGTTTCCTAAACCATTGAATAGGCCTTTTCCCTCCATAAAGTTCTACTGCAGCCATCAGTGAAGCAGATAGCGGTCACCAGCATGTGCGTCATGGTTTTTATTTTCTAAAAGCATTGATTTATTATCCAGGGAGGAAGCAGGTAGAAAAGAGAAAGCTGAGTAATGGTCTGTGGCACAAACAATGAAATCCAGAAAGGCTGTGTATGCCTGGTGGTTCATGCCTACACTCTCAGCATTGAGGAGGTAGCTGAGGCAGGAGGATTACCCTGACTTATGAGAGAGTAATCCTGGTAAACCTGACTTATGAGACCCTGTCTAAAAATATGAAGAAGAAAAGTCAAAATAACCCATTGGGGTAGCAAGAACCCAAGCCTAACTTGAAGAGAGGAATACAATAGAAAATAGTGAGTGGTCTCTCCGTGGGCTGGAGGTGACCAGGACAGCTGGCCCAAACAATGGCTCCTCCGATTCCTTGTATTGCCATAAAGACCAGACATTTGATTGTGTGAACAGGATTATGAAATAAGACTCCTAAGTCAGTTTTGCCTTTCTGCCTACCGACATAACAAAGTAACAGTCTATATAGATGTTCGAAAACTCAATTACTTGTGATTTCTGATGGAACACTAAGAGATAAGTAGATCCACACTTCCTGTCTAAACTTTTAGAACTCCCAGATCTGCAAATAAGCTGCAAACTTCAGTCCTTTTTTTTTTTTCCTGACACTTGGTGGCCTTGCTAACCAGACAGGAATTTTGTGGCTTGGCAGAGTGTGAGTAAAGCCTTTGGGTGAATTAGGTACCTCTCCCTCCATGTGGTTAAAAATAAAACTCAAACATATTTATGACATTGTTGGACTGTCCAACAAGCAACCATGCTCCCCAAAATTACCATGCGAGTGCTTCTGAGCTCCTGAATATCATTCAAACGGCAGAACTGGTGTCTGTGGTACACAGTGTGTGACGGAGCAGTGCTGGACTCAGCTCCAGCAATGCTAGCTCTGGCAGACTGTGAGTGAACTGCTATAATTAGCTTGCTCCAAGGGCAGAGACACCAGTCTTTGAAAAGAATGTGTCTTGCCTAGCCTGTCAGTAATTTGTACAGCTTGGCCTTATCATCTCTAAAATGGAAGTCAGATTCTAGTTGGAACATTTCTGATTTTTCTCTCCATCTTCTTTATCTGTAATCTTAACATTTTGGGGGCGGGGGAGAGAGGGTAGGTATAGTGGCATATGCTTTTAATTCCAGCACTGGGATGTGGGGGGCACAGAGTTTCTCTGTAAATTCAAAGCCAGCCTGGTCTACGTAGTGAGACCCTACCAAACAAACAAACAAATGTACAACAGTTATTTTTTTTTCCTCTTTTTCTTTTTGAGGCAGTGTCTCTCTACATAGTCTGGAACTCATTATGTAGACCAGGCTAGCCTTGGACCACAGAGATCCACCTGTCTCTGTCTCCTAAGTGCTGAGATTAAACGCATGTGCCATCAAACCCAGCCAAACACTTACGTTGTGGGTGAGAGGTGTGTGTGGGTCAATGGATCAATGTAGAACAATCTGTAGGAACTGGTCCTCTCCTTCCACTATCAGTCTAGGGATCTAATTCAGGTCTTGAGGTTTGACCTCAAGCATCTTTATTTGTTGAACCTTCTTGCAAGGCCCTCCCTCTCTGTCATCTTCCATTAAGGCTTTTATTGCCTGTGACCAAGTTTAGTAGGCAAGATGATCTTGTTCTCACCTGAGCTTTTCATTCATTCAACAAAGATTCAGTGAGCACCGAGATGATTGTGCTTTGTTAATCTTACAACTTCTTCCTTTAAACAAGATTTTCCCTTTTAACCACTTAAGCATATCTTGAACACAACTGATCATTCGATAACAAATCAGTTGTAGCCACATCTTATGTTCCAGTGGTTCACCCCACTCGACATCCGGAAAGTGCGGTCTGGCCTCCTTGGTGTTCCCACAGTTCCTTTCAATGTGCTGGTTCTGTCTCCAACAGGAGCCATAGCAGGCAGTGCCTACATGTCAAAAGAGGGACTTGATGGTGCCTTTTCATAGATCAGATCCAAGGGAAAGGCTAACAAACCATCTGACTGCTCCTTCTGGTTGTATGGTCTCTGCAAATTCATACCTTACCCTCCACCATCAGGCATCCAGCCAATAGGCAGGCAGTCTTCCTCAGTGGCATCTCCTGCCTGTTGGATTTTATTGTTGTTTTTTTTTTTTGCTTGCTTGTTTGCTTTCATTTTACAACTATTTCTCCTTAAAAACAAACAATGCACCAACAAAAAAACAATAAATGGAACTGGAGGGATGGCTCGGTGGTTAGCACCGTCTGTTCTTCTGGAGGACCTGAGTTCCCAGCATGCACATGGCAGCTAACAACTGTCTGTAATTCCAAGATCTGACACCCTTACACAGTTATATATGCAGGCAAAACACCAATTCACATTAAATAAATAAATAAACAAACAAACAAATAAATAAATAAATACTTAAAAAAAAAAAGAGCACTCCAGAGGACCCACATGACTGCTCACAACTGTTTGTAATCCAGCTCCAAGTGATCTGACACCCTCACACAGACACACATGCAGGCAAAACACCAATGCACATAACATAAAAATAAATATATATATTTTTAAAAAAACCAATTAAGTAGGCAAAGAAAGACATTTTCACCCTCTATGGAAGGAACTAAGGTCTTGCAGACTTGAGTAAACTTAGCTGAGCTCACGAAGTAGTTAAGACGCAACCCTGGCTCTGGAGCACATTGGTGTCCAGCTCCACTGGAAGTCCTCCAGTTAGCAAGGCGTCGGGAAGGGGAGAATTTCCGAGAAGATACTAGATTCCAGTGCAAAGGACACTGAGGCTGGGCTCTGCTTGAGTCTCATTTGCCTGACTGAGGGTGGGAGGTAGGTATGAAGCAGGTTGCCAGACTCTTCCTTAATCTTAAAAAGCTTCCCTCCCCTTTTCCTTCCCCTCTGGCACCCCATCCTCTCTCCCTAGATGTCCATCCACCTGCTGGAAGAGGATCCCCAAGCCCATGTGCTGCTGATGAAGGGTGCTCCGGAGAGGATCTTGGATTTTTGCACCAGTTTCATGCTGAAAGGGGAGGAGTACCCTATGGATGAGGAGATGAAGGCAGATTTCCAAAATGCCTACTTAGAACTGGGAGGTCTAGGAGAGCGCGTGCTGGGTGAGGAGCTGGGGAGGCTTTGAAGGAAGGCCATCTCAATGACCATTTGTGGAGTCTTAGGGTGTGTGACACAGAATGGGGATGATTGCTGGGCTCTTCTCTCTCCAGGCTTCTGCTGCTTGAACTTGCCTCGAAACTTCTCTAAGGGATTTCAATTTAATACAGATGAATTAAACTTCCCCATGGAAAATCTGTGTTTCGTGGGGCTCATATCCATGATTGATCCTCCTCGCACAGCTGTACCTGATGCTGTGGGCAAGTGTCGAAGTGCGGGAATTAAGGTAAATTCCTGCCCTCCCCAAGGCCCCCAAAAGTCACAAGAAAGCTCAGCCAGAGCATGTGCTGAATAATCTTGGCTTAATTTATGTCTGCCTCCTCGAGTTTATGGTGTCTCCTCTTCAGAGGTGTCTAGCAGGACGTTTTTCCAGAAGCCTGTCTCACACTGATTATTAGAATCACCAGGGAAGCTTCAAAAAAATCTAAGCTAACCACAAACCCCAGGATGACTCTCAGCCATCTGCATTTTCAAAGTTTCCAGAAATTCTAATGAGTACATTATAGGCACTAGAGAGACTTCTCACCTCTACCAAATCCTCAAGCTTGGAAAACCGAGCTCCAGTCTCCTCCTGCCTTACATTCCTCTCTCTGCCCAACCATATCACTTCTTATCTCAACCTCCATAGTGCTGGAATTAAAGGCATGAGATCTCAAGTGCTGGGATCAAAGGTGTGTGCCATCACTGCCTGGCCTTTATGGCTAATTAGTGGCTGGCTCCACTCTCTGATCTAGCAGGCTTTATTAGTTAGAGCACAAACAAAAGATCACCACAGTACACAAGTCTGAAACCATTGTCAAGTGTGCTTCTTAGACCAGTGTGTGAATATTCTCTCCCCCCCCCAATATCTGGATTCAGGAGATTTGGGTCCCTGGAGGTCACACATTTTAAACAAGTTCCTGCACCATGCTACTGCTTCCCTGCACACTATAAGAGGACCTACTGCTGGGTGGGTGATAACACTGTGAGGCTAAGGTGCCTGGTGGCCGGAGCAGGCAATAGTGAGGGTGAGCTATAGAGAGCTGGGGACTCTCTATGGGTCTGACTAGCAGTGAGCTGCTGCAATAACAAATATAAACCTCTGATCCTCAAAGAGAAACTAGGAGTGAAGCTTCACTAGAGAGCAAAGCCAGAGGTGGGAAGTCTTTGAGAAAGTGGATCTTGGATTTCACAGGAAGGCAGCAATAGGATTTTTCCAATTCTGAGACTCTGTATTCATGTTTCTAGGTCAAAGGCTCATATCTTTTTTTAAAAAATGTTGATTGAATGAGTATCTGTAGATATGAGAGTGTGAGGACACACATGCCGTGATGCGCAGGTGTAGTTTCAGAGAAAACCCTTGTGGAACTCAATTCTTTTCACCTTGGGGGCTTCAGGATTTGAACTTGAGCTGTCAGGCTTGTAAGCTAGTGCTTATACCCACTAACCCATCTCACTGGCTCATATCTTAACAGATTAAATGTTGGCACTTGTTGCTCATACCTTATATTCTGGATGGCCTGCATCCTCTAGACTTGGGAAGAACTGGCTGGAGCAGAGGAGTTGGAGGCACTTTTCGAGGATAGGTGCTCTCAGCTGAAGCTGCTCTTGAATTAGACCTGTGACTGTTGACATTTTGTCTAAGAGTAGTCCTGAATGATGCTTAGTTAAATAATGGCTCACTGGAGTAAAAACTAGAGAAATAATGTGGGAAATTATGATGCATCAATTTTTTAATTACCACCTTATAAAACCTCCGAGGCAGTAAGTTCTTTGTGGAGATGGCATTATTATGGAACATCTCCACAGAATAATCAATGTTATTGGTTGGTGTTTCCCCAAAGTGCTGTAAGTTAACATCCCATATTGTGGAGGAGAGCATTCATCTGAATTTTCTGGGCTTTGAGGTAGACTATTAGAATGAGAAATAACATTATGAATGTAGTCGGCAATTTATCACACCTGGGAATTTGTGGATCTCTTTAGCAAGAAGAAAGCCACAAGTGTGCCAGCAGGTGGGGAGGCCCAACTGGGGAGCAAAGAAGTCACATGGGTCAGGATGCCCAACGGATAGCTTGAGGCAGAGACAGCTCATTACAGTTTGTGAGGACCTGTAAAGATGGCCATGAACTAGGAGATCTCAATGCTGTCTGAACAGCCCTTGTTTGGAGCCTGTTTATAGGTCTCACTACAGTTGTGTACCTCCTCCTGGACTCTAACCTGACGGAGGTTGGCAGACTCAGTGAGGGATTGTGAATCATTCCCTCTCCTGGTAGGGCTGTATAAGATGGAAGGATGGCACTGTCTTTCAAAATGTAATAGACACGTAGGAGCTAGTTCAGAAGCCAGCCCTTCCAGAGCCCCATCCTTCCCAAAGTGGTGGTTATGTAGAGCTGATGACTGTCACAGACTACTGAATAAAAGAAATCATAGAATTGTTGCATGGCCCCAAAGCCTTTATGGGGAAATGATTGGAGGACTAAGCAGGAAGCCATATGCCTGTGACTTTGAAATAAATGTGATTTTAAAATTTTTAAAATACTTTTATTATATCAATCACTAAGACTTCATTAGAATGAAGGTACTTGGCACATTATAACCCTGGTTCCCCTATAAAGAAAGTCAGGCTTTGAAAGCTGTCTCAGGAATATAGTTTCCTTACTGACATTTGAAAGATGGTCTGATCTGGGGGAAAATGATAGGAGGTAACACAAGGGTAGCTGGTACAATGATGTGGGTGACATCAGAGGTATGCTGGAAATTAAATTCTTCCAGAACTTGATGAATTCCAAAAGCAGTTGGATAGCCTTTACTTCAAAGAGAGCTACTCTTTGTACAGCTACACTTCTATTATATAAGTGTATCTTATACATGAGTGTATGGCTGTTTAGTAAAATTGTGTCCAAGGAACTCACTCTTGAAACAGTGTTGTGTTTCTTATTTCTCTTACTAGGTAGAGAGGTAGTAAGTATATTTAAGCCACTAGACAACAGTCCATAAAATGGTCAAACATGGTGAGATGCTAGGAATGTGTGAGGCTGAAAACATGCCTTGGGAAGCAGGTCCTGGACCACTATTGACGAGGCACCGGAAGCTTTCATTACACTGTAACCCAGAAGCACACCGCTAAGGGCTCAGTCTCCTCAGCCACATGTTGACAGGCCTCCTGTAGTTCCTTTCTAGATCCTTACACCAGGCAGCCCACAGGCCAAGCTCCTGATGCCTGGCCATCCCACAGCCAGGCTGAACAGTCAACACTAGGCTTCAGTGAATTGGCTTAGTGCAATTCTCCCTGCTATCAAATCAGGGGTGCTAGTGTTTCAGAATAATAGGGTTTTGTGAAACCCTATAGTTGGTTCTTTGAAGAAACCATTTAGTGAATATTTCCATGTCTTGAAAGCAAATGGACCTTTGTTCCTGAAAGCATTTATTTATTTATTTGTTAAGTTTTTATTTATTTATGAATTATCCGTGTCTTACTTACCCCTCCCATCAGAGCTTGAGAAATTATATAGATGCCTAGAGGACAGCTAGGCACCCCTAGAAGGGGCTCCCAGGTAGACACCATCCATCCCTTCAGTTCTCATTCTGTAATTATTTGTTAATGGCTTATTAAGTGCAGGCCCCTATGGTGGGGCAAAGCGTCTGCGTATGTCACCCTGCAAAGCTCTCGTTCCAGTGGGGAAGAGATCACCACAGAGAGAAGGGATAAGCAGTCACCCTTGGGATGAACAGAGTGCTATGAGAGCCAGAACACAAGAACCTTCGGGTAGGAATCGGATACAGTGAGCTTCCAAGCAGCAAGTGTAGGACAAGGCAAACCACCAGATAGCATAGGCTCTGTGTGCACTGGGCCTTGGGGAAGTTTTGCTAGGCAACAGATTATTTCAGACATTCCTTCATGTTTGGTATGAGTTTTTATGTTGTTGTTTAAAGTTGCAAACAGCTTCTGGAACAATTAAATGAAATTCTGAATTTTGAATCCCAAAATTTATTTCCAAATCACCGACTTCTTCCTTCCTGGGTAATATAGAACCTAGAGGATCTGTGCCACCTCAGCTGACATCCCTGGCTTCCCCCAAGGATTGATGCCACAGTAGCCCAGCTCTTGACCTGTATGACCTATATGTGCTTGGAATTGAGCTAAATGGGCTATTACTTGGGGGGGGGGGTAAAGGATCCAGATCTTATCTAAAACGTTCTCCTTTGTCCCCCTCTCCCAATCTAGGTAATCATGGTAACGGGGGATCATCCCATCACCGCTAAAGCTATTGCCAGAAGTGTGGGCATCATTTCAGAAACCAATGAGACAGCAGAGGATGTGGCAGCTCGGCTTAACATCCCTGTCAGTCAAGTTGATCTCAAGTGAGACCCCAATATAACTCAGATCTGACATTTCCCCCTCCATCTTCAGCCTGTCCCATGAAAAACCGCTTCCCAAAGTCTTCCTGGAGTCTCCTTCAGCAAAGTAGGATTATCTATCAAAATATAACAGAAGTTTTCAGGGGAGACAGGAAAAGAAATGGAGCCAAAGGATGAAGTGGTTGACGAGGGCGACCAGGATGGGCTGAGTCTATTTTAGGACAGTGCACGCTGAGGACAAGGATCTTGGTGGGAAGGAATCAGAACTCTGGAGCCTGAGGTAAGTCCTCAGTACCCTAATCCAGCCTTTGGAAACTCCTTTCCTTAGGTCTATTAAAGCCATAGTAGTGCATGGCTCGGAACTGAAGGACATGAACTCAGAGCAGCTGGACAATATTCTCAAGTACTACAAGGAGATAGTGTTTGCTCGGACCTCTCCTCAGCAGAAGCTCATCATTGTGGAGGGGTGTCAGAGACTGGTAAGGGAGCCAGTGTGTCCTGGAGAGCCTGACAGAGTCTAGCCACAAACCTAGCAGGGGAACAGCTGGGCTGAGTAGAAGGGTCCTGAAGAGAATCCCAACCTGCCTCCGTGGTGGTCTTTAGTTTGGAAGCTCTCTGAAAGCTTAAATAGCCCAGGGAACAGAAGACAAGTTGAGTATAGAGAAATCAATTTTTGACTGCGTTAAGAAATGAGATGCTGGAGTCAAACTCTTCTTTGGGGCTGATCCTGAATCTAACACACATTTTTTTAACTCTTGTCTGGATCTCACCAGGGATCCATTGTAGCAGTGACTGGTGATGGGGTGAACGACTCCCCTGCACTGAAGAAGGCTGACATCGGCATTGCCATGGGCATCACTGGCTCTGATGTCTCTAAGCAGGCAGCTGACATGATCCTTCTGGATGACAACTTTGCCTCAATCGTGACAGGCGTGGAGGAGGGTAAGAAGGCTGGATACTTAATGGTGGGATTGATCCTTGGAATGGAGCTTAGTGTACATTACCTTCATTGTTTTTGGTCACCAACTTCCTAATCCTGTGTGGACTGCAAAAAACAAAACAAAACAAAAAAAAAAAAAAAACAAAAAAATCACAAATCTTGAAAATTCCATGTAGCTTGGGCTGGGGGAATGTGGCTCTGTTGTAGACTGCTCATCTAGCATGCCTAAAGCCCTGGGCTTAAGACCTGCACCACACGAAATACCTATTATGCTAGTACTCTAAAGGTGGAGGCAGGAGGGTCATGAGTTGAAGGCCATCTTTGGCTACAGAGCAATTTTGAGGCTGCCTGTGTGACATGAAAGAACCTATATTAAAACAAAAAGATTCCTCTAATACTTAAGGGCATTCTTTTTTTTAAAGGACATTGGAAGGTTTTCTACATTTGCCAGGGAGACCTAGACTCTGGCACAGTGCTGGTCCTTCTTTGTGAGCTCACTGGGATTCAAGTGTTATCTACTACAAGTTCTTAGAGGTAGCCATATCCCAGGAAACTTGGTGCTTCTGTCTTTAGCAAGACCCATAGGAACTTGTTGCCTGAATTATGGGAACATATTAAGACCAATTAGAGATTATTTTCAAATTAATAGTATGAACTCAATTACCCCTTTCCAGAGAATTCTAAAGAGAATGCCCATCGAAACAGATCCCCCCCCATAAGGCTACAGGCCCAGCAGCTCCCTCCTTTCTGACTGAAGATATCTTACTAAAGCTCATCAATGTATTTTATTGAAATCTAGTATGAATCTGACAGTTTGCTCATTATTTTAAATCTATTTTATTCAATATATTTTTCTGAGCACCATCTGCAAGATACTATCCTGATAAAGGAGACAAAAGACAGAAATTCCTGCCCACATACAACTTTCTTTGTAGTGGGGCGAGACGGACAACAAACTAGGCAAATTCCATAGTATGTTAAAGCAATGGGCAAAAATGAAGGCAGGGAGCTCAGGGAGAAGTGACAGCCTTTGGAAGGGCAGCCAAGACAGGACTCGGCCATCCTGTGGAGCAGGAGAAGTGGTCCTGAGAGACATAAGGAGATATCAAGGTCACAGTTAAGGAATGAAGAAAATCAGATAAGCCCAAGCCCATACCAAGCTCTGTTTTTTTTTCCACTCAGTTGTAATCTTGCAAAGACTTTAATGCTGGAACTCTCAGACACCTCTAGGATTAACTCTGCTGCCTAATTTTCAGAGATCAGGTAACACTAGCCATGCTGAATTCAAGAACAGAGTACAAGTCAGGCCATGGCTAATAAATCACAGTTTTACTTGGTAGTCCCACAATTTACCAACAAAACATGGACACCCCCCTTCCCAGGTCTAGGCCTTCCTAACATATTCATGGACCACTCCTTTTTAGCCGTCTCTCTGACCAGGAGCTGGTTTACAGAGATGTGTCCTCTAGTTGCTTCTCACAGAAGTTTGGCCATCCTCTCCAGGTCGCCTCATCTTTGATAACCTGAAGAAGTCCATCGCTTACACCCTGACCAGCAACATTCCTGAGATCACACCCTTCTTGCTGTTCATCGTCTTAAGTATACCTTTGCCTCTGGGTACCATTACTATTCTCTGCATTGACCTGGGCACTGACATGGTGAGCACCAGCTCTCACTCTGGGAAGTCCTAAGACAGGTCAACTGTAGGGTGTCTCATAAGGAGACAGAGCTAGAGTGTCTGTGTCACCTGTCACTCCCATCCCACATCCTCTAGGTCCCTGCCATCTCCTTGGCTTATGAGACACCTGAGAGTGACATCATGAAGAGGCTTCCACGGAACCCCAAAATGGACAATCTCGTGAATAACCGGCTCATTGGCATGGCTTATGGGCAGATTGGTGAGCCCAGAGAAGTGAGGGCTAAAGGGGAGAGGGTTTCCTTGCCTCTGTTTAGAAGTCAGGAAGATAGTTTCTCAACAACAAACTGTGGTTGACTGTGGGACCACAAAGAATTGTTGATCTCTGATTTCCCTTAAAGATCAGTGGTAAAGAAAAAAAACCTACATAAAATGATAGCATTATGCCTTTCCACATGCTAAGCAAGTACTAAGGATATAACAGGCTATAGGATCACAAAGCATGCTAGCTCACCAGCTTTGAAGATACAGAGCTTGTAGGGAAGAAACAACTTAAAATTAAAGGTAAGGATTTAACTGGTAGTAGCTAGGCAGGTATGCTGAACCAGCAGAGAAAGAAAATTCACAAAGCATGGTTAGTAATGAGTAAATTGTTTTAGTGGTGTTCAGTCTTGATAAGGAAGTAGTGAAAAATAAGGCTGTAGACATTGATATTAACATTGGAGCCAACCTTGAAAACCATATAAGAACCATATAAGGTCTCTGTCCTTAACCAGCTCAGTATGATGGAGTGTTTCAGGGAAGAGATTGGAGACAGGAGAAATCATGTCTACACAGCAGTGACTTTGGAGTCAGACCTGATAGAAACCTGATTCACTGCTTACAGCCTCTATGGCCCAGAAGAGAGCTGAATTGTGTGTTTTGATTTTTCCACTTAGGGCAACAGTTCAGAACTGGAAGGAGCTATGTCCACAAGAGCTTATACAGTGCAAAGCTCTGTAACTAGTAGGCAAATGTTACTATTATAGTTATTGCTGTTGCTTGGCTATCACACAATAGAAAGAATTAATAATACCAATTTTAGTTTTCGTTTTAAAATTATTTGATTCAGGGGCTGGAGAGATGGCCCAGTGGTCAAGAAGAGCACATCTTGTCTTGCAGTGGACCCAAGTTAATTCACAGCTCTCATTACCTATAACTCTAGCTCTAGGGTATCTGAAGCCCTCTTCTGACCTCTGGAAGCACCAGCAGGGCAAACCTCAAGTCGTGCAGCCCCATGCTTGCTGTCAGAGGGGCTTAAGCTGGCTCTGCTCGTCTGGCTTAGAGTTCAAAACCAAATGTCAGGGTTTGGAACCAAGTCTCTCAGAGATGGCAAGATTAGATAGATCATCACTGATGACAAGAATCTCCATCATTGTGCAGATACGCACTAACCCAGCCAGTAGCAAGCAAGGATCAGCCCTCACTTCTGTGATGTGTCTTTGGGGCACATCACAGACTCTGAACAGACTCTCCTCCCCTATGGCTGTCACTCACAGGGATGATCCAGGCTCTGGCTGGATTTTTCACCTATTTTGTGATCCTGGCAGAGAATGGTTTTAAGCCTTTTGATCTGCTGGGTATCCGTCTATACTGGGATGATGAACACCTAAATGACCTAGAAGACAGCTATGGACAGCAGTGGGTAAGTAGAAAGGGCAGGGTCTGAATAGTAACTAAGTCAACCAAAAAAGTCACCCAAGTAAGGTAGTGTAACCCTAGCACTTGGGAAGCTGAGATAGAGGGGTTACTACACATTGCCAGCCTAGAAACATAGTAAGTTCAAGATTAGCTATATGCTATGAGTCCTTGTCTCAAAAAATATAACCTCAAATTTTAGTTGTTGAAAAGATATTTCTCACACAATTGTGGCTTCTGCCAATTGAACCCCACTATGCCACCAGAAGTCCACGTTTCCATGATCCAGTAGCCAGTGATACCCAAAGTTCTTACTGTTCATCATACCAACATCTCCCCAACCCTCAACTCAAGCTCTTATTAGTTTTATATTCTATATCTCTTCCCTGCAGCTATGATATTTATTTATAATAGATTAAAACTAATTAAAAATAATTTTACATAACCAAAATTTCTCCTACACATTGAAGATCTGTGAAGGTAGCAAGTGGCAGGCAGCTGGAGCAGCAGCTGAGAGTTCACACCTTGAACCTCAGGCAGGAGACAAAAGTGTGTGTGTGGGGGGAGGCGGCTTCTGAAACTTCAGAGACCACCCTGAGTAATACACCTTCTCCACAAAGTCATACCTTCTAATCCTTCTGAAAGAGTTCCATCAACTGAAGATTGTAGTCAGAATTTTCTGGCCTGCCAAAAATGCTCAAATTCCTAGCAGCCGTTTCCCAAGTAATTGACTCAGAAGCTTAATATTACAGTTAATGATGGGCCAGCAGCTCAAGCATATTATGAACTAGTTCTTACTTAAACTAACCCATAATTCTTATCTGTGTTTAGCCACATGGCTTGGTACCTTTTCTCAGTCCAGCATTCTCATCTTGCTTCCTCTGCATCTGGCTGGCAACTGTGCCTCTGCCTCTCCTCTTCTCCTAGTCTGGTTGTGCCTCCTCTTCTGTCTGGCTACTGGCAAATCAGTGTTTTATTAAACCAATACAAGTAACAAATCTTTACAGGGTACAAGAGCATTATCCAACAACAGAAGACCAAATGTTCAAACATATGAGCCTATGGGATGTAAGCATTCCCAAGGCTTGCATTCACCTGGAATGTAACAGAGTCAACCATGCCCCTGGGTGTGGCTATGCAAACATGGGCCCGCCCACCCTTTTAAAGAAAGGGCTCACACGAGTCCCCTCCCTCTTCCTCTTTCTCTGCTCCCTTCCGCCGGTACCTCTGCCTGCTGCTCTAATAAACTCTTGTGTGGTACTCCGGTGTTGAGATTCCATTCACACGCCACGTGCAAAATACTAACATGGGGGACATTATCATTTAAATCACCACATTGTACTTCCTTGGTCCCATAGGTTCCTGGCCATAATATAATAATGCAAAAATGCTTTTAGTCCACCTTCAAAAGTCATCAATAGTCTTTCATGGTCTCAACACCGTTTTAAAGATCAAAATTTCTTCTGAGACTCAAGAAATCTAAATATAAACCTCTGTAAATTCAAAAAGCAAGTGACATACTTCCAACATACAATGGCACAGAATATACATTACTATTCCAAAAGGGCAGAATCAGTACATAGAACATATTAGATCAAAGTAAGACTGAAACCCAACAGGAAAAACTCTAGATGGTATAGATCTGGGTCTGGTATCAGAGGGCTTAGAAGAATCCACCCTTACAGCAATACCACCTGCAGCCCAGTTCTCATGTTTGGGCTGATTCCACTCCCTGTCTGAAGCTCTCCGTGGTAGATATCTGATGACTCCGGAATCTCCAGCATCTTGGCCTCCAATGCAATCTGGGCTTCACTTTCAGAGCTTCACACCATGGCCTGCCTCTCAGGGCTTCATGGACTACCTTGTCATGGGCCTGGTCTCAGTCTCATAACCACAGAAGAATATTCCACAAACCCTGCTGTATCCTTACTGACTTTAAAGCCAGCATTATGTGGATGACAACTTGGGGTAAACCCTGTCACCCTTGGATTTTATTTGCAGCAGCTTTGACTTGTTACTACTTTTTAAGAGCAGAGAATTCCTTAGGCTCTTTTTACAAGTTGGATATTTACCCTATGCTTACCTTGCACATGGGGCCTTACCCTGAGGGCATTCCTCCCTTTATCCCAACATAGATCAAATGTCTCCTTAGTCTCCTTATTGTGTTCAGCACATTGGGGGCAACATTAAACTTCTGATATTCTTTTTCTCCTCAAGCTGTACATTTTGTATTTCTTTTTTTGCCACACTTAGTCTTTTTTATTGTTGACCTACATAGTAGTGATTACTAATAACCATGTGATAGAGTCAACATTAGGCTATTGTGAAATCTCTTCTGCCAAAGAAATTAGTTTGTTACTTTTAAATTTAGCCTTAGGTAAGTTCTTAGAATGGGGGTAGAAAACAGCCACATTCTTTGCCAAAATGTCACAAGAAGCATCTCTAGTCCAGTGGCTAATATTCTTTACCTCTCAAACCTCTTGAGCTAGGCCTCCACAGTCCACATGTATCTTGCTTTTACATCTGTCTTTCAAACTCCTAGATTGATTCATTAAGCTCAACTATAGGATTCAACCACTTTTCCAGTCCAAAGTGCCAAAGTCTTCCATATTCCTCCAAGAAAACCACATGGGTCACAGCAATACTCTACTCCTGGTACCAATTTCTGTTTTAGTTAGATTTTCTTTTCTTTTCTTTCTTTCTTTCTTTTTCTTTCCTTCCTTCCTTTTCTTCTTTCTTTCCTTCTTCCTTTCTTTCTTTCCTTCTTTCTTACATTCATGTGTGTGTTGCTTACGTGACCCATGGAGATCAGAAGTCACTGGATTTCTGGGAACTGGATTTAAGTGTGGTTGTGAACCATCATATCAGTGCTAACCAAACATGGTTCCTCTCCAAGAGCAACAACTGCTTTTAACCACTGAGCCATCTCTTTAGCCTCTTAGTTACTTTTCTGTTGCTATAATAAAACACCATGACTAAGGAAATTTATAAGAGAAAAAGTTTCTTCTAGGCTTACAGTTCCAGAGGGTTAAAGTTCTTGATGGTGGAGCTGAAAGCTCTCCACCCAGAAAGCACACTGCTTGTAGTAATAGCTCCTTATCTTCTAAGAAACTTTCATTAATTCTACTTACCACAATCTATACCAAAACTAACCTATGATATGATGCCAAACTGAAATAATCAAGTCATGAGTCTCTTTCTATGTAGACCAGGATGGCCTCTACTACATCTGCCTCTTATTGCCTCCCAAGTGACAGGATTAAAGGTGTGCACTACACCCGGACTGTAAGCCATGGTTCTTATGGAGCTTACTGTAGTTTGGGGCGGAAAGTGTGTGTGTATGTGTACATAAAGCATATCAAGTTACCATTTTTAAGTAAGTCCAAGGGAGACCAGGAAATATTAAGATTGATATACTAGAATAATATGGAAGGATAAACAAAGAAGATAAAGATTCTTGAAACTTAAATTGCAGAAAAACTGCAGGTATCAGAAACGATTTAGGATAATGTCCAAAGTTAATGTTTTAATTCTCTGAGCAAGCTGCCCACTTAGTGTGTAGAAGACAACAGAATTAGAGGAGATAAGAACTGGGGAGTTATGGTAATGGAGGATTATTCATAAATATGAATATTTAAATCTCCAAAAAATGAGAACAAGAGCAGAAGTGGAGTAACAATGAGTCAGATGCTAACCTTTCTAAGCAATGACAGGGATTGTCACAGACGGTGGTGTAGAACTAGCTGGCACACAAATGTGTTGGCTGGTTTTGGCTTATGTTCCATTTTTGGCTCATCAATGTTCTGTTTGTAATTTTTCTTGTTTGTTTGTTTGAGATGATATTTCATTATGGAGACCAAGCTGGCTTTGAATATAAAAATCAGCCTGCCTCGTACCACCACACCCTCACAATTTTGACCTTTGTTTTTTAATTTCTATCCAAGTACAACTTATGTACATCCCAAGTGTTTTTATAGTTAGTATCTTAATATTGTGTAAATATGTTTTGTTTTTAAGCATAAGATCTGTTCTCCAATTTTTTCACCCTAGTCAACTTAGATACACCTCTCTGTGTTCCTACAGTGCCGGAGGCTTCTCTGTTATAACTTAGCTATTGTATTGGCATTGTTAGCATTCTTATGCCTCTTACTAGATTCTAAGTTCTTTATGTATGAGAGTACCACCTGTCTGTCCACCATCCTATGGGGCCATGAGCATGCTATGTGAGCACTCTACAATTGAACAACAGCCCCAGCCTTCTGTCCATTACTCTTTTGGGACATTCTTCCCTGCTCTGTATTCATATTGCCTCTGGATCTCCCTTCCCTCTGACCAGTGACCTTTGCATTATGTTGGCCTAAGTCCACTTTTTTAAAAACCATACTCTTAATGTAGTAAATTTAGTACACAACATTCAATAGGCAAAATATGATGAAGGGACACAGAACTTTCAGTCATGTAGGGAAAATACACAAATATTAATGCAGTATAAAAAGTGCTAAGAAAGATATGTGCATAGCATTGGAGGAATTCAGGGTTCTGAACAGCAAGAAAGACAAGAAACTTTGGGCTATATCTAACTGATTTCTGACTCTGATGTCACTTTTTTGCTCACCTTACATCCAGACCTATGAGCAGCGGAAGGTGGTGGAATTCACATGCCAAACAGCCTTCTTCATCAGCATTGTGATTGTGCAGTGGTCTGACCTCATTATCTGCAAGACACGCCGAAATTCACTCTTCAAGCAGGGCATGAAGTGAGTGCCCACTAAGCAACCAGAGCTTCCTACACTCAAACATGCCATTTCTTGCCTTTTCTTCTTATGTCTATTACACTCATCAATCTTTCTTCCCAGAAACAAAATCCTAATATTTGGGATCCTTGAGGAAACATTCCTGGCAGCTTTCCTATCCTACACTCCAGGCATGGATGTGTCTCTGCGAATGTACCCACTCAAGTGAGTAAAGTAAAGGGATGCCAACACAGGAAGAACATTTTGGGGGAAAAAGAAATGTATGTTTAAATAAGATAATCATCAGGTATGGGACTGCCCAGACCAATGATGCTACACTCTGGGACTTAGAGATTCTTTCACATTCCAATCCATAGTTTTTATTCAGAGCAGTATTAGAGACTATGTTAAGTGAATATAAGCCACTGGACTTGCAAATTCAGCAGACTTAGCAGTGGAATTTTATGACAGCATCTGTTGGAGCTGGAGGAAGATTCACATTTCTTGGTCTTAATATAATCATGGCAATAGCCATATTTACCAGGTGGAGTGGCACAAACCTATAGGAACATCATAAACTTGCTTACATAGTAAGTTTGAGGCCAACCTAGAATAGAAACCCTATCTCAAAACAAAGAACCAAGGGCTGGAGAGATGGCTCAGGGGTTGTTCTTCTAGAGGTCCTGAGTTTGGTTCTTGGCAACCACATGGTGGCTCATGACTATGTATAATGACATCTGGTGCTCTCTTTTGTGTAGTGTATTATAAATGGATAAATCTTTAAAAAAAAACCAAAGAACAAAATTTATGGTTAGCTTAACTAATTCTTTTTATACAAGTCTGTTTTAATGTGAGAATGTTTTAATATATGAGATTAATAGTATTAATAATATATTTTTTTAAAAACTTTATTTATTATTTATTTATTTATTTGCCTTGGTGTTTGCCTGGAACTGGAACTACAGACAGTTGTTAGCTGCCATGTGGGTGCTGGGAATTGAACCCGGGTCCTCTGGAAGAGCAGACGGTGCTCTTAACCGCTGAGCCATCTCTCCAGCCCCCTATATTAATCTTTTTAATATGAGAATGATCATACTGAATTTCTTATTGTCTAGTTTCTTGTCTTATGTTTTTAGATGTTCTTTTACTCTGGCCTCATGTTGAAACACCAAAATGTTGTTGGTAGTTTTTGCTTTTTCAGGAGTTCTCCACTCTGCTCACACACAGAGACTTATTCTCAATTATAAATACTCAGCCTTAGCTTGGCTTGTTTGTAGCCAGCTTTCCTTAACATAAATTATCCCATCTACCTTTGCCTCTGGGCTTTTACCTCTTTTCATTTCTGTTTATCTTTCTTTTTTACTCTGCTGGCTGTGTAGTTCGGTGGCTGGCCCCTTGAGTCTCCTCCTCTGGCTACTTCTTCCTCTCCTCCTAGATCCCTCCTTCTATTTATTCTCTCTGCCTGCCAGCCCCACCTATCCTCTCTCCTGCCTCGATGTCAGCCATTCAATTCTTTATTAGACCATCAGGTGTTTTCGACAGGCAAAGTAACATAGCTTTACAGAGTTAAATGCAACATGAACAAAAGTAACACACCTTAAAATAGTTAGTCCACAACAGTCTTGTTCAATTCTCAGCTTTTTATTATGTTTTGCTCGAGTATTAATATATGCTTATGAATTTTTGAGACAGGGTCATATGCTTATGTACCCAGACTGGCTTTACACTTACTATGCAGCAGAGAATGATCTTGAACTCCTGATTATCCTACTTCAGTCTCCCAATGTTGGGATTATAGGTGTGTGCCACTATACTTGCTTTTAGTTGATAATCTTAAAATTTACAGAGAAATGAGGGGTACAACTCAGTGACAACATTCTTGCAAGTATGTACAAGGTCCTGCCTTCTATCATTGAAGAAAATAAATCTAAAATTTACCAAGAAAAAAGCACAGGTGACTTCTCCATTGCCATCTCAGGCATCCTATAAGAATAATTTAATGTGTATTCTTACAATTCATTTCCTATATTTTTACATACTTTACTGATCTATCCACCCCTTACAGAGTTATACACACTACTACATACAATGCAGGTGCTCAATTAATATTTAATGGTGGGACTAGCTTTAGACATGGACATTTTCAGCCTAACTGAAACTCAGCTCTGTGTATTTTGTGACTTTGAAGGAATATGTAACTATTATGAGCATCAGCCATCAGTACACCTTAGCCAGGCTGGGTATTTACTTCAGTGACAGAGCACAGTCATAACATATGTGAGACCCTGTAATTGTGCCCCAGAACTGGGGAAAAATAGACTGGCAGAGTGTTGAGAATTCCATGTAGAACTTGGTTTTAAGCACTGAGCATATTTGGCTCATGGAGGATGTTTTAATGGTAGCTTTGCTTTTGTTGCTGCTGATGTCAATAGCAAATGGGAGTGGACTCTATTGTACTCTGTACACATCTTGGCTGCAGCACTTAGCACCTAATATTAGGTTAGGTGCTCTTTTATCTCTATTCTCTGATCTCTCTGAACTCTTTTGAGATAAAAGACTATCACATAATCATTTTTTGTTTTCCTGATACCTTTCCACAGATTCAGGGTATACATATAAATGTTTTTCAGTGAATCAAAAGGTGTTTGTGTTTTAGTGTTTATATTTGCAGTGTGTATAGCCAATGAACCCTGACCTAGGTCTGCACTGTCCAATATGGTAGCCATTGTCCATATGTGACTACTGAGCTCTTGAATATACCTAATGAACATAAAAATATGTATTTATATAACTTTCTTAACATTAAAAACTGAAGCAACATTAAATATGTCTGTAAACACAATTTGGGCTACATAGAGTGGTACTATAATCTACAGTCCCAGCAATGTAGGAGACTGAGGCTGGAGAATCATGAATTTAAGGCCACCCTGACATCATAAGACCTCATTTCAAAAAAAAATTTTAAAGGAAGGAAGGAAATGAAAAGATAATTTTATTCTTCTGTACTGTGTTTCCTTTTAGCCATTGAAAATTTCATATCCCAAACCTGGACATGGTGTATGCTTGTGGTCCTGGCACTTGACAGATGAAGCCAGAAGGATCAGGAGCTTAGGGTCATGCTTGGTGGCTACATAGCAAGTTCAAGGCCAGTCTGGGTAATGAGATCCTACAGAAAAGGATTGGAAAGACTACTTAGTAGCTGAGCTAAGACAGGTGAACAGTACAGGATACCCACAAGATTTCTAAAATTTAGTATTAAAAGAATATAAACATTAATTAGTAGTGTTTATATTGATTGGCATAGGGGTGTTTGCCTGTCTCTCAGTACTCAAAGGCTGAGGCAAGAAGAATCCAAGTCTGAAGGCCGCTTGAGTCATATAAAAAAAACTGTGTCTTAAAACCAAACAAAATACTGTTTATATTGATTACACATATGTTTAGATATATTGAGTTAAATAAAATTATTAAAATTTCTTATGTTTCACTTAATATGGGCATTAGAAAACTTTAAATTTCACACATGGTTTGCATTCTCTTTTTTTTTCTCTCTCTCTCTCTGTGTACATCTGTGCATGCATATGATGTGTGCTCCTATATGAGTGTAGAAGCACACGGGCCACAGTATGCATGAGGAAGTCAGAGGACAATTTGTGGTTTCCGTCTTCACCTTCTGGTTAGAGACAAGAGTCTCCCTGCTGTTCACTGCTGTTCACTAGGCTAACTGGTCTACCTGATTCTGTGGCATGCAATAGGCTAGCTGGTCTACCTGATTGTGCTGTGTGCACTTAGGCTAGCTGGTCTACTGATTCTGACAATTCTCCTGCCTCTGCCTCCCATTCCCCATTCCCCATTTTGGGATTATAGAGGCTTGTATTACTGCATCTGGGTTTTGCATGGGTTCTAGGGATCAGAAAACAGGTAACCAAGCTTGCCCAGCAAGCATTTCATCTCTGTCCATTATCTCTATCCATCTCCCCACCCTGGCATTATATTTTTGTTGAACAGTGCTGTTGATTTATGCACGATTGTCTGTCACTCAAGGGTATAAAACTCCCAGAGTCCATCTTCCTGGTCTCTAATAATAGAAGAGGCTCAAAGAGGAAAAAAGTGTCAATTTGGCAATATGGGAATACATATAGACACATAAAAGTGTATATATTTCCTTCGATAATTGCAAGGCTTAGAATATGTAGAAAAAGCAGCAGGAGGAAAAAGGGACTCTAGACAGCTCATCAAAGTCAGCTGACAATCTCTATAAATGTTGCATTTAACTCTAGACATGACATTTATCATATTGGCATTTAGATTGGTCTTGTGTCTTTCCTCTCCACCCCCAATCCCTTAGCACTCAGGCTCTGACCTCAGAGGGAACATCTACTATATCTCAATTCACACACAAACACACTACCCCCTCCCCAACCTCCAGCATCCAGCTCAGTCTCCATAGTTCCCATGTGCCATTGCTTACCCCTGTATCTTCAGCCACCCTGACCAACTTTTGCTCTCTACAGGATGAACTGGTGGTTCTGTGCCCTTCCCTACAGTGTTCTCATCTTCATCTATGATGAAGTCAGAAAACTCATCATCCGTAGACGGCCTGGTGGTAAAGCTGCCCTGGACCTTGCTCTTGAGTGGTCACTGACACTCTAGAGAGCTTTCCCATCCTGCCTGGCTCCTCCAGCCCCACTGGCTCTCTTTACCTCACTGTTTGTCCTCTTCTCTTCCTGGACCCATCCTCCACTCCTGATTCCACATGTTCCTCCCAATGCTCAGGGGCCTGTTCCATATGGCGGGCTTTCCACCTGCCCTATATCTGCCCTTCTGCTGATCTCCCCTGCATAGCCTCTTTTGATGACCCACTCAGCTCACTTTGTCTCCTCTCCACAGGATGGCTGGAGAAGGAGACATACTACTAAATGCAGCAGACAAAGATCTTCACATGACTTTGGTCTCGTGAAAGCTGGGACTGAGTACGACACAACATCTAAGAGAAAACTGAGCAGGGGGCAGAGACACTGGGTTGAATTTACTCTGGATGAGAGAGACAAACCTTCTGGGGGCTGACCCAAGAGCATCTGGTAGGGGTGGGGAAAGTCCAGCCTGCTCTGCCTAGAACCCAGTCAGGAGGGGCACAGTCTTGTTACATCCAGTAACAGTCTAGAGAGTAAACATTTGGAACTGCCCTCACCTGACCCAGTGTGTAGAAGTCTGATTTGGGGGAAATAGAGGGTGGTGTAAAGCTCCCTTCCTAGACCTACATTGTAACTAGGCAAGGGAAACCTCAGGGACCTGAGAGGAAGCTGAGAAGGTACTAGGGTCAAGCATCTGGGGCTGGGTATGATGGAACATACCCTTAATACCAGCATTTGGAATGTAGAGGCAGATGGTTCTCTGTGAATTTGAGGCCAACCTGTTTACATGGTGAATTCCAGGCCAGTCAGGCTCTACTGTGAGATCCTGCCTTTAAAGACAAAAGATTGGGCATACTTGTTGCTGAAAGGTATTTGCCATTTTAAGATCATTCTCTGGGGCTGGAGAGATGGCTCAGCTGCTGACAGGGCTGAAACAGACCCTGGAGGGTGGAAGCAAGGGTGGGGAGGTGTGGGAGTGAGATGGGGAGGGGGAGGCGGAGGGACCAGCTCCTCAAGTTTCAGTAGTGAGGAACTTCGAGTGTCTGGTGGGTTAAAAATACAGATGCCCCAACTCAGGGTCATTTGATATGGGTGGTTTGAGGCGTGTTAAATCCAAAGGCCTGCATACAGGGAGCCTGGAAGGAAGGGGGCTGAGTAGATGAGAAAGTGAAGCATGGGAGAAAGGATGCCTAAATTAGTGATGTAGGTGATGAAGAGGTTAAGGGTGGAAATGAAGCCAGAAAGGGCCACCAGTGGGGTATGGTGGCTGCGTAGGAGGAGCTGAAGGGTCCAGGGTCACCGTGGAGTCCTGGGCCATTCTGAAGGTTCAATGGAAGAAGTCTAGTGTTCTATTGTCTGTCTGCTCAGACATTTACCTCTCCCTCGAACTCTGCAGAAATGAGACACCAAGGCTGGATCTACTTGTGAACAGGCCTGCCCATCACTCCTGGGTGGTCTTTGCAGCCAGGGTCATAAGCTCTGCCTGGCACATCAGGCATTCTCTTGGGAGATCAAGAGGCAGGATTCTAAGATCTCCTCAGCTCCAGTGCCATGCTTGGGCTGCCTCTGATCTCTCCTTGTGAGGGTGACAGCTGTTCCTTTTGTACCCACTCCTGCCATGTTCTTAAGAATGTTAAATTAGCTATATAAGGTCTGCTCCGTGCAATGAAGTTATTCTGCTAATATAACTTTGTTTCTACCTAGATGCAAAATAAACACCATCCTTCTAGAATGAAGACTGTCTTTAATGTGATCTATGATCCCTCTTGAGCCTCAGTTTACCTATATAGTATAAGCCCTAGACAGCCATAAAAGGGGTCTTGTTAGACACTTAAAGCTAAATTCAACTTTTCAGTTTCAAGCTAGGAGCCTGAATTTACAGCTTTCACACCTCCAGCTCTGCTTTGCACAGAATTAATCACAGCCTTGGGTAAGCTCACAAAGGCCCACCTCTTCCTGTTTACCTCATGTTAATTTTTCCCATGTTTATACCAGGCTATCTATGTCATATCAGAAACATCATAGGAATAAATAGTAGCTATTAGTTCTCTTTAGAATCCTGCAGCCTGGGGAATCCTCAGCCCACTATGTCCTAGAAACAGATTCCCACAGGATCAAGGCAGAGAGCACTCAGGAAGTGGCTAAGCAGTTCTTCCTCAGAGTGGTCCTTACACACAGGGAAAGCCCAAGTCCACATCCTTACAGGATGGAATATGGGCCAGCCCTGTCCTTCCCCCTACATTCCTGAGTTAGGGCTGTTGACTGAAGCAAAGGAAACAGCCTGGAGCTAAGCCAGGCCTCTGGTCTTGGACTCCGCTCCATCTTTTATTCAGAGAATGATCTCATCCTTGGTCCATGTTCTTTAAAGGGAACTGCAGGGGGTTTCTTTCCTGAAGCCTGGAATGTACTTTTATTGCCTGCCCCTCTCCTTCATAAGATCAAAGAAACAGACTTTACCTATAGATGATGGCCAGATTTATGAGTCAGAAGAAATACCACTTCCCCCCACTTCGTCCTGTATTTTCAGTTTAGCCTCTAACCCAAACTGGGGCCTTCTCTTCACCTACATCTCTTTCTGGTTAGCCTTGTCCTACCCCGGAATCCCCGGTTACCCCTACACCCCCTCCCCCAGCCCCGGCTTCACTTACCCCTAACTCATCTGGTCTTATTTTTAGATTCGGCATCTCTCACTCTCCCTTTCTTAATATGGCGATGAGCTCTTAGGCCTGCATGGGGCCAGGGGCTGAGGAGCCCTGGACATTGGGGGAGGGGGAAGAAAGGAGCTGTTGGGAGCCCAGGGAAGAGGTCTAAGAGGCGGGAGGATTCAGGCTCTCATGGAGCTGTCCTGGCCTCAGAAGGTTATCCATCTCTCCTGCCAACCACAGAGACATATTTAGACAGGACCAGGTGGGGACAGAGGGGTGCCAGTTTCAAGGGGCAGCTCCGGTTCCCTCCCCGCCCCTGCTCCTATTCCTTCTCCTGACCCTTTTTCACTTGGCTCTGTCGGCAGTTTCTCCAGGCCTCAGCAGTGTCCTCTGTCTACTGCTCTGGCCCACTCTCCACCCCACCCCCACCTGGAGCCCCTAACTCAGGATCCTGTATCCAGGGGTACCTCTCTATCTCAGCCAACCTCCTCTGAACCAGGAGAGCAGACTCAGATCCCACTACTTCCATGAGAGCTACTGACAGGATGGGGGCCAGGGCAGTGTCCAAGCTGCAGCTTGCACTGCTATTTGTCCTGGTGCTAGGGACGCCCCAGTCAGGGGTCCAGGGGGAGGAAGGGCTGGACTTCCCTGAGTATGATGGTGTGGACCGTGTGATCAATGTGAATGCAAAAAACTACAAGAATGTGTTCAAGAAGTATGAGGTGCTGGCTCTCCTGTACCATGAGCCCCCCGAGGACGACAAGGCCTCACAACGACAATTTGAGATGGAGGAGCTAATCTTGGAGGTGAGTAGAGGATGGCAGGCCTGAGGGGGTAGCTGGGGTAAGAGCATCCTGAGTGCAATGTGCCTTAGCCAAAAGAAAGACTCAGGGACCAAGGTCCTATACTCCTTTTGGTAACTTTAGACAGACGCTGTTGGGGTCTGTCCCCTCTGTGCTGTTGGAGGCAGGGAGACTGGGTTTGGCTGGGATGAAAGAGGCTACATGCGGCACCATGCATTGCGTTCCACACCACCAGTGTACTCTCCTAGCCAAAATATGCTCCTCTCACACTCTTGGGGCTGTTCTCCAATACCCAAACAGTGGGAATATAAACATGATTATTTACCTATAACTGACTTAATGACTATCTATATAAACATCTTCTAGAGGCCTCCCACGGGCCTCCCAACCCTGTGTGTCTCCCTCTCCCTACTGCATCAAACAAACGTCCTCACTAGAAAATTCTTACGGTTCAAGGAGGAGGCTTCAGCACGCCTGCCTTCCCCCATCTTTGGAGAAGAGATTTTCTTACACCCCAGTCTGGCTTCACCCACAGCACAGACAGACAGCGCGCGCGCACACACACACACACACACACACACACAAACCCCAAGGCGTGGGGGGCTTATGATTGGAATGCATGGCCACATACATCCTTAAGGGAGCTCGAATATGTTTGTGTTTCCTTGTCTGAAATTCCCTGGCCCCTTCTCTGGCTTGGTGATAGAGAGGCCTCACTTTGTATAGAGCTTAGGACATCAGGCCCCAGGCTTGCATTTCTGTGTGCCCTGTTGGGCTCTGGAAACCACTGTCTGATTAATGAGCCAGGTATTTTTATCCTGAGTGCTCAGTAGCCTCTTGCCATCCACCTGCCACCCACCTCCCATTCCTCTAAGAATCTCTGTGCTGCACTGATGGGTGGGGTAGAGCCACCAACTATGCCTGTGGCAGAAAGAATCAGGGTGGGATGCTGGGTGGGGAGGTATGGGGTAGTGACCAGCCTGCATGACTAATGGTGGCCTAAAGACTGGCTAACGGTGCTGCCCCACTTTGGGAAAGGAGGTAGGTCTGGAAGAGGAGTGCTGCTTGGTTTCTACCAGTGGCTCCCCCTCCAGGGGTAGTGCATGGCGTCCTCTTGCCTTTCTGGCCTTTCCCAGCTCTCAACAGCATGACCCTCCCCCACTCGGACCCCAAGGATCCCACATTTTCCTCTGCTGGGTTTGGCCTTTGATTAGGACAGAAGGTAGGCTCCAGCATTTCATGAATGGTGAGATTCCTCAGCTTCCCTCAGGAACATTGCAGTGAGCATTAAAATACACATGATCTTTTAAAAAGTGGAATTGGGCTGGAGAGATGTGTCAGTGGTTAAGAGCACTGACTGTTCTTCAGGAGCACCTGCATTTGATTCCCAGCATCCACATAGCAGCTGACAACTGTATGTAATTCCTGGATCGGACACCCTTACACAGTTATACAAGCAGACAAAACACCCAATTCACATAAAATAAAAATAAACAAAATAAAAAATTGAATCAAGGGGCTAGAGAGATGGCTCAGTGGTTAAGAGCACTGACTGTTCTTCCTGAGGACCTGAGTTCGATTCCCAGCATCCACATGGCAGCTGGCAGCTGTCTGTGGTTCCAAGATCTGACACCCTGAAACAATTATGCAGGCAGAACACCAATTCACATAAAATAAAATTTTTTAAAAAATTGAATCAAAGACAGGCTAGGATTATGGGGTGTTCAGGGATACTCTGGATCTTAGCAAATGGTCAAGGTCAAGGCTTGAGCTTCTTGTACCTCAGCTGACCTGATGATGGGAAAATATTACATGAGGAATGGGTTAACAAAAATACTAGGGGCTAATTTTAATCCTGACTCCTTCTTCCAGTTAGCAGCCCAAGTCCTAGAAGACAAAGGTGTTGGCTTCGGCCTGGTGGACTCTGAGAAGGATGCAGCTGTGGCCAAAAAACTAGGTAAAGGAGGAGACGGGGAGGGACGAGAAGCTGGAGGGCGTACGAGACCAGAGAGGCCTGGGAGGAGGACTGGGGGCTATCCGCAGGGCTCAGGAGCCCTTCTACCGGGTAGTCTGAAATTGGGGACCCATGCACACTCCAATCCCACCGTGAGATGAAGTGGATGGGGTGGTGGCCTTCTTTATGCTTATCTAGGACATGGCTAAGGCTGGGCATGAGCATGAGCATGGTGGCTCATCCTTGTCATACTTGGGGGGATAAGGCAGTAGTATTGTGGCCTCAAATCCTCCTGGTGAAAAAAACAAAAAAAGTATATAGATACTTTGCTTTATGTATTTACCTAAACAATTTAGATTTAAAACACACACACACACACACACACACACACACACACACACACACACACACACACGCAGAAGAAAGAAAAAGAAACACAGGTAGATGAAATCAAAGAATGCAGGCAAAGCCAGAGAGACTTTTCCGCAGTCCTTTTTCAACTCCTCCTCCTCTTCCTCCCCCTCAGCAGAGCCCAGATGTTACATCACCTGCCACCAGGCGGCAGCACAGGCTGGACACCGGATGTGGGTGGGGGAAGGGTGGTTAGCAACAAGTCGTCTGGCCAGCAATAGCAGAAGGGCAGTTGGCAGAAATTTTTGTCCCTGTCTATACAGGCAGAGCAGGGGAGCTGTGTTGCCAGAATCCGAGTCTTTCCGTTTCCTCCTCTCAGACCCTACCTTCTCCCCTCCAGTCCTTGCCTCAGCTTCTAGCCTATGCAGCTGGGAGGCTAGCTTCTGAACTGAATCTGGAGACATAGCATAGGAATACAGGCTGTGAGGGCTTCCTGAACATAGGTGGGGGAGAGATGAAGAGGTGGAGGATGTATCTCCTGGGACTGTAAGCAGAAGTTAGTCTCAGGGAAGCCTGGCGTCACAGCTCACCTCCCATGCGTCCCTTAGGGCTAACAGAAGAGGACAGCGTTTACGTGTTCAAAGGAGATGAAGTCATTGAGTACGATGGTGAATTTTCTGCGGACACGCTGGTGGAGTTTCTGCTTGATGTGAGGATTCCCCCGAACCCCACAGCCTCGAAGTTCCCAATGCCCCCTAGTACCTACTAATCTACCCTACACCCCTACACACATACCTGACACCCCAAACAAGACACACATACACTCATATGCTGCACATGTACCAGTGCAACATACAATAGATATCACATATCACATAAATCAGACATAAGGAACACAAAACATACACATACTATGCATAACTCACACATAACACATATCATATATGTGTACTACATATACCAGACATACAACATACATACACTGCACACTCATATGTACCACAGGTGACATACACAGCACACATATATCACACATAACATGCAATATATACAACTTATATCAAACATATACTATGCACACATGCATATCACACATATTGCACAACACCTAGACTCTGCTCATATTAACAGTGACTAACACGCTGGCCACATGCCCACCCTCTACCAACATCTAGCTCCTCTCTTCCAGTCCCTGGCCTTTCTACTAGATTCCTCTCTGGCTCCTATTGGGGAGGATAGAAATGGCCTCAATGTTGTTCTTCCAGGTCCTAGAAGACCCTGTGGAATTGATTGAAGGTGAACGAGAGTTGCAGGCCTTTGAGAACATTGAGGATGAGATCAAACTCATTGGCTACTTCAAGAGCAAAGACTCAGAGCGTGGGTAACATGCCAACAACCCTGCATGCCACCTGACCTCCTGCCCCCTGCTCTGACCCTGCATGCCACCTGACCTCCTGCCCCCAAGCCCACCCGCGTATTCTACCACTTCCTCTACAATTCTATTGTATTTTATTCTCAGAGAGCTGGAGGTTAGAAGGGATGGGTCTCATTCTGTGACCCACGTGTCAAGATCTGCAGAGAAGCCATGGGGATGATTCTCTGGCAGACCCTGAAAATGACTATCCTTCTTCCCCTTCAGATTACAAAGCCTATGAGGATGCTGCTGAAGAATTTCATCCCTACATCCCTTTCTTCGCTACCTTCGACAGCAAGGTTCCCTTCCCCATAGCCACACTGGGTCTCCCTAAACTCTTAAGATGCTCCCAAGCTTCTCCCCCAAAATTGATGAGGTCTCACTCTACATGCTGTAATATAGAATTACATGTACATACTCCCCCCCCAACTCATCCCTTTCTTCTATAGAACAGAAGAGAAGAGGGGCATTAGATGGTCTAATCCACCTCTGTCATGTTAAGACACTCCCCCAGTGTCGCTGTGGTAGTGACACAGACCAGCATTTTCTGAGTCCTTTTCTGCAAATGTCCCCTTACACTAGTTCCCACTCTGACCCTGCATTTCCTCCTCCACAACTCGTGTTTCCTTCCTCAAAGGTGGCAAAGAAGCTGACCCTGAAGTTGAATGAGATTGATTTCTACGAGGCTTTCATGGATGAGCCTGTGACCATCCCAGACAAACCCAACAGTGAAGAGGAGATTGTGAGCTTCGTAGAGGAGCACAGGAGGTGGGGACTGAGCAACCCTCTTAGGGAGGCAGGTCCTCTGTGAGTTGGGCTGGGACACTTAAGCCATCCTGGAAGCCAGTCTCCCCTGGAGACGAATACACTTGTGGGCACTGGTGCTCACTGATACCCCAGTAGCTCTGCATTGTATTTTGTTCCCCAGAACTTAGCCCTGAGCCCTATACAGCGAATGTCCTCTGTAAATGTTCATGGACTGTGGGGTTGATTATGATTTAAGTAATTTGTCAACAAATGTGTAGCAAGTGCCTGTGTTCTGACCGGGGACTTATAAGCACTTTCTATTTAATTTAATTTGTTTATCATCCCCAGTAAGAGCAGCATCATGGGGAAGATGAGTCAGAACTGAGATTTTAAGCCTTAACTCAGTCGCATACCTTTCTCATTCTTCACACTAGCCATTGTCCACAGAGATAAAGATAGTGGCCAGTGGGGCAAAGATCTTGCCTTCCAGTGGCTGTTAGGCAATGTTTCCAGGGCATTTTTGGCTGTGAGGAGTGTTGCTGGTATTCAGTAATTAGAGGTCAAAGATCCTATTAAGCATCCTACAGTGCACAGGACACCGCCCCCAACCTGTGTCATCAGTGTGGTGCTGATGCTAGGAAACCCTGCCCTATACTCACACAGAATTCTCTTCCTTCATATGACTCCACAACTAGAAATACCCACTCATCAGTCTAAATACCACTTACTCTCTCCCACTAGATTCTGGCCTCTTTCCTTGGGGCATGATGTGTTTGCATAGTTTAACTCTACCCAATGCCTAACTCAGGACTTAAAACTTACCTCAGCCACACACACCCCCCCCCCCCCCCCCCCCCCCCCCCGACTCCTGGTACTGGAGAGTGAACCCAAGGCCTGGCACACATTAGGCATGTAATTCTATTGAATCCAGGCTGTCAAGTTTATTGAATGAACAAATGAAAAAAATAAATGACTACCCTGATATCCAGTTCTTATTCCCCCACCAAGCCTCTTCTAGCCGTCCCCTTCCCACTAACCATGTTTTGTAACCATTCACTGATGTGGGCCTGATGCCCAGAGCTTAGGTTTGCTAGCTGGTTTTGTTCTGGGATACAGGCTGTCTGTGCCCTGTGCCTGACCCAGAGGTGGCTTCAGCTGTGGGGACCTTCTGGACGGAAATGTACTTCTCAACCACTGAGTAGGGACCCTCTATCTCTCTTCCAGATCAACCCTGAGGAAACTGAAGCCTGAGAGTATGTATGAGACTTGGGTGAGTGCCTGTCCCAGGACCTCCTACTTGGGGAGCAGGGGTGGGTCCTAGTCTTAGAAATGGCCCTCCCTGCTCTTCCTGTGCCTTGTTCTGGGGGCAGGAAGGCAGTATTTCAATCAACGGGCAAGGATTGTGTACTGAAGAAAACATCTCAGGTGACAGGCATAAGTGAATGAATATGACAAGGCAGTTTCAAACACTGAGGGGAAAGGGATTACCAGAGCTGGAAGGGTGTCACTCAGAAGAGTCACTACCATGAGACTACAAGCTGGCATCCATGACTCGGACTCAAGAAACATCAAGGGGCTGAACTGAAGCAGAGTAATGTCCCCCAACTCTAACCCTGCTCCCCTCCTCACCTTCCAACAGGAGGATGATCTGGATGGAATCCACATTGTGGCCTTTGCAGAGGAAGCTGATCCTGGTGAGGAAGGAACACTGGAGTGGCCTGGGGGAAGCCAGGGGTGGGTGGTGAATTTCTTGGATTATAGGTCTCATACGGAAGACATTCCTGGGAGTTTGCAAGCAGCCTGGGGCTTGCAATGTGTCGGTGTAGGAAGCAAGGAAATAGACCTGGATTCCTGTCTCCTGGGCCCTTCCCTTGTTGCTCTGCTCCACTTTTCTCTCTTCTGTTCCTTCCAAGATGGTTACGAGTTCTTGGAGACTCTCAAGGCTGTGGCCCAAGACAACACTGAAAACCCAGACCTGAGCATCATTTGGATTGACCCTGATGACTTCCCACTGGTAAGAGGCCCTGGCCAAGCACTGGATCCTAATGTGGGGACTTGGCCTTTGACAACTTTTTTATTTCAGAATTCCTATCCCCACTTCCTACTTGGGGATCCAGACAGTTAGGCTGCCTTTACACTCATGAGCAACAGACTCAGGGCATCCTGAGCAGGGGGGATGGGGACCAGAAGTGAATTGCATGGGACATAATATGTGATTCCCAGATCAGAGGCGGACAGGTAATTAGTATCCCAGAACTGAAAAGTATCACTCTAGGGAGCAGTCGGATACAACACAGCCCATAAATGTATATGCAGAGAACCAGCAGAGTCCATGATTCAGGAGCTGGCTCTGCTCTCAGCTGAACCCCCAGCATCTAACATTTATTGTTGTTGAATGAGCAAACAGCAATGTGACGGACTACTGATGATTGCCAGGTATAAGTACTTATGCTAAGACATGCAGGAACTGGGCTGGAGATGTGGCTCAGTGGTTAGGAGCATGTGCTGCTCTTCCAGAGGACCCGAGTTCAGTTCTCAGCACCCATGTCTGGTGGTTGTTCAGCTACAAAGAATCCTCACCTCTTTTGAAGGTATGCACACACATGGTAAACACTCGTACTTATGTAAAACTAGTAAAAATAAATCTTAAAAAAAAAGAGAGATGTAGGCACTGAGAACTGTGCAGAGAGAAATGAGTTGCCCACATGTATAGAGTCGGTCATAAGCAGACCCAGGAATAGAGCAGGGTCTCTGTTCTGCTTCTCCTCCGAAGGGAGAGGCTGCCTCCTTCGTCCTTTTCCTTTGAGGTTTCTCCTCTTTCACTGATTAGCTTCACCTGCAAGCTTGTGGTCCATGGCTAGGCTGCCCCTCCATCCATAGCCAGCTCGTCCTGCCCTCATCCTCTGATGGACATGTGTCCTAACCTCTATTAAAGTGATGTATTTGATTCTCTTCACAGTTGGTCCCATACTGGGAAAAGACATTTGATATTGACCTGTCAGCTCCACAAATAGGAGTCGTCAATGTTACAGATGTGAGTTTCCTTTCCTCACTCCTGCTGTGCTGTGATCATCTCCCACCCAAGCACTACCATGAGACTGGGTGTGGCTAGGGTGGTATAGCCTTAGACAGGGCGCCTGTGCATCTCAGTATCTACTTCTCATCCACACTGCTGCTAGGTAGGAAGGAAGCACTACCCAAGAGCAGGAGACAGGCCTAATGGCTGGACCTGTGGCGTGAGAGTGCATGGCCTGAGCATTTGAGCCATCCACTCACTGGAATCATGTGGCCATTCTTCATGGTCCAGTTCAACTTCTTCAACATTACGTTTTTCTTTGAAATTATTCTCTCTGTGGCACCATTGGGAGCTCACTGGCATTGAAAACTTGCCTTTTAGCATCCTCTTACTGGCAGATTTTGACATTTGAAGACAGAAATCTTCAGATGATCACATAGTATACACTTGTTGAGCTGAAACAAGTTTTGCTTTCATAGTCTTCTCAGTCTAATGGAACAGGCAAGCATTCTATTGGTTCTAAGACTGGCTCTGATGAATCTTATGATATAAATAAAATGCTAGCAAAGCTATGATTTCTGCCTGAGAGACTCAGATTAGAGTCTAAGAGAAAGTAGCATTACAACAGAGATCATGTAATGTACAAGATTTTAATAAAGGACAAATACAAGTCTCCAAACTGAGAGTAAAGGGTGACCAAGGGGCAAAAGCAGAGCGAGGCATAGTGGTTCATGCTCATACTCTAAGCACTGGAGAGGCAAAGGCTGGACTGCCTCGAATTCAAAGCCAGTCTACGTTACATAGCAGAATATGAGGCCAGCCAGCCAAGGCTATAAAACAAGTACATATTTTTTTTTTAATTTTTGAGACAGGATTTTTCCATATGGCGTTGGCTATCCTGGAACTCACTCTATAGACTAGGCTGGCATCAAACTCTGAGATCTACCTGCCTCTAGCTCCCCAGTGCTGAGATTAAAGATGAGCGCCATCAAGAGCACATCTTTAAAAAAAAAAAAACAAAAAAAAAAAAAAAAAAAAAAAAAAAAAAAAAAAAACAAAAAAAAAAAAAAACACAACCCACTAATAGAGTTTTAGAGTTTAAGTTCTCTGAAGCTATTACTAGAAAATCATTTTATGAAAATCCTTGAATGTTGGCATCTCTGACTTTATTCTGTTGGCTTTTACATCACAGACATGATAGGATGCATGGTTTCAGCAGCTCAATGGCAACAATAAAGGAGGTAGGCGGAAGGGAGGGCCTTTAGCCAGTTCTATAGCCATCACTATTATAACTCTGACCTCCACAGGACAGTTTCTCTGGCCACTGATGGGTGCAAGGAAGGGACAGAGGATGTATGGTGAGTGGGAGGGCAAGGCCAGAGCTGTATTAAATTTAGCTTCCATCCCCTACCTGCGTATCACCTAGGCGGACAGCATATGGATGGAGATGGACAATGAGGAGGACCTGCCTTCTGCTGAGGAGCTGGAGGACTGGCTGGAAGATGTGCTGGAGGGTGAAATCAATACAGAGGATGATGATGATGACGACGACGACGACGATGATGATGATGATGACGATGACGATGATTAGTTGCTGTGGCAACAACCATCTACCAGCCCCACTTGCTCTTTACATGTACCTTCCTACCATTCACGCACTTCCCCGAGCTCCTTGGGATACTAGGTCATTCTCTACTATAGGGCCAACTGTGGTCTATATACAGGGTGCTTGAGGTCCTGGTCTCCCTCGCTGGTGAGAAAAGGAGCTGCTTTTCCTGAGAACCAGCCAGTTCTTTCATCTCTGTCATTTCTTATCCTACGCCTTATTCATGTGTTTCCCTCCTGTCCCTCCCTATCCTTTCTGATTCTCCCTGCTGCCGTCTTTTCTCTGTCTCTTCCATCAACAGTCTCCCACTTTCTACTCTCCTGGCCCTGCCTGGGAGGAAGGGAGGTATTGTGTTCAGGGATGTATCTCACCCATCTCTTGTTAATGTATTTGGGTCAAATGCAAGGCCTTAATAAAGAGATCTGGGGCAGAATGAGCAAGTGTCTGTTGTTGTTGAAGTCTCACCCTGGTGGCAGGAAGGAGGTGACCATTGGATGGGAGACTTTACTGTGAGTAGCTTGTTAGGAATGAGGTAGGGGGCTGATCAGCAGGGTCAGGGGCTCTCTCCAGGCAGTTATCCCAGGAAGGGCTGGATATTTATCTGCCTCCAGTCAACAAGCCTTTTCTGAACACATGGTGTTTGTCCAGTACTGTTGTTGGGCTCTGGAGGAACAGACTGTGTCTGCTCTTGAGCCTTGCTGAAAAGTCAAGACAAGCACCCTAAACAACTGAGCAGCATAGTGATATGTAATTGATTGTGTTGCTGCCTGACAGTGCCCTCCCAGACACTATCTGAACATCAAGACTGAGTCCATTGTTCTTCCTTAGCGATGCTCTCTCCAGACGTCAGTGGTCCCTGCTGCCCTTTCTGTGTACACCTCCATTCTTGTACTTAATACACCCTATTCTTCCTTCAGTTACAAACCCATTAAATTGAGTCCTGAGTGCAGAAACTCAGGCTTTCTCTTTATTTCTACAGGGCCTTCCTTGTAGGCAAAGAATTGTTCTCATGTTTGCTTAAAGAAAGGAAAGTCAGGTGGTGATGACATATGCCTTTGATCCCAGCACTTGGGAGGCAGAGGCAGGAGGATCTCTGTGAGTTCCAGGACAGCCTGGTCTACAGAGTGAGTACTAGGACAGGCTCCAAAGCTGCACAGAGAAAGCCTGCTCCCCACCCCCACCCCCCAAAAAAAAGAATGAAAAAGAGGGGATAAGAACGGACTTGGTGACTTCCTCAGCGGAAACAAACGTTCTCAAGACCTTCAACTGAAAAATGAGATTTGACCGGAGGCAAATGAGTTGAGACAGGGACATGCCAGCCAATTGAAAAAAAACAAAAACAAAAACAAAAAAAACCCAACCAAATGCATTAACAGGTTGTGTTTGTCATTTTGGTGGCACTGAAGGTCAAAAAAGTGAAGAGAAATTCAATTTGTGACCATGGGATTGAGTAAGTGGCATAATGGGTTTGGTTTGTATAAGTGTTTGAACTAAATCCCATAAACCGGGGTAGAAAAGGGCAAAATTTCAACTAGTACCAAAAATGAGGAGGCACTGATTTTTTAACAAAGAGCATCCAACACTTAGACCTATTGAAGGTTTTTGAAAAAGACACATCCACCCCCCAAGGACAGTTCAGGAGGGAGAAAGCACATACAAGCTGAGTGCTAGAAGAACCAAACTGATCTTGTTGTTGCTTTTTGATAGGGTATCACTATGTAACCAAAGACTGGAGTCCTCCTGCCTCAACACCCTGAATCTTGACATGACAGGTGTGGGCCACCATGTTATACATTGCACTAGTTTTGTGAAGTCAGTGTAGTTAGTGGACCTAAGTGTGGAAAAATAAGCCCTGAGATTAGAGAAGTTTCCACTCTCCACAGACAAATCCAGGCAGTCCTCTTAGAGAAAATGGCAGAAGTGTACAGAACAGAAACTAAATATTCTATCAACATGGTCACACATAATGATAACTAATAAGTAACTGGTTACATCATAAAAATATTATGGGGTTTGTTTAGCGTAAATCAGTGAAAGCAGATTAAGCAACTTCCTATTTTTTTAAGCATGTATCTGGTACCAGTCCTAAAGACTTAATATTTATACCGTACAGTGGCACCAGCAGCCCTGTCTGGCTGGTAAGGACATTGAACTTTATGCATTTAATGTCTAAGGAAACAGTAAACATGAAGTCCATATTCTTTGTGTCTCACAGTCTCATTTGTTTCATTTAAATACATGTTGTGCAGTTCCTCTGACTGGTAAAGATGGGTCAACAAGATCGATTCTGGCCCTCCAACACACAACATTTGCTTTTGTTTCTAATTCTGCCGGGGGTGGGGGGTGGGGTGGGGAGGAGAGCAAAGGGAGCACTATGAGCCCTAAGGTGGCAGGAACATGACCTGCTTCTCCCACAAGCATAGCCCCAAGAAAGGAAGGACTCCCTTCTGCAAGGGTTTCTGCCAAGCTGGAACTAAGGCAAGATGGGGTAGTATAGTGGCAGATAAACACTGGAAGATGTTCATACTTTCCAAGGCCAGACACTTCCAGAATTGAGCTGAGATCCCTTATGCTAGAGATGGGGTGAAAATCGGATGCTTCTCCAATTCTCCCTTCCTCCTTTCAGTCTGGGTGAGAGTCCTCTGGGGGAGGAAAGTCCCTGAGGTGGAGGGAAGTGAGAATTATCACACTGGGCCTAGGCAGAGGGACAGAGCCAGGAGACAGCTAAGTGTGGCTTTGTTAGTTGTCTATATTTGCATGCTGAGCTCATGGCTTATTTTTCCCCCTAGAAAATAAAATTACATCAGTGTGTGTGTGTGTATGTGTGTGTGTGTGTGTGTGTGTGTGTGTGTGTGTGTGTGTAGGGGGTGAGTGTGTGGGGGTATATTTGGGAAAGGCAGGAGAAGCACATGGGTCCAGCTGCTATTATCCAGAAGAGATCAAGGCTCCAGGCCAAGGAAAAGAGATTACCCTGTCGCTGCTTGCCCCTCATCCCCATTTCTATTCCTAGAGTGGATAAACTTGATCATTTTTGTACCGATCCTCTGATCTATAAGGCTAGGAAGAAGGTTTTTCCAAAACCCAGAGGTTACCGGCCTTCCAAATTCCCCAATCCAAATCGCTTCCACCTTCCAGGGGTCCTGACCACCGTGATCATTCAAGGTCAGAGGGCAGAAAAGTGACCTACTGGAGGGGGGCGGGTATCTGAGGACTCTTCCATAGTTTAAGTGGAAGAGGCAGCCCAGTGCTATCCGCATCCTAGGAGTCTTCCAGAACTCCAGCCCACAGTCTCTGTCCCCTCCTGCCTCCCCTCCCCCTTCTCTCCCCGCCCCCCGCCCCTCCCCGGCTCTGACATCACCGGCCAGTCGGGTGGGGTGAGGCAGTGCTGGGCTCAGGCTCTGCTCCACTGGCGGAAGAGGCGGCGGCGGCAGGAGCGGCGGCAGCGGCAGGAGCCAAGGAGCAGGCTCCAGACGCTGCTTAGGAACCTTAGGAACCGGGGACCCGGGAGTGCCCGCACCCTGAGCTCTCAGCTCCGGAGGCGGTGAGAGGGGCCAAGGGGAGATGTGCCGTTGGGAGGAGGCAGATTGCGGGGGGGAGGGTCCTGGGTTTGAGAGGTCACGATCCTGAGCCCCGGAGACAAATAGGGGGGCTTGAGGATCCAGAAAGGTCCACGGTGTCAGGTCCAGTGGAGTTTAAGTCGGTGCATCCAGAGTCTGGCTTTTGCTGCAGGCAGAGTGGCCTCACCCGCCCATTCCCTGTTGAACAGCAGTTTGGGAGTCCGGTGGGGCCTGGGGATTAGGATGTAGCCTGCTTCCCGCCCAGCCGGCTGGCCGGGCCAGACCAGCTCCCGCCCCTCCCTCCTCGCTCTAGCTTCGGACTCGCCTCTGCAGGCGGTCTCCGAGCTCGGCTCAGCCCTGCCTCAGTTCCTCCGGCAGTGGGCAGCTGGTACGTGTGCTCTCAACACCCAGCCTACTGCGCCTGGAGAGAGCGGGACTGGCGGAAGCTTGCCCGGAGTAAAGGAGGAAGGAGCTGGGGGTGCACAGGAATGGTGTAGCCTACATAAAGACCCTGATTAATTAAAAAAAAATAATAATTCGTGTCAAAACCGACAGGAACACAAACACACCTTTAAGAAAAAAGCCAACCACACAGTGACACACACCCATGTGACTTATACACATCCTCTCATAGAAATCCAAATCACAACATCCCTGCACTACGCATCCACCCACCTACCACAATCCATTGCCTCCCCATGTGGGAGTCTCCTTGACCAGCGGCTCTAAGACATCTTAACAGGAATGTTGAGCAGTGGATGGAAGGGGACACTGTGCACAAACGCACCCAGATTTTATGGACAGCTTTAGTAGACAATACGTCAAGGACTGGTGAGCCTGCGCTCTTACCTGGGTGAGGGGCTTCCTGTGACCTTTCTTGCTGACTGCACGTTTAGAGCATGTGGTACTGGGAGTGGCTAGATTCTTCTGGGCATCAATGTGGCCAAAGGATGGAGGAGGGACTGGAAGCAAGGGAGAGGGTGAAAAGAATGAGTCAGCCAAGGATGGAGGGAGGGGAGAAAGAGAGGAGGGGTGTATGAGAGGAACCAGAATGCTGGAGAGTAGGTTAGGGAGGACCAAAGTTAGGGAGGTGAAGAGAGCAGGAGCCAGAAGGAGCATGTGAACTGTGTCTTGTTTCTTTAGGTTATGTGTCTGGCCTCCAGGCTGTATGAGCGATTAGTGTTAATTGTTCTTCCCTTTGCGGTTAACTCTCCAGTGGGGAAACTGCCAGCATGCCCTAGGCTGCCAGCTTCTCTGGTTGCCTTCTACTTACATGACACCTGTGCTCAGCAGGTGTACATAGACTTTTATATATAAGATCACAGACTCACACTATACCTCACATACAGATCTTCATGTACAGTGTCAAGATGGCCATCTTCACCAGCCAGCCAGTAGCCAATCATTATATAGCCAGTAACCAACCATATATATCCCCTCCCAACAAACTTTTTCTTTCTCAGTAGGGAAGCTCATTCCTTATGGTAGCTCTGGGTATTTAGGTGGGGACACTGAGTCTCATGAAGTTCAAATGTATCCATGGCTACCAGCAAGAGATGCGTGTATAGGAAGAGATGAGAGGTATGAACGCCCACTGAGAAAGTAAACGGGGTTGTAAATTTCACACAGTGGTGGAGCGCTTGTCTAGCAAGCCCAAGGCCCTGGGTTTGGTCCTCCAAAATGGGGTAAAAAAGGTAGCTGAAGGAGGTGGAAAAGAAACTAAAAATGACTAAGGAGGAAGGAAATGGATGAGGGACACAGCTGAGAAAGACAGCTAGTCTAGGGAGTCACAGGCCCATTCCCCTGTTCTGCCTGCCTAGTCCAATGCCAGCTATCTCGGGCTGCCTCCATCTTAGGGCCCTTTCCAGTCCCAGAGGCAACCTGTTTTTCTTCTTAGCTGTACATTTGGAGCCCTCCTCCTGGCTGACCTTGGAACTGGAAAGCCCTCTTTGTTAGAGGAAGAAAGAACAGTGTGTGGTAAGATATCCAGAGCTAGATAAAAAGGTTAGGGGAAGAGTCAGTTAAGATACTGAAAGAAATAAGCTGCCCTTCTGCAAGGGTTTGGGGCTCCAACATCACTTAAATTACAATAGCTCTAACCGGACTCTGCTCCCTTCCCACCTGTTTCCTTTGATTACTTCCTCCAGCTCTTGTCCCAGACTAGACTGACTTGAGTGAGCGCCTAGCAGTCCCCTCTTGCCCTTTAAAGGGACCTTCAGGTCCTAGCATCTGTTTAGGATGACCCCTCCCCTCAGCCTTCTGCAGCTGTAACAGATGTTGAGCCAGGGTAAAATCTAATCCTTGGGCTTCCTTCTTAAATTTCCCATGTGGAACCAAATGCTGGGGAAAGGGATAATCTATCACAAATCAGTGTCAAAATACCCAAATTATTTTGGTGCTACCCCCTCCGC